>CM068723.1:14354868-14720492 GCA_035079005.1 Fraxinus americana
CTTTTGTTTACATAATTCAAATTTCATATAAAATTAGTGAACTTGAATTGAAATTTATTCTATGTGAGATGATATTTTATCTTATCAAAACTATTATCAGTCAACGATCTCGTGCACTTGCGAGATTTTACCGAACAAGTTTTTGTCGTCGTTGTCGGGAATTAAAGTGTTTAATTTGAGTTTATTAGTTTTATATAGCATTCGAATTTTATTTATTTATTTATTTATTTTTATATATTGTTGTTTTATTAATTTTTGCTATCCACCTGATTTCTCTTATGTTTGGTGTCCTTCTAGGTACTATCAAGCAATACATGCATGATTTCGACAATAGCATGAGAACAAAATAGTTGGAACAATTAATTACAAAGAAACCAAGCGAAGAAGTAGCAATTAATGAAAATAAAATCGACACACATTCTTTCGACTTCATCGATTGTCCAACAATTGAATTTGTGATTAAACTCGAGGAGGATATAGAAGTCTACATGATTGATTTTGAATCGAACGGAATAGACAACTCATATCACATTGAAGGAGACAAGTTTAAGATTTGGAGAATCAACCAAAAATGGAACAAAGCCAAAAGAAGTAAACTCAGCAAGACAACAAAAGTTTTCTTCAGAATTCCATGATGTAGATTGCTAAAGTCAAGCTAACCACTATAAATAAGAGCTTATTGGGTGGCAACATATTTTTCTTCCCTTATATTTATTTTGCTTTCTAGAATATAGGATTAGTAGTATCTATTCATTTTAATAGTATATGGTATCTTCAATCAATATTTTTCAATAGGATATCTTAGAGTTTATTGTGAATTGTTCCACGTTATGATTGATTTTTTTTATTTTTTATTTTTAATTCTAAAGGAACATGACATATGAACACAATGAACAATGAAAAAGGCATAACAAGTGATCCAATAATTTCATGCTAGTCCGTCCACTTCCTGTGGATCTATACTATGCGACGCTTAATTCCCTTTTTTACCCTTAATTTTTATAAATTGTTTATTATATTTTTATACAATGAGGATAATGTCTGCTATATATTTGGGGTGGAAAATCGAGTTTGTATCTATTTTACTGTTTTGTGTGCTTATTCATGTGCGAAAAAAAAAATACCAAAAAAATTCAAAAAATATATATATTTATTTTCAGTTTAATTATCGTTTTTGTGTGCTTGTGTATGTTAGATAAATTTACCTACTATATGCATATATTTGGTAATATGTGTTAGATTATAAATTGTGAAAAAGTTGCATGTGGGGTTAATTTATGCTTATTTACGTGAGATTTGATATTTTGCACACAAAATTTATGTTTTGTATCATGAATGATTAATTTAATTCAAAATTTGAATAGATTGAAAAAAAAAAACAAATTAGTGGACCTCATATGCTAAATCTAAACAACCACTAAATTATACATCATTTAACTAATTTTAGGATAGTTTCATGCCCGTCCATCCACCTCCTGTAGATCTATACTAGGGGAGTATTAATTAGTTAATTTCTTTGCTCTTAATTTTTATATATTTTTTGTTATATTTTTATACATCGAGGATAATATCTGTTATAAATTTGGGGTGGGAAAAATCAAGTTTTTATCTATTTTACTGTTTGTGTGCTTATTCGCATGCCAAAAAAAAAAATACCGAAAAAATTCAAAAATTAAAAAAAAAATTATTTTCAATTTAAGTATTGCTTTTGTGTGCTTGTGTATGTTAGATAAATTTGCACACTATAATGCATCTATTTGGTACTATATGTTAGATTATAAATTGTGAAAAAGTTGCATGTTAAGTTAATTTATGCTTATTCATGTGAGACTTGATATTTTTTAGCACAAAATTTATGTTTTGTATCACGAAAAATTAATTTGATTCAAAATTTGAATAGATTTGAAAAAAAAAATAGTGGACCTTAGATATTAAATCTAAAAAAACACTAAATTATACATCCTTAAACCAATTTTAGAATAATTTGAGGGTGGTTGAGCTGTTGTAGGGAGACATAAAGATGAATATGCATTCCATGTGTGTTAGATTTTGTGTGGATTGTTTAAGTCTTACAAAATGAAAATTTGGTGAAAATCTAAAGTGGGAGTCGGTTCTTGAAAATGAATGTTTGATAAGGGGTATTCCACTAGTCATTGCATTGAAAAAAAAAAATTGTCTCATTGTAAAATGTTTTTTCGTAATCTTTATAACTCGAGTGATTAAACATGCAGGGGTATCTAGAACTTGGTTTCCTATAGTCATCTGACTTGGGAATTATCGGCCTAAAATTCACTACGAGGGTCATTTAAAAAGTTGAATAAAGAGAAGTCCGGACATAAAATGAAAAAAAAAAGAGTTTTTACGCAATTATACATTAACTAAGTCATGAACACTTATTTGAGAGAATTGAACATTTGACAAGGGATTATTAACTTAGTTGATTCTTGGAGGTTGAAGCAATAAAAAAAAAAAATTTATTTGTCGATGTGTTGAGCTAAAATTAGTAAAATCTAACCAAATTAGAGAGAGTTATGATTAGTATATGAATTCAACTTTAGATGACACCTTGGAAAAAGAGTGAAAAGAATAAAGGTTGGGGCTATGAATCTTACGAGTGAAGAAAGAAGATATTTGACCATTAAAGGTTGGGACTTGAATCACTTTATGAATTAATGGTGCTTGATATATATGAACTTTTAAACACACGTTGGTTTTGCATTGGACAAGTAGAAATTAACAATGTGATTATGAAGCATTTTATAGTTTTGATACATAAATTCTAATCATGTGATCAAATGCAGATTATTTAACCATGTTTGTTTAAAAAAATTATTTAAGTCAAAGTCTAGTTTGTTTGAGGACAAACTAATGTTCAAGTTTGGTGGTATTTAATAAGTATATATTTTATACACTTATTTGAATCGTTAAATGAGATCAATTGTAATTAATTTCAATGATTTATGGATTAATTTATTGTTAATTTTGTTAATTAGACAAATCTCGAGGAAAATTGGTTAAATTGGAAGAAATGAATGGAAAAGGGCAGAAAAAGGAAGAAAACCAAAGTTTGAGGACTCAATCACACACCTCTAATAGCGGATTCCGGACTTAATATCAATGATTGGAAAATTATTGGATGCAATTGGAAGCTGAAAGATTAAAATGCACGAAAAGGGGCCCAAGATGAATAATTATTGAAGCTGGAGACTGAATCGTAAAAGTCAAAAGAAAAAAATATAAAGAAAAAGAGGGCGCCAGCCCAATTTTGGATTAATAGAGAGCTGTTTGGTTAAATTGCGCGCACTCGACTCTTATGGCTCCCACGCTATGGAAAAAAGGGACCTCACTTGAAATTCCGAATTGTAGCAGAATTTTAAATTAAATTGAATTCTTCACCGTTTGGGTTGATTTTTAGACGTTCGTGTCAAGATATTGGGGAACTCTCTCTAGCCTCTAGATACACAATAATATCATAAAATTCATCTAGAACAAGAGCCTTATTCACTACTTTTGAGAGAAAAGATATTGAAGTCAATTACATCAAAATCTTGAAGAATTCAACCTTCTAATTGAAGATCAAGATTTCTTACATTATTTCATGATCTGAATGATGATTTTTCATTATTCTTATTGTAACTTATTTAAAATCATGTTAGGTTAGATTCGTTTTTGTATCAAATGAAAACAAATCGTATTGTTTACTTATTTTAATTCAAGACTAGTAGCTTAGTATTTCTTGCGTCTCTTGATTAATTTTGCATACTCATTGCATTATTTGATCACCAATTAGATAGTTAGTTGTTTATTGTAATTTTGAGAGACTCACAAAAAGTTTAGAATATGACAAAATTAATATAAGCTCAATAGATGTTAGGAATAACATTTATTACATTTGCAATCATATAAATAATCTAAAATTTAATGCATTCTAATCATCCAAATCCGGGCTAGGAATATATTCGGGTTGTGGTTATGATAGAATTAATTTATTTTGAAAAAGAAAGTTAAATATCTTTATTTTATCGTTTGTCAAAAATGTATGAATATAATTAGATTACAAATCAAGAATTGAAATGTATAACAATAAGAAGATTCTAAATCTAATAGAATCATCCATAATTTAATACATTATAGCTTTCTTAGAATAATTTAGCATAAATCAAATCAAAAATCTCTTTTGTGTTACATATTTCGAATTCTATAAATAAATAGTAAATTTGAATTGAAATTCATTTTCCGTGGGACGATAACTCCTCATCAAATTTATTACTTGTCAATGATCTCATTCACTTGCGAAATTTTATTGAAAACCAGATGTGTATGGTGAGGAAAATTTAACAATTTTTTGTAGTCAAATTAGGCAACTTAGTCGAATTAGTTGGCAGTCAACTTAATATATTTTTATACTCCCAACGAAATGTTAAAATTAGGATTAATAGCAGAAAACCCCCTAAAAACGTTTTCAATTGTGATATGCTCCATACCTATTGAAAATCGCAGAAAACCCCCATATTTGAAATATTTTGTGCGAAAAACCCGCTACCGTCCAATTCCGTTAATTTTACCATTAAAACTCGTAAAAATTACAAAAATTAAAAAGGAATAAATACAGTTGTGATCCTAAATCCTTTTTTTTTTTTACAATTTACACCAAAATCTATTTATTTGTACCACGCATATTCTCAAATCTTTAAAACTTATCTTCCATGCCCAACCCAACCCAACCCAACCCAAAATCAACTGTTTCTTGCATTTTCAATCCAAAACCCCCCTTGTCCATCAAAGATTTGAGCAATACCTACCATGAAGAAGAAGAAAAAGATGAAGATGAACAGTCACATTCAATAATGGAAGAATTGTTCAAATCTCAACCATATAATAATTACCACCAATCTCAACCATAAATCTAGGGATGGCAAAAAAACACTTGCTTACGCCCGCCCAGAGCAGTGCCCGCCCCGAATAGGGGAGGAAAAAAACCGCCCAGCGGGAGTTGGCGGGAGAGAAGCGGGGAGTGCCCCGTCGCGGGGCGGGGAGCATGGAGACGAGGGTGGGGATGCCCGCCCGAACTTGCAGGCCCGTGAAAGATTTAAAAAAAAAAAAAATAAATATATATGTGGATTTTTTTAAGGAAAAAAATAAAAAAAAAAAATTAAACGGGAGGCGGTTTAACGGGGCAAACCCCCACCCGCCCCGTTTAAGGCGGGGGGCGAGGCACGGGGCGGTGCCGGGGGTGATGGCGTGGCGGGGCGGGGCGGGGCGAAAAGGGCTGGGCAGGGTGCCCCGCCCGTTTGCCATCCCTACATAAATCAAACTTTTAATTGAATAACAACAAAATAATTAAAAACTTCAATTGCAAACACACACTACAGCACACCCCCGCCCCGATACCCGCCGTGTTGCCATCCCTACATAAATCAAACTTTTAATTGAATAACAAAAAAATAATTAAAAACTTCAATTGCACACACACACTACAGCACATGCACACAAATTATTAAGCAAATCCGCTGACCAAAACAAAAGGACCAAACAAGTGAAATACCAGTGAAAAACTGCGGGAACTTGACAGGTAATATCCCAACCTCCTGGAGCGTCTGCTTTGCACTTCCAATCCCGCAACATCGTTCTACTTAACATTAGACTACTCCCTAATAATAGCAGAATTCAACCCAGACCTCAACTTTTCCTTGTCTGCATCCTCCCCATCGTTCCCATCCTTGGGTTTAGTCTTGGGCCGAATAGCCACAGCCGCATCCCCATTACATGCCGGCCCTGAGCCATCTTCATCCAACACGGCCCGGATCTCCTCTGCCCGGAGCAAATACTCCATAATCTTCTGAGTGATCGCCTCCTTTATTTTTGGGTTCTTTTCATACTTCAAATGGGTCTTAAAAGGATTAATGGAAGAATTGAAAATGGAAGAAACAGTTGATTTTTGGTTGGGTTGGGCATGGGCGATACAGCTGAGGGAGTTTGAGAGAGGAGTAGAAATGGGGGGAAGAATTTTATAGGTTTTTATCGGTTTGGTTCGGGTTGGGTTGTGTTGTGTTGGATTGGATTGGGTTGGGTTGGGTTGGGTTGGGGTGGGGTGGAAGATAAATTTTATAGGTTTGGAAATATGAATGGTACAAATAAAATATTTTGGTGTAATTTGTTAAAAAAAAAAAAACTAAGATCACAACTGTAATTATTCTTTTTTAATTTTTGCAATTTTTAAAACTCATTCATTTGTACGCATATATTCTACATTATTTATTGAGCGCTTTGGTGCGGTTTATGGATCAATGGGTATCTGGAAGTTTTGGTTTCATCATACATTTTATTGATTCACAGTTTTTATCACTTTTTAACCATTGATTGCTTAAAAAAATTATTTTCACTTGAAAAAATATGTGCTAAATGAACACTAAAGCAGAAGCATATGTTCAACCGTTCTAATGAAATTTACTTTTCCATGAAAGATTGAACATGTAGAGTTTCACAAATGATTGACGGCAAGTCTAGCACTCATTAAATATGTACATGATTATATTATGATATTATGTTGAACTACTTTCCACAAAATTATATAAATAAATAAAATTGTACCTAGATGGGAAGTATTTTTGTCACTCAGCAGCTTCCACCTTTGGGTGAAAAAATTGCTGATTTTCGTATGCTTCTCCACTACAACTCAGATGCTTCTCATTGAATTTTGAAGTTCGTTGTATATGTATGTACATATGTTGTCCTTAACTCACAAAATACAAGCTTTTCATAAATTCCCTTGATGAATGAGTATTTCCCAATCAAGATATCAATTATCATTCTTGAAACCTGGATTAGTTTCAAACTACAATACATTTTGGCAAGCCAAGATGAAGAATTTGATGAAGATAATCGAAAATGAATGGAAATAGAAATAAGTATGAAATTAGGACATGTTTGACATGTATATATCACTTGGCAATACAATCAACAAGAATGTAGTTTATTTTCTTCATTAATATTGTCCAATACTATCTTACCAAAAATGCTACCATAGTCATGAATGAACAAACCACAGACTCTCAAAATGATAATAACATGGACATCAACATCATTCATTCTTTCTGTTAGAAAAATACGTGTCGTGGGTCGCCCATGTAGGATGACTCGACCCACAAGTTATTAAAAGGGTTGGAGGGAGTTTGAATTTGAAATTCAAACATACAACTCCCTACAACAACCATTAACTCCCACAAAACCTCCATTCATTATGGATTGGAAAATAGAGGGAAGAAGAAGACACGAAACATGGAGTGAAAATTATGGAATTTTATACCTAAATTTGAAAGTCCTTAAAACCATATTTTTTGCATGAAATCTTACAAATTTGACACTTAAATTGTGGATAATAATCCCCTTCCATTGTGATTGAGATTGAGACCATTGGAGAGCAAGAAAATGTAGATTTTGAAGTTTTGGAATGCAAGGTGATTCAACCATGAAAAGATTTTGGAATTCATCATTTCAAATAAGTTTCTGACCCGGAATTCATGTTAAAGAATGCTACGAATTCTAAATGAACAGGAAACTTGCAACATAAGGTTGTTCTGTGCCACAATATATGTTTGAATGATACGAAAAACAAATGTTAGAAAACTATTTTAATTTTTGAAACATCTTGCAACACATCTAAACAATCGTCAGCTTATTAAATAAACCACCTGTCAAGTACATGTTCACTTACATCATATGGCATTAAAAGAGTAAAAAAAGTTAAGAATCTGTCTTAATCTTGTGACATTGCAGCACTCAAGGAGACGGGGTGAGTCTCATGACCTCAGTGATGGAATGCAATGGAATGCTGAACTTTGCTCTAAATTTTGAAAGTAGCCATTAATATGGAAAAGGGCCAAAATTTTGGTTTGGTAGATAAGCTTGGAACATAAGGGACCTAGCAAGTTGGAATGATGAACTTTGGCCCTTTTCCATATTAATGGCTACTTTTCCATTAAATCACGACAATGGAATGCTGAACTTTGCTCTAAACTTCACAGTTTTGGTTTTCTGTCGAGCATAATCGCTTTGCTTTTTACCGGACATCGTGTCCGAGAATCCTCATTCTTCTGGTTTACGTTGATGATGTCCTTGTTACAGGTTCGCATGAAGATGATATCATTGCTGTTAAGCAATACTTGCATCAGGCATTTACTATCAAAGATATGGGGTATGCTAAGTACTTCCAGGGGCTCGAAATTGCTCGAAATAGTGATGGAATGTATGTTAATCAGAGAAAATACATTCTTGATTTGATTCAAGATGCAGGTCTAATAGGGGCTAAGCCAACTACAGTGCCAATCCCAAAAGGGACCAAGGCGGATTCGACCAGCGAGTTCTTTACTTCAGGAACCAGAGAAATATAGAAGGTTAATTGGGCGTCTCCTTTACTTAAATTTGACACGGCCTGATATCACATATGGTGTACAGCAGCTTAGCCAATTTGTGCATGCTCCATGTGACTCTCATTGGGAAATTGCTTTGCATCTCCTGAGATACTTGAAAGGATGCCCTTCGAAGGGGCTTTTCTTCCCTGCACAATGTTCCCCCCATTTGCAGGCTTACGCGGATGCGGATTGGGCTTCTTATCCAGACTCCAGAAAATCACTGACCGGGTATTGTGTTTTTTTTGGTTCAGCTCTTATCTCTTGGAATACCAAGAAGCAAACTACAGTTTCGCGTTCTTCGGCGGAGGCGAAATACCGTAGTATGGGAAGTACAGTTTGTGAGTTGCAGTAGATTACTTATATCCTGAAGGATCTTCACATTCCCTTCACACTCCCCATTTCTCTATGGTGTGATAACAAGGCATCTTTGCATATCACCGCAAATCCGGTATTTCATGAACGCACGAAGCATTTGGAGATTGACTGTCACCTGGTTCGAAATTTATATAAGTCTGGTTTTATCCTTCCACAATATGTCCCTTCCCATGATCAGCTTGCAGACATTTTTACAAAGTCATTTGCTGCTCCCCATTTTCATCGTCTTCTGTCCAAGTTGGGGTTGGGTGATTTACACCAACCTCCACCTTGAGGGGAGGATGAAGGAATATCGAAGCGAGCTTCGATTCGGCATCTTTGGCCTTACGGAGCAGGTTGTATGCAGTTCCTTTTATCAAGCCCGACCATTATTAAGGAGTTTTAGAACCCAGCTTTAGAGAATAAAGGAGATAAAAACGTGATTACACTTGCACGCTTTTATCTCACATTTACTTTACCTTTTCTGTAATATTTTTGTTATGGCTTGTTTGTTTCTTTTCAATTGGTTGTAACAGCTTCTTCTCCATCTATATATATGATGGAGATCACACCCGTATTGGTAGATTTTGATAGAACAATTAATTCATTTTTACTTTTGTTCACTTTTGTTTCATGACCCTTTGGGCTCAACATGCATACCACTTATGTTCGCTCAGATTGTGACAAACTTGACACAACCTTCCTTTAAAGCATAGTGTGTGTGATTTTCCCCAGTTCCAACGTAATTACCTGGCTGAAAACTGGTTCCCCTTAGACAAACAATAATACATACCATTAGTCTCCCCCGAGTTATTCAAATCTTAAATGAAATGGAACGATGTAGGATTCAATATATAATCTTTAGTTTCAATTTATGGACTAACAAGAAAAGCACAACCTGTATTCCGGCATGGAGAGATCAAATTCTTGGGGGAATCATCAAATTTATAATGATTTAATAAAGGCTCACGCTTTTTCAATGATCTTTTACATACATCGAATCCGAGTGAATAATTGACTTTCTACTACCTTACCTAATAGACCGAATGCTTTCATCTTTCAATGGTGAACTTCCACTTATTTTTCAATAACAAATGCAGAAAGTCTTTTGAAAAACGTTTTTCAACAAGCAGAACCTGTAGCAACAAGTTTTATAAAACAGAAACATGATAGCATATCAATAAGGCTATAATGACGCTCTCTACGGGACATCATTCGCACTTGAAACAACAGTCAGCAATCAGTTATTGCAGGAATTCCCAGAAAGGTGAAGGTATACGTGCAACTCAGTCTAGATACGAGTTCAGAAGTAAGCTCTTGTGTCATGGGTCTTAGTGGCTCATCAGAGCTACCATGGATGTTCACAACATCGCTTATGTTCATTGACGAAGGACGCTCAAAACTGTCTAGATTCGAGTTCAGAAGTAAACGTTGCTCATCAAAAAATCTATTATCTTTTTTTTTTTTTTAATTGTTTTAATTATGCTTGTACTTCTAGTTTATAAGGACGAAAGTTACTATGAAGATGATTCCAAAGATAGACTTTCAAGTGATGGCTGAAAAATTTACCAGATAATTTGTTCCGGACAAAATTATTCTAAAACAGATTTAGCAACATGGGCACATACATCTTTTTGTCTGTTTTATTTATTTATTTATTTTGTTTATTACAGTTCACGTTATTTGTATCCACATGAACATTGTTGTGAAATATCACAAATTTTATATAACTGGAATCAAAATTATATATATATATATATATATATATATATATATATATCGTACAATTTGGATAAATCTTAATAGATTTGTAACATCGCACTTCAATTAATATGTGGTCACTTAAAATCATTAAAAAATTTCTCAACACCACCTGAGGACATTACTAACAAACCTGCTTCTAAAATTATAATAGTCATCGTGCAATGCACAATCCCTGCTAGTTTTAAGTATAAGTGAAACATCCGGTAAAATTGAAATTAATTTCAAATAACTAGATCAGACCTCAATGCAAACATTAAACAATATCCCATCGAGAATCAATAAAACTTGTTTTTCAATTCAATAGAAGTTTCAGAACCAATTCTTTAAGGGACTTTATTATTTTTTAGAAAAATTTCCTACTCCAATTTTCTTTGGATCATCTTCCTCACGCTAATTTATAATATATTAAATATCACATCCAGTGAGAATCATTTTTTGAACGATTATAACTTTACTACAATTCAATAATTTCAATAATACTTTATTTTTTAATTTTTCAATATGTATTTAATTTACAAACTATAATAAATACTACAAAATCTTTTTTATGCATGTATTCTCAATTAATTAACGTCTGCATTCATTCAATTAATATTAATTAGAGTTTCACATTCACGTCCATGTCCATATTATTAATTTTCAATCAATTAACAATTACATTTATTTTATTAATATTAATTAGAATTTTACATTGAAGAATACAATTCATTATTCAAGTCCATGTATGTTAATTAGCATCCAATTTCACTTAATAATAAACATATTGAAAAACGAAAAATAATGTATTATTGAAATAATTAAATAGTAGTATGGCTATAATCGTGCAAAAAATTATTCTCATTTAATGTGACATACTCAGTTATTAATACTCAATTAATTAACATTAAAATTCATTTAATTAATAATATTAATTAGATTTTCACATTCACATTTACGTTCATCCATCCTTGTTATTAATTCTCAATTAATAAACATTCATAGTCATTTTATTAATATTAATTGGAATTTCACATTCAAGAATACAATTCATTATTCATATCCATATATGCTAATTAGCATCCAATTTCAAAATTAATTTATATTCATTTAGTATAGATGATTTAATATTCATTGTCATGTATATATACTTTGGTATTAATTTTAAATTTATTAACATTCACGTTTCATATTTGTCATTCATCTTCATTTTTCCATTTAATAGTAATTCTAATACTTACATTATGCATTTCACTATTTACGTATATGTATAATAATTAACATATATTTTTAAGGGCTTGCATTTCTCTCATATTTAGATCAAAAGAGTAAATGGAAAGTCAGATATTACTTTCACAGTACTTATAAAACATTTCAGAACTCTGACTAGTACATATAGATAGCCCTCTATTTGGTTTAGATGAAAATTGTTTGGCCTCCATTTTTAAAAAATATATATATATATATTAATTTTTTTTTAGAAAAGCTCATTTTCAATCACATATTTTATAGGACGCAAAACTTTCATCAACTTTCAACCATATGTTTCATCAACTTTTATTAAAATCGATTAAATTTTTGGATTAAAATCCAAACAAGGCTACAAGTAGATTTTGATTTTAAAAAAATGATGGAATATGTGATCAGAAAGTAGTTGATCCGATGATATGTGGGTTAAGTTAATTGTTGACCTCGACTTAGAGCCTGTTTGAGTACAGATTATAGTCAAAATTTTAATATAAGTTAACGATTGATAATTAATTTTAACTCGCAACTTTTTCGATGACACAATTCATCAATCTTTATTAAAATCTACTAAAAAATTCGATATTAATACCTACCAAACAAAGATAGAGTTTAATCCAAAATTTTATGGGAGCAGGCGGGAAATAATCATCTTTCTAACACTACCATCTCACCCCAACCACAACTTTTGTGAAGGCTTATTGGCATAAAACATCCATACATTTGGTTCTTAGTGTGCAAAACGTCCTCACGTTTCAATTTTTTGCATTTTCATCCATATTTCAACGTTTCATTGTGGAAAACGTGATTTTCATCAATTTTTATTCAATTTCTCAATTAAAATTTTAAAATGACAAATATACCCTCTTATTTAAATAAAACAAAAGGAAAAGTAAAAAAAAATAAAAAAATAAATTGCAATCATACTCCCATTCTTTTTTTAGAAAAAGTACAAATAAATCTCAAATAAATTAAATTAAAAAATTAAAAACGTAAAGAAAAGTCTTCTTCTTCTTCCTCCTCCTCCTCATCCTCCTCCTCCTCCTCCTCCTTTTTCCCCCTCTCCCACCCACTCCGACTCCGACTCCCCACCCCTACCCCTCACCACGAAACGAAACCAAAAAATAGATTGGGAAATACTAAAAACCAATCTCTCATATTTCTTACTGGATGATGTAGAAATACTTAGATCAATTTTAGGATTAAACAAAAGAGGGCTTTTCATTCTGTTATTGTCGTGGCATTGTTCTTGACTTCCACAAGCTTTCTTGAATGGGGACGACTTGTCCGCTGGTGGCACTCACGGTACTTGTGATGGGACACTACATCTCTTGAAAACCTCCATTTCTTGACATTCGTTCGTTTGCACCTTTCTAGATGACCACTCACTCTACTCAAACACCAATACCAAGAAACATCTTTTTTAAAATCCACATCTAATCAAGTACCAAAAGTGTTGAAAGAAGAAATCATCAAAGAAAAAAAAGAGCTAATTTATAGGGAATTGAAAGGTTTGGTGGTGCAGGACAGAAAAGATCAGCAAGCACAGGGGTGAAAAATGCAAAAAACTGAAACGTAGGGATGTTTTGCACACTAAAAGCCAAACGTAGGGACGTGTTGTGCTAAAATAAGTCCTATAGATCGTGGCCGTCTTTCAAGCTCCTTCCTTTGAGCAAATGTAAAATAATACCTCTTCTTTGCAGTCAATTCATTCCTACTTGAGCTCAAACAACAAAGCAAAATCAACTTTTGATTTACGCGGCAAGAACAATGAAATAGTGATTTAATTACCTGAGGATTTGAAGGTGGTAGCTGTGGAACTAGAAAATTACCCCCAAAAATTTATGGAATTTGAAGAACCCGAAAGTACTCTTTTTAGTTTTTGATAGGGGTGGGAGTGGGGGAAGAAGAAGAATTTTCAGTTCTTGGTAGGGGTGAGGATGGGAGTGGGGGAAGAAGAAGAAGAGGGAAAAGAGGAAGAATAAGAATTTTCAGTTCTTGGTAGGGGTGGGAGTGAGAGGGGAGATTTTCCAAAATATCCGGGTCAAATGACCCATTTGAGTTTTGTAAAAAAGTCAATTTTACCCTTAATGAAATGGTTTTTTTATTGCAAATCATGTCCTCAAATTTTATGGTTTTTTAGAAGTTAGTTTTATTCTTATTTTTATTCGTCATCCTTTGGATGTTTTTCTAAATACGATTTTTCTTCAAATATTTCTTCATTCACTTCTATTTCTTCAATATCAACTTCTTCACATTCATCTCTAATTTGTTCAAAGTCTGTAATTAATATTCTAACTTTCTTTTTTGGGCATTCAGTGCTTATATGCCCTTCTTTATTACAATTCCAACATTTACATCGTTTTTTATCTAATGATTTTTTATTATAAGATTTATATTTTCTTCTAAAATATTTTCTTTTTGATTTAAAATATTTCTTTTTAAACTTATTATATTTTTTATATTTCTTAAGTCTTATTTTTCTTTTTCTTTTATAATCATAACATCCCCAATTTCCTGGTACTTCGGTATTTCTACAACAAATCCTATCTTGTATAAATCCTGATTGTTTATAAATAATTTGATTACTACACATAGTATTTATTTCATCTTTGACAGTTCTTATAATAAATCCTAATGTATAACCTTCTTCATTTCTTCCTAATTGTTTTTCTTTAATCTTGTTTTGAAAATAATTATTTCATGGTGATGGTAATTTTCTAATAAAAACTTCTTTATAATAATTATTATCAGCTCTACTTCCAAACATCATATAATAATATTTACTATATTCACAACAATATTCATTAATGTAACACATATTACAAATTTGTAAATGTTCTATTTTGTTTTTTTCTATTTCTTCTAATCTAACTTTAGTACTTTCATTTACCCAGTCTTCTCCAACAAATTCTCTATAAATTCTTGTAGCGACTCTATTTATTCCTTCTATTATACTAATTCCAAATCCTGCTTCAATACTATCTTTCCAAACACCTTTTGTTGTTTCTTCTAATCCTCTATACCAATTAAATACATTTCCTTTAAATGTTGCTAATAAATATTCAGTTCTATTTTTATTATCGGTATTATTAGATTATAATTAAAGTGTGCTATCATATTAATACTCCATTCATTTATAGCTCTTCGAACATCTAATTCACAATCTAAATTTAAATATGATCCTGCAATTTTCATTGGGTTTGATTCTCTTAATACTGGTTTAAATTGGTCTCTATACATTTTTTCTTTAGTAGTTTTAAAATCTACTTTTGTATTAACATATCTTCTAGGGTCTATTTCTGCTTCATATCTAGTTGTACTAGTTTCTCCATATTCTTCTTGTTTAACTGCTCGTGGTCCTCCCGTTTTTCCTACCATATGATTTTTAGTTATTTCTTCACAAATTTTTAAATCTTCTAAATCAAATATTAAGTTTTCCATATCTTCGTTCATTATTCTTCTATAACTAATTTTCCTTCTTCTTTTTCTATAAGATTTTCTTCCTACTTTCTAAGATCAATCAATAATCTTTCAATATCTTCTTTTAATCCTCCATTAAGTTTTATTAATTCTTCATATTTTTCAATTTTCTTTCTAACTTCTTTAAGTTCTTTGGCATAATCTGGTTTAAATGGTTTTTCTTTATTTAGATTTTCTATTATTCTATTTAAAAGATTTTCTATTCTTAAAAAGTTATTTTGTAGTTTTTCTTTTTCTTCTTCGTAGCCTATTTCAATTCTAGTTATTTTTTCATCAATTGTTTTTATATTTTTCTCAATTAAATTGATTTTATCATTCATACTCATGTTTTAGATTTTTTATAGATGGTTTTTCAATTTCAAATCCTAATTTATTTAATAGAATATCAAATTTATAATTAATAATATCTATCTTTTTTTCTAAATTTGTTATTTTATTAATACTATTTTTTGTACAATTTTTGATATTTGATTTTGGATATCTTCAAGTTTAGCTTCATCAAGTATTTCTAAATTATTAATTTGTTCTTTTATTTTATTAAATTGTTTAGACATATTTTTGCTTAAAACTTTTAATCTTTCTTTAGTTATTTCATCTTTTGGATCTATGTTATTTATTTCGTCTATAACTTCTATATCTTTAGATTTTAATTGTCCTAATTGATGCCATAAAAATGCATTAGTCCAATTTGTAGTCATATTTAACAATTCGTCTGTATTTCCCCATGAGCTTAAAGGTTGAAATAAAGTTGTATTCCATTTTTAGTTTGATAGCTTCCTATTGGTAATCTAATATTTTCTATTTCTTGTTTATCAAATCTTATTTTTGTTGGTAAACTCATATTAGTCTAGTAAGTTTAAGGAATTAATTATTATATTATTTATCATTTGTCTTATTTCTTTTCTAAATTATTCTTCTCTTCTTAATTCTCTTGTAATTTCATTCCTTAATAATTCTCTTTTAATTTTATTCCAGTTAGAAATTTCTTTTTTCTATTTTTCTACGATTATTATCGATTATTATTTGTTCTTCTAAAACTTTTATTTTATTATCACAAAATTTTCTAGTTATTCTAGGCATATTCTTATTCTATATCGTCAAAACTAAGATCAAAATCATATAATTCGGGAACTTCATTATAACTTACATGATGTTCTATAGTTTCAAAAGTTCTTTCACTATTTTCACTATCTAACCAGAAAAATATAATCATTTTTATTATTTCTTTAGGCAATCTTTCTTTTAATCCAAATGATACAATTGTAAGACATTTTTCATAATATCTACTATCTCTTTTTATGAAATTTATTCCTCTAGTATAATTATCATAAGTTTAAGATTTCTATCATGTGACTATAATCAATACTATTAGTATATCTAAAAGGTACAGTTCTATAATAAAACTCGTAACTTTCCATGATAAAAGTTCTTCAAAGTAAACAATCTTATAAAAATTCTTATATAATAATTTTCATGCAAATTTTCAGACAATAAATTTTCTTGTAACTTAAAATAAGGGTCTTACCACGCTTCGCCAAATAGCAAGAATGTTATATGTTCCTGGTCACCTTTGTCACAAGAGTTGGCCAAAGTCAAATGACATCGCAACAAAATGGACACAAGGGCACTCAAAACTCTCAAATAGACTCGATGTGTAGAACAACACTCAAAGCGTAATAAAATATTTATTTCAAACTCAAAGATTTTATTGATCGATGATAGCTTGAAAGCTACTATACAAGGATTTTTACAAAGATTGATACTCAGAAGAGTGGTTTTCTACTCTCTAACGAGAATGATTACAAAAATCATTTTTTGGTAGTACGAAGTTGGTAGTTCGGGATGGGATTTCGGATGGCTAATTTTCGATGATCTTTTCCTTGAGAAGAGTCTCAATTTATAGAAGGAACGCACTTGCCGAGAAGTTTACGCCAATCAAATTTTTACAACAAAAAAGTTAAAGTACAATTATTTCTTCAAAGTGGTTGAAATAATTAAAGCAAACTGTTTGCTTTATTCGACTTTTGAGATGTCTCCTTACCTTTAATGCTCACATGGTCTTTGTTTTGTGATGTCGTTTTCTTATCGTCCTTTACTTGTGGACGTGTCCCGTGAGTCGGCAAGCCTCTTTAATGCATTCTTCACTTCCAAAAAATTGATCGTTCATAATTCCATGATTTTTTCTTCAAGAATTTTTGATTCTTTATCTCCTCTCTGAGATAAGGATCCAATTATTGCTCATACCATAGACCATGTATCTTTCTCCATAAAAGAAGCGCATTGTTGAGCGATGATTTTATTCTAAGAGCTATTCTATAAATCATCCATTTCTTATTAATAGTAGGTAACTCTTTAAAAATCTGAATTTCCTTGAGTGGATTTCCATTATTTTTCGAATAGTGACAAGATGATGTTCCCCATACCATTACGGTTCTTTATATTCCAAGACTAATTCGTAAAATCTGTCGATTCAATGGTTGTTTATCGGATTGAATTTTTTAACACAATTAATAAATTCTTTATCAAAGCTGTTCAATTTCTTTTAGATCTATCCATGGTAAGAGTCGATCTAAAAATCCAAATGCTGCCAATTTTCGAACAATATTGGGATCTGCACCTTGAATTGCCTTCGATCCTTGGATAAATCGCATGAGTTGGAAGGGCTGTCAAATATAGAGAGCTTCCTTCTACGAAATTATATACCCGTTAGAAAATTCATAATACTCCTTCTCCATAGGATGTAGATTATTTCGAATATGATGAGTTGTAATTATTCCCTTTGGTGATTTGAGGTCACCAACCGGTACTTTATTCTCTTGGAATTCAGCGATAACGGATGAGGTGTTCCAATGGGCCTTTTGATAAGGATGTTTGAGTACTAGACTCGGCGGCTCCTTTTCCACTTGTAAATTTTTCCAACAATTTGTCAATCTTGTGGACGGGTAATTGTTGTAGACCCTTTGTTATGACATTTTCCTCTTGCGAGGTAAAATGGTCATTTCTCTTAGATTTCGAATCTCCAGTTGAAGTGGATGTATTAATCTCTCGAAATGGGATATGACTTGCCTTTTGGCTGTATTCACCTTTTTCTAAAGGAGAAGGTACTCACATTTGCAACTTACAAAAAAGTCTAAACATTCTGTTAATTTTTCAGCTATTTTTTCTTTATTATCATTTAGTTTATCAATCTTTTTTCCACTTTCAACAACTTTGTTTGATAAATCGCACAAAATTTGTCTGATGTCAAGATGATCCTCTTGAATAGCAAGATAATCTGCATTAAAATCTGTTAGAAGATTTTGCAATTCCTTGGTAAATGCTTCAACCTTGTCCAAAATCATGATTCATGCTCAAGAAATCAGCAAATAAGTTATCTTTTCCTTTAATATATTCAAATTTAAAATTATAAAAAGATAATAGCACTTGCCATCTGTGTAATCTTCTATGTTGAGGTGAATTTGGTAATTTATTATTTACAAGTCCATTAAGTTGAGTATTATCAGTTTGAACAATAAATTCCTTAGGTAGCAAGAACATTTTGAATTTGTTTATTCCTTTAACTACTGCTAATAATTCTTTTTCATTAGTTGAATAATTTATTTCAGCATTATTAAATGTTCCACTAGTGTATCTACAAATCTCATTTAAATCGGTTTTTAATAAAGCACTCCAATATAAATCTGATGCATCTGTTTGAACAATTAGCTTATCCTTTTCATCTGGGAGTCTAAGTTTAGGTAAATTTTTACAATTTTCTTTTAAATTTTTAACACAAAGAGTATGTTCTTCATTCCATCCTAATTTATTTGATTTTCTTAATAGTTTTTGAAATTTATTTCTTTTTTCTGCAGGTTTTTCTATAAATCCTTCAGCATAATTAAGACAACCTAAAAAAACTTTTGGATTTGTTGCTTATTTTCAAGTTTATCGGGAAATAAAATTATCTTCTCAGAAATATGAGGTTGTAATTTTATTCTTTCACCATTTATTATCATTCCTAAAAATTCAATTTCATTTTTTGCTATTTCTGCATTTTTCTGACTAAGTATTATTCCTTCTTTTGAGTAAAGTGTAGTAAAACTTTTAAGATGTTTAAGATGATCTTCGTATGTTTCTGAACAAACAAGTATATCATCAACATAAACAATAAGAAAATTATAAGTTCTAAAGATTTCATCCATTCTTCTTTGATAAATTTGTGGTGCATTTTTTAATCCAAATGACATAACTAACCATTCATAATGTCCTTGAGGGGTACTAAATGATGTTAATGGTATACTACTTTTTTCAAACTTAATTGGCCAAAATCCAGACTTACAATCAAATTTTGAATAATATTTTTTATTTTTAACTATATTTATTAATACTTCTTTATTTGGTAAATAGTATCCATCAAATTTAGTATTTTTATTAAATTCTTTATAATTTACAATCATCCTAGGTTTTCCTCTTTTTATTTCTGAATGATTTCTAATCATAAAAGCTAGACTACTATGAGGGCTATTACTTCTTCTTATAAGTTTTTGATTAAGAAATTCTTGAATTTGTACTTGAAATTCCTCTTTATCTTCTTGATTATAGAGCATATGTTTGACTTTAATAATAATTGTTGGTTCTAATAGTTTTATTTTAGTTGTTGTTTTTTATTTTTCCCATTTTTCAAGTGGGTTTTCATTATAATTTTTAGCTAAAAGATCTTTTATTTGATCAAGAGTAATTGTTTTGATTGAATAATTGAGTAATTTTGGTATAAATTCGAGTTTTTCACCACGCTGAGCTGGCTGAACTCTGAATGGTTTAAATTCTCTAGCAATTTTTAGTAAATATCCACATTGGGTTTTTAATTAAATTGTATAAATATTTTGACTATATTGACTAAATTGTTGAAGAAAGTCATTTCCTAGAATAATATCACAATCATTTATATTATATTGGTAAACGTTTCTTATGGTTACTATTTTAGATCCTATTATAACTTTTATATTTTCATTTTTATATTTTAAAGATTCTCTTACTCCAGTTATTCCTTGTAGTGTTAATTGTTGTTTATTTTCAATCCATTTTGGTAATAAAAATTCTTTAAAGACAGTTATCTCAGCTCCTGTATCAATTAGAGTACAAGTAGTTATTTTTTATTCAAATACAGTTATTTGTATATATACACTTATTGAGAATTTTATTTCTCTACTCATTTTTCTTTAAGGCAATATATAGTTATTCCTTGATGTATAATAAGAATTCATTCATTGTCTATTTTATAATTATCAAGACTATTTAAAAATGAATTTCCTAATAATATTGGATATTCATCAAAATTCATATTATTATCAATATAACATTCTATGCTTAATAATAAATTTCCTAATTTAATTTGAACTTGTCCTATGATATCACAAGAGTTTATTTTTCCTTCAAAATCTCTATAACTATAAGGTTCTACCTTTTTCTTTTTAATTCCTTCATCAATAAGAGAGCAAATATGATTATGGCTTGCTCCGGTATCAACAAGTATTTTAATTTCATTTATCCATTTATTTCCATTAAAAAACTTTCCTTTGATTCCATAAACACTATTATTTTTATTTTGTATTATTTTTGAAATACTAGGTCTTACTGTATTATCTCCAATAATTATCTTATTTTCTTTATATGTTATTTGTTTTGGTATTATAGGTTGATCGATACTTATAGCATCATCATGTCCTATCTCAAAATTTTCTATTTCCTCTATATCTTGTTCTCTAGGTAAAATCGCTTCTCCTATATCCCTAAATTCTTCATCAATTTCTATAAAAGACTTTTCTTTATATATATTTCCATAATTACTATTTGTATAACAATATAATCCTTGATATAATATAGTAAAAACTTTATTATCATCTTTTAATATTTTATTAGTCATCTTAAAATGTAGACTAAGACAATCATCTAAATTTTTATCATTTATATGTACACAATATCTTGGATAACAAGTAAATTTTAATTTTTTATAGGCTAAATTTCCTTTCACTATTCCTAAATTTCCATTTTCTGCAGTTATACATCTTTCATCTTGTAGATTAAGTATTATAGGGCTATTAATTCCTTCTTTAAAACATGATTTTATTATTATTTGTATTCCAGCAAGGTAGACATAAGATATTTTATTTCGTTTTTCTTGTTTTAATTTTCCTAAAAATTCATTAATATTTCTTTTTGTTATAAGATTTAATTTTATTTTTCCTTGTGTATGTTTAATATCTATGGTTTTTTCTATTTCATGATATTGATTAATGACTAATTTCGTTCTTCTAAAGGCCGATCCTAAAATATTAAATAATCTATTTTCTCCGGGTGGTTTTAGACTTAATTCTGCTTTATTAATTTTTCTAAATTTTTCCCAATCAAATTTTCCTTTTAAAGCGTATCCTTCTACTCCTTGATATACTTCAGTCTCTAAATCCTACGATTTTTTCAATTTCCATGATTTCTAGGGCTCTGATTCTTCAATTCTCCAAATTTCATTATTAAGAACTTTTTGAATTTTTCTTAAAGATTCTATTTCAATGAGAATATGTATTTTAACAAGATATACTATGTTTTCATCTAGAACCTCATTAAAGTCTATTAAAAGAAAAGTGATTTTCTTTTCAAATTTTTTCTTTGTTTTAAGGCTATCCGAGTCTTTTATTTTTCCAATTAAATTTCTTGATTTATTAACAAGATGTTGAATATAACTATCAGTATCTAAATATTCATTAGAATTGTTAACGTACCATCCTATGCAAATATCTTTATTATCTTCCATTTTCTAATAACTTTAAATCCTCAGAATATATAGCTCTGATACCATTTTTGAGTGGAGTCCTAAAAATGCAAAAATACAATTAATTCAAAAATAAAATTATTAATCAATATCAAATTTTTTGGCTCAAGATAGGTGGAAAGAGTTGATGGTGAAGAAAAGTTAATTTTTATTGTAAGGAGCAAACAATTTGTCGAATCCAAAATTAGAATTAAAATTTTAAGGACTAAAATGACTTGTTTTGAAACCTTTTATGTTAAGGGTATTTTAGGTAGTTATAAGGTTGAATAGTAAAAAGGGGTATTTTGGAAAGGGTATGGTTGAATTTGGGGTATTTTCAATAATTTCGAGTGAGAGTGGGAGTAGAGGAGAAGGCTTTTCTTTTCTTTTTTTGATTTTTTAATTTAATTTATTTGGGATTTATTTGTATTTTTTTTAAAAAAATGTGAGTATGATTGCAATTTGTTTTTCTTTTCTTTTCCTTTTGTTTTATTTAAACAGGAGAGTATATTTATCATTTGACAATTTTAATTGAGAAATTGAATAAAAATTGATGAAAATAATATTTTTCACGATGAAACGTAAAAATAGAGGTAAAAATGCAAAAATTTAAAACGTGATGACGTTTTGCACATTAAGAGTCAAACGTATGGACGTTTTGTACTAATAAACCCTTTTGTGAACTCAAAGCAACGACACTCAGAAGAAATAGAAGAGATTGAATATCAAATCGAAAACGGCTTTCTTGCTCTTTTTTTTTTTCACTCCAACAGCTTGTTTTGTCCTTCATTCCGTAACTAAAATTCTTCTTAAATTTTCTATCAGAATTGAATAATGCATGCAGACGGTGGTCACCGATTGTCCTTGGACAGATATAAAATCCTATTTGAATTAGATTTTACTTGTGATAAAGAAAGACATTTTATATTTAGCCCTTGATTCCCAATTTTTCCAAAAATGTATTTTTCTGTCTTTTCTTTTCAATCATATATTATTTTAATAAAATAATATTACCCGCAAATCAAATTTTTTTTCTTATTTTTTAATCACATATTCCCTATCAATCTACTATTCCAAAATACATTATTAACTTTTTAATAGAGCTCAAACATGTAATTAATTGCATTTGAGATGCCAGAGTAAAGCAATGAAAATAATACACATTGAAATCTAGGTACACATAAACGACAATTTACAATAACTCGATTAAGTGTGACGATAATTATATTGAGTTATTCTAAATGTACATTTTTGTTTACATTAAGAATGACATTCCTCCTATTTGTCAAATCTGGTCAGTGATGTTTCAAAGACTATAATGAGTGACATCTATAAGGATGTCAAAGTTAATGTAAAAAACAATGTATATGTAACATGTTTGAATTATATTTACACTATCATGCACATTTTAATTGCAATTATCATTTTAATTAGGAAAAATTATAGCAGTGGTCACAAACTTTTGGATATTTTTTTGCATAATATACTTTAACTTTCAATTTGTGCCACCAGAGATCTTAAACCTTTGAAAAATTAGCGCTTAGAGTCCAAAATGACGGAAACTGTGACTTCCACCATTGGTTGACCTGAAAAATAAAATAATTGAATACTTTGACTAATTTAAATAGGGGAAATTTCGTCAACTAGATATTAATATTTAAAATAATTAAATTAAACCCCCCCTCCCCCCCCAAAAAAAAAAAAAAAACACCACACCCCCAAATCATTCATCTTCTTCAATACACCCACCTCCGACCCCAAAAATCAAAAGCCACAACTCAGTCACTTCCGACCATCGAAGCAGCACCAGATTGAGTAAAGGGGTCCTAGCTCGAGTTGTAATGAATGAGCTCTTTGGCAAGACCACTAGTTGTTGTAGAGGGCAGGGTAGCTCAATGCAAATGTTCTCCAAAAGGCACAATGTACTTGGGGGATTTGCTTTCATTGGTGATGGAATTCATGTGGCTACAGGCAGGGGCGGAGCCAGGAATTCATCGTACGGGGGGCTAAATTTTTTTTTCCTGGGTACCGTTCAATAGAATCAAATGGTTTCAAATTAATATTAGAAGAAGAAGGCCGTTCAATTTTTGGGGATGGAATTGGATTTGGAGTGGGGACCGTAGGAATTGGAGTACCCTGATATTTATTGCTCTTTGAAAAGAAAGATAATAAGGTTCTCCATTTCTTGGAAGAAGGTCGATCTTCCTCCATATTAAACCTAAAAGCATAAATATCAAAATACTTCAATATCTTTAATCCTATAAATTCCTAACATTACATCATAGATTCATAGGTTAAATTGCTATTAGCTAAATTCTCAAACTAACATTTCCTAAATAAATTCAAATTATTCAATGGAGTATAAATTGTCTAATGTGGCCTAAATTCATGTGAACAAATTACTACTTAAAAGTGTAAATAATCTAAGTATCTAACCAAACATACATCAGTGCCTCACTGCAGGCCGCAAATGAAGGCAGAAGCAGAAGCACAAGCGCACCTTTGCACACACACAAGGGCCGAATCGACACTGAAAGTTTGAAACAAAACAAGAGTTACAAGACATTACAAAATTGAAATTGAAACAAGATATAAAACACAAGAAATTAAACCCGAAATAGTGAGAAATTAAACACAAGAACGGGACCTTTGGATGCAGCATAAATAAGATGGGAACTTTGATGTTTTATTAGTTAATAAAATAATGGATGCCTTTATATTTTCAACACCATGGTAACTACACAGAACAGGATGCTCACGTCAATCCCAATTCCCATCTCTAATTGATTAATAACTTTGATAACAATAATTAGAGCTAAGCAACACTTAAAAAAATCACCAATTAGTGTAGTGGGTAACTAAAGAAAAAAGATATTTAGGCTCAAGTCTAAATTCAACAACAAAATTTAGAGTATTGAGATCTCTCTCTCTCTCTCTCTCTCTCTCTCTCTCTCTCTCTCTCTCTCTCTCAGAGTGTAATTTGTATATTTTCTTGGGATTGAAATTCTGGTCAATTGAATCAGAAGAATCAGCATAGGAGAAAATTGCTTGAGTGCAAAATTTCTGCACGTCAAAGTTCTCTTTTCAATTTTAACCTTCTATATATTTCTTTGTATTAAAAGAAAAACAAAGAAAATAATTAATTCCTGACCTCAACAATGGTCTCTGTAGGTTCGGCTGATAGAGGGCGGACTTGGAAAGGGTTTCGACGGTAAAGGGTTTCGTTAATGGCCAATGGGCGGGTGGAAGATGAGGAGCAACCGTGCACAGTAAAGGGTTTGGGAGAATTGGGTTTAGTTTTTATATAAAGAGCAAATTGGGTTTGCAATTTTTGAAATGGGCTTGAACGATTACGATGGGCTACCCGGTTGGATGGAAAAATGGGCTATAACCATTTTTTTTACATGGTAGGGCTTGGACAAGGGTGGGCTACAGCCCACCTTAGCCCACCCCTATCTCCGCCCATGGCTACAGGAGTTGCCTTCACTAGCAAAGCAATGCCTAAATACTAGAACTTCTAAAGAAGAAGCAAATTGGGTAAGATTTGGTCACCGTATCACAGTACAAAAGTGCCAGCACGGTAGCACCACCGCTGCAGCGTCTCGACGTAGGCCGGCCTTTCAACTTGGTCTAATAAACTCACTAACTCAGTCCCAGTCAATGTACCTTGACTCGGCATCCTCTGCCTCTCCCACGATGTGCATCCATGTTCATTCTCCTGTCCCTCCCTGCTGTCTCCATTTATCATAGCCTGCTGCAACTATGCTCGCAGAGAAATCGCCGTGCCTTCCTGGCTCCTGCTCTCGTGCCTTTGCTTACCACTCATGTACCTACGAGTTCAACTGTGCCACCCATGCTTCCAGGGCCGGCCCGAATATTTTGGGGGCCTTCTGCCAATTTCAAATATGGGGTCCCTATATATATATATATATATATATATATATATATATATATATATATATATATATATATATATTCAAAATTATAAAAACAATAATTTAAAACTTTCAAATGTCTAAATTAAATTTATTCTTCAAGAATTTTTTGATAGAAAGTCAACAATTATATTATTACAATCAATCTGTTTTAGAACTTCTTTTTTAATAGATACCATGACCAACCCATTCAATCTTTCTTGTGACATTATTGATCGAAGATAGGATTTTATCAACTTCAACTTCAAGAAGCTCCTCTCGGCAAATACAGCTGTAACTGGTATAGTCAATAATATTTTATAAGCAATCCACACATTGGGAAAACAGTCCATCATTTTTATGTATTCCAACACTTCAATCGCCTTTTTAGTCTCTTCTGGCAAACTATTTCTCACAATTTATAGCTCAGCAAATAACTCTGATCCATCAATGTCAGAATCGATGTCGTGTTTTAAAAATTCTTCAAGCTTATCACACCAACACTTCAAACAACTATCATCTGCATTCTGCAATTTTTTTAAATCAAACAAAAACCCAAAAATATTTTCATAGTTTTGAAATTGTTCAAATCTTAACTTAAGCGAAGAAAGAGCTTGATCAACTATATATAGAAATAATCAACTCTAAATGATTCTTCAGTTGAATGTGTTATCTCATCATTAACATTTTCATCAAAGTGCTTCTTTCTATGAATAATACGATTTTCTTGAAATATAGGTTCAACTTCCATTTGATCAGCAATTTCTTTAGCAGTAATTTTGTCAGATTCAAATCCAGTTTTTCTGTATGTTTCAAAAAATGAAATAAGCGATTTCATGTGACTAATAGCAGCATCAATTGACATGTCTTCACTTTGTAACATTTTGCTTACTCTATTAATAGCAGACAGTATATTGTACCAAATAACCATACCAAACAAGAATTCAAAATCCATAATATCATAAAATAAGTTTTGAGCATCTCTATATGTCTTAGGATCATCACATCTTTCCACCAAGTGTTTTAAAGCGGCTTTTATTTCTCGTGCTTGAAATCTTATTGCTTTAACACTTTCGACTTGACTTTCCCAACGTGTTTGTGATAGCGGCTTAAGTGTCAGACCTTTCACATTGTCTTGAAAAATTTTCCATCACTTTGTAGAAGATGAAAACAATATATATATATATATGCATTGCACAATTTCAAAAAAAGATTTAGCCTTTATACAAGAATTTACCATATCACAAAGTGCAAGATTAAGGCTATGACAACCACATGGTGTATAAAATGTCCTTGGATTTACTTCCAGTACTCTTTTCTGTAGACCTTTATGCTTCCCTTTCATATTAGACCCATTATCATAACCTTGACCTCTTAAATTACCAATATTAAGTTCAAGTGTTTTCAAAATATCTAATAATTCACCAAACAGTCCTTGCCCCAAAGTATCATCTACCTTAAGGAATCCCAAAAAATACTCTTGTACTTTTATTGGAGTTGCTATGACATCTACGTACCGTATTATGAGAGACATTTGTTCTTCATGACTTATATCGGCGTACAATCGAGTATAATTGAAAAATATTTTGCTTCTCTAACATTTTTAATAATTGCACTTATGATTTCTCCAACTAACATGAGTATGAATTCATTTTGAATTTTGTGACTAAGGTAATTGTTGACGTTAAAAATTGTATGGACAAGATTCAAGCCAACTCGAGGGAAGATATGTGAAGTTCTTATTGAAATATTCAAGTGTTTACAAGAATTTGATACAAATAACCATTTCTTCCTCGTGTAATCGGAGATATTTGAAATATGGAAAATATGCTAAGAGTTTATATAGGATTGTATTCACGTTTTTCTTCCCCCCCCTTTTTAAATTTGTGGATCCCTATTTATAGGGATAATATGCATGCATGTTGCACCTATTGTCTTTTCAATGCAATTTCGAAATTTGAAAGAAGTATAATGGCTGGTGCGACGGGATTGGTTGCCGAACTAGATTTTGTTAGAGCTCTTCAAAACATTAATGGTAGGTGGCCCCATTAATTAATGCATTACTTAGAGGGGCGGCTAACACTTTTAATTGGAGGATTATGGGGGCAATGATGTAAGACCTTTCCGGTACATCTCCATAATTGGTTGCTTATATATCCTGTCGAGAGATTTCTCATCATTACAATATCTTTTGCCTTGGGAGACTACACAAGCTTCATGCGAGAAAGTACCTATATCCGATCGACCTCGTTTATTCGAGCTCAACTTATCATCTACTTACGGCATAGATCAATCCGACCTTAATTACCTCGGAGGTCGGCTCAGTGTCATCCGATCGCAACATGTCATCCACTGCGTGACGTGGACCAATCCGATCTCAATCGCCTCGGAGGTCGGTGTCAACGATTACCCCAGTCGGTGCTAATCCGGTGAGGGATTGACCTTTTTTATTGGCACAATTTTCAATTTACATAATGATTGCCTTAATAAATGCGGGGACACATGTCACCATGAGACTTGAGTGCGAGTTTGTGAAGCGATGGGGTTTCTTCTTTTAGAAGCATTCAATTCCAGTCGTTTAATCATTTATTGCCTTTACTCGAACGGTTAAGATCAAGGCTCTTGGCATTCCGACCCTTTAAATAGCTTATTCCTCTTTCATTTTTCACACTTTTGGCATTCTTGAAAGAACATTTTTGCTCTCTAAAATTCTTTCTTCTTCGTCCTTCTTTCTGAGTGAGGTTGGCTTTTATTCAGGTATTCCTTTTTCTCCAAGAATACATTTCACTATTACTGTGTTTAATACACATTCTTTACTAGATTTTTAATATGAGTTCGGATGAATCCCAGGTACGATCCTGTGGTAATAACCAAGAAAATTCTTCTTCTTCACCTGCCACTCCCTCTTCTGCCAGTTCGGATTGCCAGGAAGTATTAACTCATGTGCCAATCTCTTCCTTCTTCCCTCGACCGTCCAACTCTCCTAGGAGCATGGAACAGCGGAAAAAGATAAGGGAGGAGAGGTCACATGCAACTAGGAGTTCGGAGTAGTGGGCTGATTCTTTTAGGTCGATAGTTACGGGGGTATGTTGGCTAGTATTAGGGCCAAGTATGGCATTCCTAGTTTGATAGAGTTAGTAATACCATCTTCCTCTGACCGAGTTGATAATCCTCCATTGGGGTGTGTGGCACTTAACACAGCAATCCTTCATGCTGGGTTGAGGTTACCTTTCCGAAAATTATTAGACAATTCTTTTCTTCCTGGGGAATAGCCCCCAGCCAGCTATGCCCTAACGGTTGGAGAACTCTTATTGCGACCTTAATTCTGTGGAGGAAACTAGGCCACCCCGAACTCAACTTGTCCCAGTTCAACTCCCTTTTTACTTTTAAGGAAGATGGGAAAAACACAGGTTGGTGGTACACCAGTGATAGGCCTAAGACTGGAGGCCCATTAGTTTTAGATACCCCATCATCGATTAAGGGATGGAAGGAGGAGTTTTTCTTTGTTTTAGGGGATTGGCAATTTCATCCTTCCGAGGTGGATAGAGAGGATGTAGTTCCTACTCTCTATCACTCTTTGTGTAAGTTGTAGCAGTAAAGTCTTTTACTTCAGCTCATCATATTAACTATCTTCTTAACCGTTGATCTGTTTGTATTTCGTAGTTTACCGACCTTGCCACCTGAGCTCAGTTCTTCAAAGACAAGCGGACTCAATCCGAGCTCTCTCCAATAGGTAGAGGTCATGTAAGTTCGTGATCTCTGATACGAATTTATTTCAGGTGGGTTTACTCAGGGAAACACTTCCGACACAGCCGTCGAGCCGACACAAACTTACGCACCCGCGGCCTCTTGTAAGTGACTTCGACCTTATTCTTCTGCTTTATACTTCCAATTTTGGGACTGATACTTTATCATTTCTCTCTTTAGGACAAACTCCAGAAATGCTGAACTTCAAGGCAGCAAAGGCGGCTGAAGCTGCCAAGGAGAAAAAGAAGGAGATGCCTGTAGAAACTTTTAAGGCTGAGGTCAAGGTCGAGGACGAGCAGCCTCTGTTGAAGCGTCGTCGTTTCGAAGAATCTCACGCCACGCCTACTCCGGTAGCACCCCCTAATTCTCCTCAGCCAGTTCCCTTGACAATACTAACCTCCGCCTCATCTTTGAGGTCGCAAGAAAAGTGCCCTGACTTGTAGAGGCCAAACATAGAAGGTTCGTTGGGTCGCCGACACGAAGTCCCTCTTGGACTACCTCAGAGCTCCTTCCCCGGCTCGCGAATCAATAACTGCATTACCCACTCCTTTAAGGGAGTCAACTATCCTCATGACCAGGAGCTGGAATGACAATTAGCGGCAATTTATGGCAGATATGCCTATTGGTGAGAACATTCTTTTAGCTCAGCTCTACAGTCACCGAGCAATTCTTCACATGATGTCAGTGGCTGAAAAGGTAAGTTCCTTGGCATTGTACCGTTAGTCATTTTCACTTTTTGCCATCGTTGACATTTCTTTCATTTGTTTTCAGGCTAATGCTGAGCTTGGGAAGGTGCTGGAGTTCAGGGATAAGGCAAATGCCCTTTTTGAGAAGGTGGAGGAGGAGCGGGCCTCTTTTACTGAAAAAGAGAAGAGCTACGAGGATCATCTGAACAGAATGGGAGAAGAGCTCAATGCTAGTTTATCTAAAGAACTGAATTTGATGGACGATGTCCATGCATTGAGGTCTTGGGGGGAGAAGGCAAGTACCCGGGCTGATAGTGAAAAGGAGAGGACTGATACAGCCATGGCTAGGGCAATGGCGGCCGTAAAGAGGGTGAAGGAAGTTGAACTAAAACCTTCCAAGGCAGTGGAAGAATGGAGGGCTTCCTCGGCTTTTGATGTTTTGGCCCAAGATGCTTACGTGCTGGCCATGGGGAAAATCATCAAGTATATTAACAAAGAGCGGCCAGATTGGGATACTGGGTTCTTGGCGGAAGCGTATATGGAGCAGCAGAAAGAGCTGGATCAATTATCATCAGCGGCTGAGGTGCAGATCACTCCTGCGGACGAGGATGCAGCCCATGTATAGGTGCCACCTCCAGACCCTTAGTTTCTGTTTATGTATTCTTATGTAATTCCAAAAAACACTTTTAAGATCTGTTTTGGGTGATGTAACTTTCTGACCTTATCTTGCATGAAACTTTAGTTTTGTTTTATTTTAGCAAAAATATTTTGTTTTCCTGAATTGAGTGTTCGTAATGCACACGATCTTTATTCGGGTCATTTTTTGATCAATAATTCATTCTCGGGATAAGATACGAAGTGTAGTGACAAATGTATCATTAGTTTGTTCCCTAATTGGAAGAGATTTGTTGGGTTCTTAATTTTGTTTTACCCAATTCGGCCTACTTATGAGTAGGAAATTCCACTGAGTGTTACAGTACTTACAACCTCAGTTCAGCCTACACTTGGGTAGGGCTTTATCATTCCTTTTATAGAAATTTCCACTGAGTGTTGCAGCACGTACAACCTCAGTTCATCATTCCTTTTATAGGAATTTCCACTGAGTGTTGCAGCACTTACAACTTCAGTTCGGCCTATACTTGGGTATGGCTTTATCATTCCTTTTATAGGAATACCCACTGAGTGTTGCAGCACTTACAACCTCAGTTCGGCCTACACTTAGGTAGGGCTTTATCATTCATTTTATAGGAATTCCCACTGAGTGTTGCAGCACTTACAACCTCAGTTCGGCCTACACTTGGGTAGGGCTTTATTTTTGTTATGCCAGTTGTATATAAAAACATACTTTCATTACTAACGATTGTATGGTGCACAATACAACAGAACTTTTATTGATAGTATTTTTTGAGATGTTCCGCGTTCCAGGGATGTTGTAGGGGTCTTCCTTCCATATCTTCTAGTTCGTAGGCCCCTTTAAGTAATACTTTAGTTACTTTATAAGGGCCTTTCCAGTTGGGCCTTAGAGATCCGGAGTTAAGTTCTCTTGTAGCCAAGAAGAATTTCCTCAATACGAGGTCATCAACTTCAAATTCTCGCGTCTTTACTTTTTTGTTGTAGTACCTCACATTACGTTATTTGTACACCGCATTTCTGAGCTCTGCTGTATCCCTTTTTTCTTCTATTAAAGTCAGCTCTTCTCGAAGTATTTGTTCATTTGTATTTTCACTGTAGGTTAAAGTCCGAACTGAAGGGATTTCGATCTCGAGTGGGATAACAGCTTCTACCCCGAAGGCTAAGGAAAAAGGAGTTTCTCCAGTACTGTTTCTGGACATGGTGCGGTAGGACCATAGCACACCAGGGGGTTCTTCCGCCCATCCTCCTTTAAGATTATCAAGTTTTGCTTTCAGCGTATGTTTGATGATCTTATTTATAGCTTCAACTTGGCCATTAGCCTGAGGGTGATTTGGCGTGGAGAAATGTTTTTGTATCCCAAACTCTTCACAAAAATTCGCAAAGCGGGCATTGTCGAACTGTTTCTCGTTGTCTGACACGATAGAGTGGGGTATTCCGAACCTGCATATGATTGATTTCCATATGAATTCTGTAGTTTTGTGCTCAGTTATTTTGGCCAATGGTTCAGCTTCAGCCCACTTGGTAAAATAATCGACTGCCACAATTACGAATTTGGTGCCTCCTTTTCCAGTTGGCATATGACCAATTAGATCGACCCTCCATTTAGCAAAAGGCCACGGTACCATTAGATAATGCAACTCTTTAGGTGGGAGGTTGACGTTGGGAGCAAATCGCTAACATTTGTCACATTTCCTAGCGAATTCTAAGGTGTCTTTTTTCATGGTTGGCCAGAAGTAACCTTGTCGCATGATTTTGTGCGCCAGTGATTGTCCCCCGGCATGGTTCCCACATATCCCTCCATGTACTTCTTCCATGGCTCTCAGTGCCTCGTCTTCATTTAGGCATCTGAGCAAGGGTATAGAATATCCTCGCTTAAACAAAACGCCGTTGATTAGTGTGTATCTTGCAGCCCTTATTCGCAATTTTTTTGCCATGACGAGATCTTCAGGGTATGCACCCGTCTATAGGTATAAAATGATCTCATCCATCCATGTTGATTTGAGGTCAGTAGCCATATGGACAATCTCAGGTTCCTCAATAGCAGGGCAGCAAATTCTTCCTACTGGGATACTATCAAACCTTTCAATCCCTTCACTAGTCGCTAGCCGAGCCAAGGCGTCAGCATGTCCATTCTGACTTCGGGGAACTCATTCGATTTGGACATGCCCAAAATTCTTTAGCTTTTGCTTAATGAGCTGGAGGTATTTGTCCATTTTTCCCTCCCTGGCTTGATAAATGTTGTTGACTTGATTTACTACCAATTGGAAGTCGCTATATGCAATTAAACTGTCGATTTTCATCTCTTCGGCCATATGTAAACTAGCGATGAGGGCTTCATATTCAGCCTCATTGTTGGATGCATCGAAGTCAAAGGGTAGTGCTTCGCAAAACACTAGTTGGTTTGGGCTGATTAGCACTACCCCAGCTCTAGCTCGCTCGTCTGTAGAAGATCCGTCTACAAAGAGCCTCCAAGGAGTGAGTGGACATGGCTCTCCCCGTGGAGTGCGAGCCGAATTCAGCAATGAAATCAGCTAGGGCCTGGGCCTTTATGGAGGTGCGTGGCTTATACCTTATGTCGAATTGGCCGAGCTCAACTGACCACTTTACCATCGTTCCAGAGGTATCGGGTTTTTGTAGTACCCGCCTTAATGGATAGTTGGTTAAGACCTCGATGTGATGTTCCAGGAAGTAGGGCCTTAGCTTCCAAGAGCAATAATGACAGCGTAAGCCAACTTTTCTAGCGGGGAGTAACGGAGTTCGGCTTCATGTAGAGCTTTACTGATGTAATACACAGGGTGTTGGATCCCCATTTCCTCCCTATCTAGTATCGCACTAACAGCATGCTTTGATACTGCTAAGTAGAGCATCAATATTTCTTCTTTCTTTGGTTTCGACAACACTGGAGGCCGTGCTAGGTGTGATTTCAACTGGTCGAATGCGAACTGACATTTGGACGTCCATTCGAATTTGTTTCCCTTTCTTAGTACGTCAAAGAAGGGTTTGCATTTGTTTGTTGATTTTGACATGAAGCGGCTAAGGGCAGCTATTCGCCCAGTCAAGCTTTAGACGTCCTTAGCAATAGCTGGGGAACGCATTTCGACTATGGCTCTTATCTTTTCAGGGTTGGCTTAAATTTCCCTTCGATTTACCATGTACCCCAGGAATTTTCCCGAGCTCACTCCAAAGGCGCATTTCTGGGGATTCAGCTTCATCCCGTATGCCCTTAAAATTCTAAACATTTCAACAAGGTGTTGTGGATGATTACCGGTGTCCACATATACTTCCATGGTCTTACCAGTTTGTTTGGCAAACATAGAGTTAACCAAACGTTGGTAGGTTGCTCCAGCATTCTTGAGGCCAAATGACATCACTTTATAGCAGTAAAGACCTCGATCGGTGATGAAGACGGTGTGTTCTTGATCAGATTCGTGCATGAGGATTTGGTTGTAGCCTGAGTATGCGTCCATGAAGCTGAGCAAATCATGTCCAGTAGTGGCATCCACTATCTGATCTATCCTTGGGAGTGAGAAGCTGTCCTTTGGGCATTCCTTGTTCAGGTCAGTGAAGTCGATGCACACTCTCCAATCCCCATTGTTTTTCTTAACTAGAACGGGGTTGGCTATCCATTTTGGATACCTTGCTTCTCGAATAAAACCATTTTGTAGTAGTTTTTGCACCTCTTTGTTTAAGGCCTCATACCGTTCTGGATTTAGAGGATGGCGTCGATGCTGTTTAGGCCGGATAGAAGGGTCCAATCCTAACTTGTGGCATATGATTTTTGGGTCAATCCCCTTCATGTCGGACTGTTTCCAAGCAAAGACATCAAGATTCTTTTGAAGAAAACTGATGATATGACCTCTTAGTGGAGGTTGCAGTTCGTGTCCTATTTTTAGTTCCTTTGGGAGTTCCTCTGTTCCGACCTGGATAATATCCAGTTCTTCCATATGTTCTCCACCTCGTACTTTCAGCCGTGGGGTGTAGGGAATTTGATGGAGTAATGATACGGTGATACTATCGCTCTGAGGTCAAACAATAGAGGTTGCCCTATGATAGCATCATAAGGAGACTTTGAGCATAGAACCGTAAATTTCGCCTCCAGTTTAGTTCGGCGAGGTGGTTCTCCGAACTCAATAGGGAGTTTGATCACTCCCTCTGTCCTAGAGAGCACGCCGTCAAGCCCCATAATCATACTGGGACAGGGTTACAGGGAACTGAGTGGAACTCCGATCCGTCCCAAGGTGTCAGCGTAAAATATGTTGAGTGAGCTCCCTGTATCTACCAAGGCTTTAGGGATGTTGACTTTGGATATGAGTACTGGGACCACCAGCACTCCAGGGTTGAGATCGGGACATGCTTCTTTTTCTTCAAACATGAGCAAGTCGTCGTTGGCCTTCCTGCGGCGTTTCTCGTTAATACCGATCTCAGTAAGTTCAGCTACTATGAGCTTTTTGGAATTTGAAGTCGCAGCCTGCTGAATGTGTTGATCTTTCAACATTCGGATTTGAGGATTAGGCAAGTCGATGTTGCAGGTCCTGGCTTCCGCCTGGTTTCCACATATCGTCCCTAGGCCACTTGACGTCGAAAACTTAAGGCAATAATGATATATCGAGGTGGCTGCTTGTAACTCATGTAATATGGGCCTTCCTAGTATGGCGTTATAGTTGGCAGGTATGTCTATGACGATGAAATCCGCCAGGATCCTCCTTTGGCGAGGAGGGTCGCCCAACTCCACACTCGGAACTATTTGACCTTGTGCATCAATGGGATCTCCGGAGAACCCATGTAGCCTTTTAGGGTAAAGTTGTAGATAACGTTCCTGTATTCCCATTTGCTCCAGAGTTCGAGAGTATAATACGTTTACCGAACTTCCATTGTCTACCAAGGTTCGATGTATTTGTATCCCGACAACCGTCATAGTCACAACTAGCGCATCACTTTGATCTTGCAGGATCCCTTGTGTATCTCTTTCCAAAAATCCGAACCATTCTGGGTCCGATGGGATGTCGTACTCTAGCTCCAAGGATGCCACATTGTAGTTCTGCCATACGCGAGCATTTCGTGCCATCCTTCGTCGAGCTCTTCTAGACCTTATTAGGCATTGATTTCTACTAATTAGTGTCTTGATTTCAGTTCGGTGTTGGACGTCATGCATTTGAGGTCCTGGCCGAGCTGGAGGGGTTACCCTCTGTTGGTTAGGATGTGGGATCCCGATTGACGTTACTTCTCGAGGTTTTGCCACAAATTCTTGTAAATGACCTCGTCGAATGAGAGACTCCACCTCTTTTTTTAGGTTCCTGCAATTGTCTGTGTCATGCCCTGTAGTCCTGTGGTAACGACAGTACTTCCCTTGGTTTTTCCCAGTAGGTTCTTTTCTCAAAGGTGGAGGTCGGAAACAAGTTCCCTTTTCTCCCCCTTGTAGGAAGACCTCTTCCAAGGTTGCGTTCAAAGGATGGTATTCATGAAATTTATCGGGATACGGCCTGGAGCGGCCTTGATCCCTCCTGTCCCTTCTCTTTTCTCGACCTGGGTCCTTTTCTGTTTGCTTTCCTTTAGCTCGCAATGGAGATCGTGGGATTAGCTTGGAATCCTCTTGATCTGACGTGGCTTCCTCCGCGCTTATGTATTTCTCAGCTCGTCCCAAGAGTTCATGGTAAGTCCGAGGTCCGTCCTCATGTACAAACCACCAAAACCTCATTTTTGGTCTTAATCCTGATAGAACTGCCATAAGCGCGACGTCATCTGAAATCTTTTCTACCTCCATGGATTGCTTATTGAATTTGTTCAAGTAGCTCTTGAGTGATTCAGTTTTTCCCTGCTTTATACTTACTAGCCTCTCCTTAGGTGTGGTTCTTGCCTTTGAGCCTATAAACTGAGCTAAGAATGCCGTGGCGAGGTCGTCCCAATTTTTTATGGACCTCTGGTGTAGCCTCCTAAACCACCTTGGGGCTTTATCCCCCAAGGTTAAGGGAAAAGCACGACACATTATGGCGTCTCCAGCTCCTTGCAATTCCATCCAGGAGGCATATTTGTCCAAGTGACTGAGGGGGTCTCCTTCCCCGTCGTATCCGGTCACCTGGGGCATTTTTAACTTTTCGGGTAGTGGCTCTGCCAGAATGTCCTCTGTAAAGGGGGAGTGTCGCTTGGTAAGATATTCCTCCGTACTTCCTTTATTTTTGGCTTCTAAGTTAGCTATGCGCTTCTTGAGGGCGCTCATTTCAGGTTCAGCTTGTTCTACCGGGCGAGGCTTATCATGTTTATCCAGGGGCGTCAGTGAATGTTGAGAACCTAGCCTGTTGAATACACTATTTGTTTTCCTGGCTGTTGGTTTTGTTGTGGCAGGAGAACTCCTGACTTCTTCAGTTCGTTCTTTAGAAGATTCTCCACTAGAGAACTGGAGAGTTCTTTTGGTGGAGAGTCGCCTGCTCCTTCCTTGTTGATGGGATTCTACCTCATCATTTTTTGGTGGATTTCGAGCTTGTTTCTGCTCCAATCGACTGACAACATTTGTCAGCCTTTCGATAGCTTCCCTCATAGCCACCATCTGAGGGTCGGTAGCTTCGTCACGATCTCGTTTTTCAAAGTTCATAGGGTGGCTAGTTTGTTCGGGGTAAGTATGGGATCGATTTCCAGATATTGAAAATTCGTCAATCATGCTGGTTTATAGGTTTTGTGGAGAGATGGAGCTGTTTTCCCAAGTTGGGCCCTCCTTCTAGCGCCAAGCTGTTGACGTTAAAAATTGTATAGACAAGATTCAAGCCAACTTAAGGGAAGATATGTGAAGTTCTTATTGAAATATTCAAGTGTTTACAAGAATTTGATACAAATAACCATTTCTTCCTCGTGTAATCAGAGATATTTACAATATGGAAAATATGCTAAGAGATTATATAGAATTGTATTCACGTTTTTTCTTCCCCCCTTTTTTCTGGGGCTGTGGGTCCCTATTTATAGGGATAATATGCATGCATGTTGCACCTCTTGTCTTTTCACTGCAATTCCGAGCTGAAGAAGTACAATGGCTGGTGCGACAGGATTGGTTGCCGAACTAGATTTTGTCAGAGCTCTTCAGAACATTAATGGTAGGTGGCCCCTAGTAATTAATGCATTACTTAGAGGGGGCAGCTAACACTTTTAATTGGAGGATTATGGGGGCAATGATGTAAGACCTTTCCAGGTGCATCTCCATAATTGGGTGCTTATATATCCTGTCAGAGATTTCTCATCATTGCAATATCTTTTGCCTTAGGAGACTACACAAGCTTCATGCAGAAGGAACCTATATCTGATCTGACCTCATTTATCCGAGCTCAACATATCATCCACTTACGGCATAGATCAATCCGACCTTAATTACCTCGGAGGTCAGCTCCAAATCTCAACATGTCATCCACTCGTGACGTAGACCAATCCGATCTCAATCACCTCGGAGGTCAGTGTCAACAGTAATGATAATGAATTTCTTTTTCTTGAATACGACGGACGTGTTCCCTCAAAATTGGATCGAACTCTGCAATCATTTCAATTAAACCTAAAAAATTCTCATTATCTTTTTCATAAATTTTCTCGTTAGTCCCCCGAAATGCCAAATTATTCTTATGTAGAAAGCTAACAATAGAAACTATCCTCACAAAAACTTCTCTCCAATGTTCTCTATCTTTGTTGATTAGATCTTGCACAGCTTTATCAATTGTTAAATTTTGTTGTAATCTCCTTTCCAATTCAATCCATCTTCTCATGTTATACATGTGTCCATTACTAGTCTCATGACTTTTAAGCCTAAAACTAAGATTTTTCCAGTCATTGATTCCTTCATTAGCTAATTGAATATTGTTTCCTTCTTGCTTAAACAACTTACAACAAAAGCAAATAATTTATCCAATGAAATTGAGTAGACCAACCATTTGCTATCACTCTTCTTACCATTTGCTAAATGCCGAATATAATGTGGAAGAGAAATGTCTATTTTCTGAATCTTTTGGAAAAGTAAAACCATCCTCTCTAAGGGGACTTCTTTTCACTAACAAGTCTATCAAGTTTTGATCAATAGTTTTCCAATTTCCTGGATCACTAATGTTGAAATGCGAAGGTACACATTTTTCAATTTCCTCCAGATTTTCTTGCTTGTGATCTACTAAAATTTCATGCTCTTTATTCATATTATCTTCACTTTGAACCTTTTCATTTTCAAATTCTTTATCAACCAAATCTTTCATTGGACATTCTCTTTTATTATTAATATTACTACCAAGAAACTTGTCCATAGCTCCCACTTGAGATTGAATAAATTCTTTAGTTTTTTTTCTTTTTTTCCTTTTTCATGTCCAGACAAATACTTTCTAGTAGACATATTAAAGCAATATAAAAAACAAAATAAATACAATATTAAACTTTAAATTAGTTGAGGAACAATAAAACCTGGCAATTCGTGCAATGTCACAAAAATGCCCACTTGATCACTCTCAGCCAAATGTTGTGTCCACTCCCTTGATAAATAAATCTCCAGACACTTTTGATCTGTACGTGAAGAGTGAAGAGACCCTTTTTTGTTAAATTTTATCTTTGAAAGTTTAATTCAAAGAGAGAGAGAGAGAGAGAGAATTTATTGTACGTTGGGTTTAAAACAATAAAGGTAGGTGACTGTTGAGTGGAATTTGAAGAGACAAAAAAGACTTTTTACTTGGTTAAGAAAAAGAAAAGGGATGTTTGGAAGATAAATTGTCAAATTAGTTATAGAAATAGAAAGTTATGGTTGTGATATATTTATATGATAAATAAATGTAAGTATAAATTTTTTGTCATATATATATATATATATATATATATATATATATATATATATATATATATATATATATATATATATATATATATATATATATATATATATATATATTTTTTTTTTTTTTTAAAGATTTTTGTATTTTTAATTTTTGTTAATTTCTTATGTTTGCATATGACAATTCTATTTTAAATAATTTCACTAATATAATTTTCGTTTCTTTTCAACCAACCAATTAATCTTATAAAATTCGGGGCCCTCATCAAAGCGGGGCCTTAGGCGGTCGCCTACCCCACCTATAGACAGGGCCGCCACTGCATGCTTCCAGTTTGGCCATGCGCCTCACTGCCTTCTGCACTTCCATCTTTCTCTCTCAGCCTTTGCTTCATCCACCTCGTCGCCATCTCCAGAAGCGCCTGGAAGTGCATTTGCAGTATTTTAAGTTACCATTTTATCCATTTTAAAATTAGTGAAAATAATGAAAAGAAGTTTGGTGACCATGATGAAACGTTATATGAAATTTGGTAGCCATGTTGACACCAAATATAAAGTTGGGTGATCATGATGAAACAAAGTCAAATTAGGTGGCTATGGTGACACTAAGTATAAAGTTGAGTGGCTATTGGTGGATTTAACCATTTTAATATTACGTTGTGTATTTAGAATTAAATAATTTTGCTAGTTTGCATATGTTAGTAAGCCCTTATATGGTGCCCACTAAAAAAGAGTTTTTTTTTTTGGGAAAATATATTTTGGAATAGTGATTTTTTGGAAAATGTATTGCTAAAAAGTAGGGAAATTTTTTGAATTTACGTGTAAAGTATTTTACTGTGAGAATGTGCGATTGAAAATTAGTTTTAGAAAAAAAAAAGTTTTTGAAAAGTGGTAGACAAACATGGCTTAAATGTCGATTTTAGAATTATGTGATTTATTCGATTTATTTTGTTATTGGATAGATCTTTTGTTTTTTGAAGAATTTATAGCCTTATTTGTTGGTAGTGAATATGTATTGTTTATCGAGATTTGTAAAAAATGAGCTGGACCTTTTGATTTCAATTCTTTATTGGAATAGTATTAATATTTATTTTGCAATTATTGTTACTGCAAATTTGGAATGGAAGACAAATCTTCACCGTCTTTACAAACTGGAGGACCTAGGAATACAATTTTTGCTTAATTTTGACTCCAACCAATAAGGAGGAGGAGGCGGGCGATGGAGGTTCCTCAAAATGCAACAGCAACCGTGAATGTTGCCACCAGGTTCAATGTAAGGCTGCATAACCTTCGAGAGTCATCATTACAACTGAACAGGTGGTAACGAGCCGGGCCGAGCCCGAGCTTTTTTCAGACCGAGCCGGGCCCGGCTAAAAAAAATGAGGCTCGGCCCGAGCTTTTGGCCCGAGCCTTAGCGGGCCGAGCCAGCTCGGATGTTTTGGTTTTTTTTTTCCTCTTTAGGCGCAGCTGCGGCGGCTAAAAATAGTTACTGCGGGGGCGACATCTTTACTGCCAATGAGCTTCTTGCCTGCGGGCGACGAGGCGGCTCTGCGCGGCGAAGCTTGCGCCCAGCAGCAAGCTTCAAAAAAAAAAAATTTTTTTTTTTTAATGGAGGCTCGCCCGGGCCACGGGCCGACCCGGACTCGAGCCGACTCCCCAAAGTGGGGCCGGGCTCGGGCTTTTTCCGAGCCGAGCCCGGGCCGTCCGAGCCTCCGAGCTTTTTTGCCACCGCTAGGTTGATGTGGGTATCAATGCCATCACTCCCATGAGAGATGGAGATGATGGGGCCCACGATGTCATGACCTTACAGTTTTTTGGGTTTTTAATCGATTCTCATCTCTCATCGTTGATGGCAAGGTGATGGTGTACCAGTTTTGGACCAGGTAACACGCTTTTTTGGCCAAGTTTGGGGTCTCTAAAAATGTAGGTTGAAACCATCTATCGAGATATTACTATTTGGGTCGATTTTTACTTGAGAGCTGAAGGCAACTGTTTTGGGCCATTGCAATTAGGTTTCTTGAGAAATTGGACTGAAGACGTGGATCTCTGCATAGTAGGCTTAGTTAATTTGGGCAAAGATTAGATGCTTGCAGCAATGCAAATTTAGGCTATACAGAACAAATAGAAAATTGAAGAATTGGGCCAAATTGTGGTCCAATTGGATCTTTAATTAATTTGTAATTGGGAAAATTAGGTTGACTGTCCTAAAAAAATATCATCTTTGATTAATACCCTTCAAACTAAATCAAAATTATATTACTGTATTAATTACTTCTCTCAACAATCTCACTCTCGTCTCGATGTCATCCATCGGCAGAAGAAGAAGGTAAAGGTCTCTCATATCTCGACGTTTCACCGTCTTCCACCACCAACCGCCGGGTCCCTTCATCTATTTGGTTAGTCGTACTATAAACACTACAAATTTATTGTCGCCTTTTGCACATGTCAAATTCGGATTTCGGAGAGAAATTTATTTCACTTTTATACCTAAATTTCCTCAAATTATTATATGTAAAAGACCTAGGTTTATCATTGAAAGCGGAGCAAGATTTTGGTAAAATGAAGGTTGTGACTGAACTTGTGGAGGAACATGTCGTGGGTTCCATTTTCAGAGGGATGGGCTCATTTGTTTTGGGATGTCGATTATTCTTCTCCAGTCTACGTATTGAGCTTAGGGATGTTGATTATTCTTCTCGTTGAGGCATTTATTTGTATGCTTGTTAACAGTAAATAATACGGTTCTACGGGGGTAATTATAAACACGCTTTTTGAGCCATGCCATGTTCTCTATTTTACTGTTTTTGTTTTCCATTTGGACATGGGGACAAAAAGATCTTACTTTATTTTTTTGTGTTTGTTTCACTTCACAGCCAGGGACAACTTGGTATTCTTGCAAAAATGGTTCCTCAAATTCCCACATTACAGAAATAGAAGTTTATATATCACTTGTGAAAGCTATGTTAGTAGGTTTTTTGGTGCCTGACATTTACAATATTCATTAATTGAATGAAGTTTATGAAGAGATTAAATCTTAAAGATGCTTATTATTTATCATTAGGCCACTATATTCCCCAACTAGCAGAGATTATGCTACTATTCAACAAGAAAGAGAATCTGTTCAACTTGAAAGGAATTGCGTAAGTTGTCTAATCTTTAAAAACACGTTCTTTGCATTACTTAAAAAAATTTGTGAATGTTTTGCGACACATTCAGGGAAAAATAGATTGAGATCATGGGTTGAAATAAACGATTTGGTACAAATAGCTTAGGAGTGGAAATTTGAAAATTACAAAATGATCCCTGAATGTTTTAGTTATATTTTGATGATGATGAATTCTGCCGAATGTTTTCCAGGGGAGGTGGATTGGACTTGGGGAATGCGGGAAAAACAACAATTGGATCTGAACAAGTCTTGACAAAAGATATCTAACTCAGAGAGGCATCGAACTTACCACTAATGTATTGTGTTTTTAGAATGTGGTACAGTAGATTTTAATAAAAGTGATACTTAACTTAAAAAAGTGACATGCATAAAAAAGTGACATTGTGTCACTTTTTACACAATATTTTTTGCTTTGAAAATACTTTTTATATTTATTCATGTTCATGTTTGCTCAAGACAATTTGGATGTTTTCGATTGGTGTTTGTGCCACTTTTTTGAATTCGTCACTTTTTTAAAATTTGTCACTTTTTTTTTTTTAGTTTTGTCACCTTTTTTAGTTTTTTGTCGCCTTTTAAGTTTTTGTCAATTTTAAGAAGATAAAAAATGAAATAATGTTATATTTTCCTAACATAATTAGCATGTAGATTGACCTGAACGTGGTGATTATTTTAAGAATATGATTATTAGTGCTGCACAAATGGATGATGCTATTTTGGTATTTGTCAATTTTTTTTTTTTTTTTTTTTACTTTTTTGAGTTTGTGTCACTTTTTTAAAAAAGGTAAAAAAGTGACATTGTGTCACATTTTCATTTTACACAATATTTTTTACTCCTAAAAACTTTTCATATGATTTTTCAAAACATCCCTAATTTTAAGGGTATTTTTGTAAGTACCTCTTTGTAATTTGTGGTTAGGTTTGGATAATAATTTTTTTTCTAATTAATTTAGTTATCGATAAAATTACCCTAAATCCTACATTTTAAGTTTCAAATTCGAAAATTAGATTTTTCATATTAAAAAAAATAGATAAATTTATTTTATTTTCAATAATCAGATAATAATAATTTATTAAATAAATTATATATTATTTTTATATCTAATCTCTCTATACACTATCACTTTCTCTCTCTACTCTATCGTTATCGAATAATCCTACTTATACATAAGAAGATATATAATGATTTGCATATAGATAAGGTGTCAAAAGAGAGTGAAGTTTTTTTTTTTATCTTTTTTGTATTTTTTTATTGAAGAATTTTGATCCAATTATATCTCACCGCATCATGTGTGAGTAAACCATTATATAAATGTAGCACAATCGATCTTTATCACGGTCTCTCTAATCTTTCTCTCTATCTATTTACACCCAAATCTGTCCATCGGCCGCCACTAAACTCCAATCACCATCATTGGAAGCCAAACTCTAGTGACGCATATCTATATGATTTAATTGGTAGTTGGCTCTCTCTCTCTCTCTCTCTCTCTCTCTCTCTCTAGTAATCTACTGCATCAAATAATGTCTTCAAATGCTGAATAATTAGAAAATGAAGCTCTAATACCCTAACAAGCACCGCTATCCATCGATCCAGATCCAGATTCAACTGATCGAATCCATCATATTGAAGTACAATCACCCAACAAAATTGATGTCGTAATTGAATTCGACAAAGTACAATCAGGCCACGCAAAGCCATCAAATTCTAGATCGAAAAAAATTTGAAGTGCAATAAAAGAATATGAGGAGAAGAAGATGAAAACGAATGACGTGAAAGAGTGAATTGAAGTTGAAATAAGATCAAGGGAATGAGTTGGAGGTCAGACGTGGTGATTGTGGTGTGGTGGAGGTGATGGTGGATTTGAGGAGGTTGTGGGGATGATTGTTATAGATTTGAGGTGAAAGTGGTAGTGATGATGATGGTAGTGGTAGGTTGTAGATTTGAGGTGTCGAGTGTAGCGGAGTGGGATGGGTGAGGTGGGGGAAATGAAAAGTAATTTGTGATCAGTTAATTGAGTAATTGATATCAGTTAATTTGGTATTTGTGATCGATAAATAAGTTGTGGCATATTAAAATGTGTGATTTGCAACTAGATTTATAATTGTGACCTATAATTTGTGCCTTTGTAACTTGACATTGTGTAATTTATCACTAGTATGTGATTGTGACCATAGAATATATGTTATTGTGACTTTGACATGATTAATTAATTAACAGTCAAAAAATTTAATGAGGTGGTCACAAATGTGAATGATTGATTTTTGAAAGAATTCCACAAATTTCTTAAATTTGAAAGTGTATTTTGAAACTATAGTAATTATGTATTTTTCCCTTAATTATTTCTTTAACTAAATTTTGAATGAATGTCATTTATATAACATGCCATGTAGATGGCATATACACTGCTCTACGTACTATACTGTCATGCATGGTAGATAATGTTTATTTTCGTTTATAAATTATTTAATCGAAAATGATAAATATTATTATTTGCAATTGGGCAACTTTAATTAAATTGGTTGGAAATTAAAATATTAATTTCCAAGAATGTGTATGCATTATGCTAAGAGCTTGTTTGGTATAGATTAAAATCGGATTAAAATTGAAAAACTAGTCGTTATTGTTGACTTTTATTAGACTAGTGGGACCCAATAACGACTATATTTTCAATTTTAATTGAATTTTAATTCTTCTCAAACAAGCTCTAATATATTTTAATGGCTTCCCTATAGAAGAGTTGCACTATTTCGGTTGGCCCAATTAGGTGATAAATTTTCAAGCACGAATTAATCATGATTGTCTTATATGTAACATAATTAATTTGGAACTAAAAAAATCGTCAATATAGAAGTTATACACTTAAATCATAGACATCCTGAGAAATTCCTCTAGAATAATCAAATGATATCATTAATAGCCAAATTCAAGCGATACTAAATTAATATTGTATGAGATGCTAAGATACATTGAATTTAGTGGGAATGTTCCAAGCTAGTCATAAATCACAGTACCTTCTTCTGTAAAAAGATACGTTTAAGATTTTACGGTTTCGGTAATCACCATATTATCGTCCGTTTGACCCCCATTATTTCAAATTATAACGAGCAGAATAATAATTTTTTGGAAAATATATGGTTAAAAAATAAAGAAAAGTTTTCGAATTGAATTAATAGCAGAAAATCCCCTTAGAAACATTTTCAAATGTGAAATACTCCATACCTATTGGAAATCGCAGAAAATCCTCATTTTTGAAATATTTTGTGCAAAAACTTCCCTGCCGCAAGATCAATCAAAATTTCCATTTAAAACAGTAAAAAATGTCAAAACTAAGAGTGTGTTTGGTAGAGATTTTTTGGGAAAGAATTGATTTTTGAATAGTGATATGATGGGAAATGTGTGGTTGAAAAAGAAGAAAAAAGTATTGATGTGATGGAAAATATTATTTTATTGAAGAATGTGTGGTTGAAAATGAAAATTAATTTACTGTAAAAAATGAGAATTCGTACCAAACAGGCTCTAAAAAGGAATAATTGTAAATTCAGTAACCAAACTTTTTATTTTTTTGCAAATCATACCCAAATTTATTATATGTGCTACCACAATCCCAAACTTTTAAAACTTTATTTTCCACCCACCCACCCCCACCTCATCTTCTTCCTCAAAACTTTATTATTTTATTTAATCGCTTTTAAAACCCTCCTAAATCCTTCGTCCCAAATTCCTTATTTCTTTTCACATCCTTGAGATTACACTTTAAAACCCTCTTCCTAATCCTAAATCCACAGGTTCTGAAACTATGATTGATTCTCCTACTCCAAATGCGAACTCGTTTCCCAATCCTTGGGCATCTACTGGAAGTACGCTTTATTTTGCTCTAACCATTTCTTATTTTGGTTGTTTAGCTAGTAATTAGTGCAAACGAACTCATAGGAGTAGGGATACCCTCGAACTCATAATCATACAACCAATTCGTATTTCTCGGGAAATCCATTTCCGATTAGCTTCCAGAAAAGTGATATTATTTTCCCATGTGGAGGGAATTGAGTTGCCGAGGGATTTATATTCACCCGTTTGGTAGAGAAACGAAGTTTGATTTTCCTGGTGTTGAAAAGGAATTGGGAAATCTGATGAAATAGAAATTTAAATTAGGGCAAGTTTCAATTGGTGAAAATTGAAAAGTCCCCTTCAGAAGTCAAATCCAAGAAACCTTCCAAGTGTAACTCCCATTCAAATTTTTCTAACATTTAAGTCCCCGACTATCAATTTTATAACAGTTAAATCCTTGATCATCAATTTTTTTCTAACATTTAGATCCTTGATCAGATTTTTTTTCTTCTAACATTCAGGTGTTTGATTTCTTGGTGGAGGAGGAGTGTAATTTTGGGATGAGAAAAAGAAATGAGGAATTTGGGGTGAAGGGTTTAGGAGGGTTTTGAAAAGGATTAAATAAAATAATAAAGTTTTGGGAAAGAAAATGAAGTAGGGGTGGGGTGGAAAATAAAGTTTTAAAGGTTTGAGATTATGGTTAGCACATATAAAAAATTTGGATATGATCTGCAAAAGAATAAAAAGTTTGGGTACTGAAATTGCAACTATTCCTTTTTAATTTTGACATATTTTACTGTTTTAAACGGCAAATTTGACGGATTTTGATGATGGAGGGTTTTTCACACAAAAAAGTTTCAAACATGGAGATTTTCTATTATTTCCAACAGATGGGGACATATCGCATTTGAAAACGTTTTTAGGGGGTTTTCTGCTATTAACCATTTTTGGATTTATGTGCAATAGTATTTTATTGTAGAATAAATAGTTGATAAGTAGAGAGAAAAAAATAAATTGTAATTTAATAAAAAATAATGAGAGTCAAATGGGGGGCATAGTAATATGGGCAAATTAGGCCCATGCTCTTAAAAAAACACAAATTGGATTAGTACCCTGAGACAAAATAAAACCTCCAGGACCGTATTTAATTTAGTTAATAAAATCCCCAATTCAAACTAAGCCATTTCTCTCTAACTCCTCCTGCGACTTTTTTCTTGTCTCCGTTGACCGCAAGCCTCATTCTCATTCTCAATCTTTGCTTGCACCAACGCCGTTCATTCTCGATATCAAACTCTTCTTCTATCTCTGTTGCCCTAGACAATAACTAAGAATATTAGAGAGACAATTGCATGTACTGAAGCCCTAATCGTTGTAATCTGGTCTCAGATAAGGCTGGGATTATCGTGAATCCCAAGGGCGAGATGAAAGGTAATATTCAATTTTTAACAATAGACAGGAAATTACTGTGTTTCTTTCTTCCAAAGGCATGCTCTCCATTTGAAATTTGTGTTTTGTCTATGTTTCTTGTCGTTCATTTAGTCACCTCTGTGTTCGTAGGTTCTGCCATAACTGGTCAAAAGGAGTGTCGTAGGGGGGACAGGACGGGCCGTAGCCCGGTCCAATCCCCAGCCCACTTCATTTTTTTGGTGTAATTTTTTTTTCTTTATGTAAAAAAATAAAAAATAAAAATTCATGTGTAATTTTATTTTTATTTTTTAGCTAGTAGTCCGGTCATGGATCTGTACCTCCGTACCTGGGAGTGTGCTGATCTTTCGCCTAGGATTGCCAGCCAATGCCATTGTTTAGAAGAAATTTGGAGTGGTGGGGAATTTTTCTTTTTCGAGTTCAGTTGAAGTCTTTTAAGGTCTGATGTTAGAAATTTATATGACACCTATACTAAACAAGTTCCTATTTTTGTGAGAAGTCAGATTCTTTACCCATTTTCTGATTTCCTATATGATTGTAGCAAAGGTGCGCCATTTATGTGTTTATTGTAGATGTGTCGGCTCTTGGGCTATTCCAGTTGACTCTCCATAGTGGTACGTGCAATTTGCTTGTATGTGAAATTTTTGTAGTTTATGTGGGTACATCATGAGAAGACATTTGAATTGGATTGCCTACTAGTGTTGTGTAAAATTTTCGATTGATCACCGACTTTCGATCGTGGTTTATTACTTATGACATGCCTTATAAGATTTCGTATGCATTTTTATTATATATGGTTGATCACCAAATTTTTTCTTCATTGGCAAATCATTCTAATAGTTATCTCTCAAAACTTTGTATTTGACATTCTAAGATGAATATATCCACTTGAAGAATTTGATATGGAGAAGTATCAAGTTACTATTTACTTCAAGATGAGTTGATACAAATGTTAGCATAAGAAAACTAAAATTGAACGATTCCCCCATCCCCCCCCCCTCCCCCCCTTCCCTTCACAGTACTGAACCGTAGATGTGATAAAGCAAATTTTGAAATTGTAGAGTTCACTGTAGAGGAGAATCTAGTAATGTTTGTTTTTGTATTTTAGGTTCTGCATTAGGGATGACAACGGTTCGGTTCAAGGTCGGTTCGGCTAAAATCATAACCGCACCACCAAATTGTTGGCCATACCATAACCGCACCATAACCACGTAAGTTGGTTCGGTTTGGCTCAGTTCGTATCGCGGTTTGGTTTGGCTCGGTTAATAACCACAAAAATAAATTTTTTTTTATAAGTCCAAACTCTAACCGTCAAATTGAAAAAAAAAAATTATGAAGAAAAATCAATAAAAACAAAAACACAATACTAAGCCAATTGCAAAATTTACTGGATTGGTAAATTACCAAGCTCTCGTAAACTATATAACCCAAAATATATGTTGAATTTTGGAATTTCATTAATAACATCGGCAAAAAGCCACATTAATTTTGTAACCAAATTAATAATTCGACTCTATTTCTTATGAACATAGAGAAACTGAAGAACGCATAAACTAACAAGCAAAACATACTAAAAATCACATTTTTCAGGCCACACATATATTTAAATAATTTTATAAAGAAAATGCAATCAAGTATAATGTATATGGGTTTTGTTGAATTGTACATGGAAGATGGTTTGAAGCCAATGGACGCAGAACAACTCAGGGAGTGTACTCACAAGATGGTAAACTTCGTTGCTTATTACTACAATTTGAAGTTGAGTACAGGCAGCAGAGCACCGACATATTTGATTTGGTTGGTTCATTGGTTGAGTGAATGAGTGTTTTGTAAGTTTTGTTTTCAATTTTCAATTTTAATGTGTAGGGTTAGAGTTAGGTTACTGAGTTAAGAGTTTACTAGTAATGTTAATTGGGCTAGAATTTTAGGGAAACCCAATTGTTAAAATTGCCCAATTAATTTTGGAAAAGAATAATGGAAACCCAATTGCCCAATTAAAATTTTTTTTAACGGGTAATCGGTTCGGAGTCGGGCACCGTTGCAAAATACCATACCCGCCCCACCCCGAACTGGGTGATTAAAATTAAAACCATAATTACCCCATTGCACCATCGGTTCGATTTTTTTCGTCCCATTCGGTTCGGTTAACCGCGATTTTCGGTTTTAACTGCTAGAATTGCCATCCCTGTTCTACATCCAAGCTTATTATCTAGCTTTTGTTTCACTGTCAATATTAATTTATTTTATTTTTATCTTTTCAAATTTTCAACATGAGATATTGAATTATTGACGCGAACATAATAAAGCTAGAGAGTTCAGCCATGTGTAGTTAAAGTCGACTTAGTGCCAAGACATTGAGTTCAGCATACCCATGAAAATTCTGTCACTTTTTGAGTGTGTCCTTGGATTTTTCAAGTGTAGGAGATTCGTTTACTTATCAACGGATTCTCCAAGCCACACCGGACTTTAATGATGCAAATTTAATCAAGCACCACCATTCTGGTGATCTTTTCCGCGGTATTGATAAGTGTATTTTGTACACTTATTTAGGCTATTAAAATGAAGTATATGTTAGTATTTTAGATGAGTTATAGCTTAATTTTGTGCTAATTGTGTTTGTTTGGGTCAATTCAACGCAAAGTAGTATATTTGGAAGAAAGGAACGAAAAATGTGCCAAAACGAAAGAAATACAAAGTTTGGGGACCAAAGTGTAAACATCCAATAGTTAATTCGGAGCACAAAACGATGATTGAAGATCATATATGATCAATTGGATGCAATTGGAGGTCAAATGAGTAAAATATAGTGGAAGTATTTTCACAAATCAATTTTCGGCCGAATAAGTTATACTCCGGATTTTTAGTCTCAACTTGAGACCTATTTTTCGAATAGCAAACGTTCGAACTGTAAAAATTGTATTTCTAGAAGAATTGTAACTCTTTTAAGTACCTTTCCAATGCATTTTAATCACTACAATCGGATATTGTATAGGAAGTTATGGCCAAAATAACGAAAGCTAGTCAGGAACAAATCAAAGTGAACCTGCGGGCGAACGGAGATAATTCATGGCGCGCTCGGTACCCTATTTTCTCCAACCGAGAGCCATTTGGCTCAACAGCGTGCGTACGGTGGTTATGCTTGTGTGCATGCGGGCCATTTCTGCAAACGAATCATTAGTTTCCTTTCGCGATTCAAAGTCTTTTGTAACCCAAATTAGACGTGGTTTTGATTTATTTTCTGGCTTTTATAAAGAGAGAATGACGGCTACACAAGAAAAACCCTCGCTCTCCTCTTCATACAAAATATTATCATCAAATTCATAAAAAATAAGGGGTCAATTACTATATTTTGAGAGAGAAGATCAAGCCCTAGCAAGGAATTGAAGGTCAATTATATCAAGATTTTGAAGGATTCAACATTGGACTTGAAGATCAACATCTTTTGAATTATTTCATGATCCGGGTGATATTTTTTCATTATTATTCTTGTAATTTATATATTAACATGCTAGGCTAGATCTATTTTTGTATTAGATGAAGATGAACCTTATTTGTTATTTGTTTTAATTCGAGTCTAGTAGTTCAGTTTATTTCTTGTGTTTCTTGATTAATTTTACATATCCATTGCATTATTTAATTGATTGGCTACCAATTAGATAATTCGTTGCTTTTGTAGCGTTGGGAGACTTACAATAAGTTTAGAACGCGATAAAATTAACATATGTGCAATAGATGTTAGGAATAACATTTATCACATATGTAATCATATAGATAAATCAAACCTTAATGCATTTTAATCATTCGAATTCGAGTTAGGAATAGATTCGGGTCGCGGTTATGATATATTTATTTTGAACCGTGCTATAGGTACAGAAAGATTTGCCAGACAATTGCCAGATTTTTGAAATCAAAGGCCAGGATTTATACAAAAAGGCGGGAAAAAAAAATCAAAGGCTAGGAACATTTTCTGGTAAATTTCTGGTAAAATTCCCTGTACTCAGGGAATTTTCCATTTATTTTTGAAAAGAAAATTATATATCATAGCTTTATCATTTGTCAAGAACGTATGAACGGAACTACATTACAAATCAAGAATTGAAATGGATAGCAATAGACGGATTCGAGATCCAATACAATCATCTATAAATTGATAAAAATCACATTTTTACAGCTTTCTTAAATTAATTTAACATAAAACAAAATCAAACTCTCTTTCGTTTACATAATTCGAATCCCATAAAAAGTTAGTAAACTTGAATTGAATTTATTTATTGTGGGACGATAACTCTTAACATATCAATTCTATTACTTGTCTACGACCCGTACATTTGAGTGCACGAACAAGTTTTTGGCGCCGGTACCGGGATTCGTTTACTTATAAGCATACCCATGAAAATTCTGTCACTTTTTAAGTTTGTCCTTGAATTTTTCAAGAGTAGGAGATTCGTTTACTTATCGGCAGATTCTCCTAGCCACATCTGATTTTAATGATGCAAATTTAATCAAGCACGGTCATTCTGGTGATCTTTTCCGCTGTATACTTGAAGGCGGGATCCCTATAGTCATCAAGAAGATTGATTTGCAGTCATCAGTCAAAAAGGAAAGTTACATGTTATAAATGGACCTTTTTGGCAAGGTTTCTCAATCCAGATTGGTCTCTCTCTTCGGGCACTGCTTGGAGAATGAGAAAGAAAAGTTTTTGGTCTACAAATATATGCCAAATGGAGGCCTATCCAGTTCTTTGTTAAAGAAAATGAATTCAGATGACAACAGTTTACAGTCGCTGGATTGGATAACAAGACTGAAAATTGCAACCGGTGCTGCCGAGGGTCTTGACTTACCTACACCACAAGTGTACTCCCCCACTTGTTCACAGGTATTCTGAAAACATTTTGCCTTGTATTACAATTTCCTTGACATTTTACTGTTTCCAGTTTAAGCTGGCTGTGAGGTCAATATTTGGATCTTGACATGCAGAATGCGTTACTTTATCATAGTTATCTGATCACAAGAGACTGCTCATTGATTGATGAAAAAACAAAACGAACTAGAGTACTAAGCAGAATAATATGCTTCGGATTTGATTTGATTTGATTTTGTTTCCCAAACTGTCAAATGCATGGCTAACATTTTCCTTCCCGAGAATCAATGGAAGCTTGGGCGGAAGTACTCATGTAGTAGGCAGGAAATAAATTTTTTGAGAGCAACGCAATTACTTTCTTTCTGGTACATTAGCTACATAGTTTTAATTATAATGTGCACGCATGCTCATCTTTATTTTTGACATCTTTGAGGCCCCAAATGCTAAAATTTGGACCTGTTATAGGCTATGTTCTTTAGGCCTGCTGGTTTTTGGATATTAAATCTATGCTCGAACGTCAAAGGTGTAGAACTTTTTGTCTGCAACTTGGCTGTTGCCCAAATTGCTAAATTTTGAAAATTCTAATTTCTCAACTTTTTATCTAGGGTGTGATGATAGATGCCTGCCAAAGATTTTACTTGATATTAATTTTTACAATCAGATTGAAATGTCCGGCAGCAAGAAGAAAATTGAGCATAATTTGCAAGCTGAAGCAAAATAAGAACTAAGCCCCTGTTTGATGCCCATTAAAAATAGTTTTTTTTTTTGGGAAAATAAGTTTTCGAATAGTGATTTTTTGGAGAATATGTGGTTAAAAGTAGGGAAAAGTTTTGGGTTTACGTGCAAAATATTTTATTGTGAGAATGTGTTGTTGAAAATGAGTTTTAGAAAAGAGAAGTTTTGGAGAATGGTAGACAAACAAGGGCTAAAGTCTTAATTCCCAATAGAGCTGAAGCATATTTTTCCCTCTGCTTGATGATTCCTATGCATTTTTTTTTATCAGTAAATGTAAATTTTATTGATGAAAATTCATGTACAAGTACGCTGGGCTTACCTGGGCAAAACAAAGATCAAAAAATGTACAAATGAAAAAGATCTATCAACCCAACGCTAGAGACTCAACATGAACCAAACATTAGGAAAAAAATAAAAAAAAGACTTTGTATGCATGTGTTTTAATCTTCTCACCGTGCTATCAATACATGATTTAAGATCTTCAAAAATCATTCTAATCTGCACCATCCAAATTTGGTAGACCGTGCAAGCAAATGCAATTTTCTTGGTTTTAGATTGCCATGATGTGCCTCGGGCTTCTTTCTTCATCCACTTCAATACGCTAAGTATTTTTGTCATTGATTTCCTCATTCCCAACCAACCTTTGATCTGTCCCCAGATGCTAGAAGTCCTAACATACTGAAAAAATAAGTTTTAACCTGTTTCAAGGTGTGAGGCACAAAAAAACACGTCCTGTCATTGTTTAGATGCATCAATTTATCCTTCATAAAGAGCTTAGATTGCGCAGCCAACCACAGCATGAAGGAGTGTTTTGAAGTGATATTTGGTCTCCAAATCTCCCCCGTCCAGGTCTTTGTCTCTCCCTTTGGCCTAAAAAACTGATAGGCACTCCCAATGCAAAACTGGCCAGAAGCTGTCCAATTGGACAGCCTATCAACAACAGCACATCCAGCGATTTTCGGCCCTCTAAGCTGATTACGAATGTCCAACAGCTTCTTGATCAAGGGAGAGTGCTTTTTCCTTGCCATATACCCACAAATACTAGCCCCATGGAAGTAAATTTGATTAATCCATTTAATCCATAGCGTCTTTCTTTCTATGAATATTCCAAAGAGATTTTGAGAGCAATGCTGAATTCCAGCATTTTATGTCTCTAAATCCGAGCCCAGCCTCATCTTCTGGCAAGCAAACTTTACTCCAAGCTACCAACGGTTTATTAGTACCCAAAAGGAAGTTGTAGCATAAGCTAGTGATCTTTGAAGCAACCGTGGCTGGGATTGGAAAGATGGAAAGCCAAAAACATTCCACTCCTTGGAAAACGGCTCTAATAAGTTTCGTTCTACCCACATAGGACAAAGATGCCTTAGACCATGCATAAATATAAGCTGTGATTTTGTTGAGATATGAGTCATAATAGATGATTTTCAACTTCCCCCGGCATGTGGGATTCCCAAGTACCGGAAAGGCATGGAACCTTTGGACATATTAGTCAATTCATAGATCTCCTCAAGGTTTTGCCCATGAACTCCTGCCATATACAAGCTAGACTTGCTAACATTCAACCTTAATCCTGACATGTCTCCAAAATTAGACAATCCATCCATCAAGATGCCAACCGAAAATGGATCACCTCTAGCAAAAAGCATTAAATCATCCGCATATATGCCAAGTGTGTAATTTTTAAAGGGCTACATTTGGCATGCTAGTTAAACTCACTATTGTCCGTAACTCACTTCAAAGTTCTTGAGAAATATGCGAGGCAAGTGACAAATAAAAATGGAGATAAAGGTTAACCTTGACGAAGCCCCTTTTCCCTTTAAAGAATCCATGAAGGCCACCATTGAGCGCAATTGAATATGAAGGAGTAGAAATACATTCCATCACCCAACCTATGAACTTCGTGGGGAAGCCAAATCCATTAAGCACATCCTTGAGAAAGTCCTAATTGACCGAGTCAAACTCCTTGAGATCAATTTTGAGAAGGCATTTAAGAGCAACCCTCTTACGATTGTATTGTCTTAAAAGCTCTTGAGCAAGATGGATATTTTCTGTCATACTCCTGCCTTCCACAAATGTGCCTTGAGCTTGATCCACAATGAACCCAAGGATAGGCCTCAATGGAGCGATTGGTCGAAAGTCTCCCACAGATGTGGAATGATATGCCTTGGGAACCACAACAATGACCCTATGATTCATTTGCTTGAGAACAAATTACAAAAATAGGGCCCAAAATAGAGACCAATACCAAATCAAAATCACTAAAATGGAGGCCCAAAACCAAATCAATTTCACTAAATAAAGATGGAGGCCCAAATTAGAGCCCAATACCAAATCAATTACCTAAACAAACACCCAACCAATGCTCAAGTTTGGATTTTCAGCAATTGTGAGGGGTGGTCGGCGATGAGGAGTGGACAACTGCAGACCAGTGGCTGTGGGTCTTCTTCTAGCGGCGACATGGCTGACTTTATGTGGGACGACGGCGTTAGGAGAGGTGGAGTGGAGTTTCTTTCCTGTTTCTTCTCTATATTCTTATTTTCCTCTTCTCCGTCTTCTATTTTTGTGGCTGGAATAGAGACGGGTGCGTGGGTCGGGGCGGTAGAGGCGAATTGTAATACTGGGGAAGTTGTGATGATTGGCTGCGTTTTGGGTCCTGTTGTCGATGGGTGGCTGAACAAATTTATTATTATTTTTTTTAATTTTAATTTTTTTTTTTAAGGAAGGTGGTTGTGTGGGGTTGGAGATGTGGACGTGGCGGTTGGCCGTTGGGTGTTGATGACGGGAGTGGCAACAGTGGTGTTAAGGCTGATTGATGAGTTTGGCGGCAGAGTGGTATAATTTTGGCTTGGTGGTTTGGTGTTTTGTAGGGTAGCAGCGTTTACTGTGTTTTGGACGTGAATTGAGGATGGAAGCCAGGTTTAGCTCTGATACCACTTTGATGCATGATGACTAAGAATTTAGGGTGAATTAGAATTAAAGCCAAGAAGTTAGAAGGAAAGCAAGAAGAAGAGGGGAGGAGGAGGAAGAGGGGAGAAAACGGGCTGCAAGCCACTCTTTAATTCATCATATTCATCAACTGTCCCAATAACAATGGAAAAAACCAATAAATAGCGAAAACCTAGCGGGTTTGGGTCAATCCACTACTACAAGTCCAATAACAATAATAAATAGAAACATAAATGATAAGGTCCACTAACGATAAAATAGATTCTGATGGGTCCAATATTGTCTACATCACTCTGAGATAATACCATATTGTACTTTTTGAAGAATTTATGGGATAGTGAAAATGCTCTAGATAGTCTAGTGCATCTTTACTTTGCAATTTCATGAACTTTGTGTTTTTTTGGTAACTATTATTTCCTGCTCTCATTGTTTTGCCATCTAATATTAGTGCCATAAAGCTTGTCAGTTTACTAAATAGCTATTTAAATGGTAATTCTATTGATGGTTTCCAAATAATATTTTTATCATCCTTCGAAGAGTTTCCATAGCTATATGCCTCGTGCATCATTAAATCAATATTTGCTGACTTTATTTGTTCCGTGACTGTTTTATTTAAAATTGGTTAATAGATGTGATGTTTAGATAGATGAAAAGATTTCCCCAACCGCATCCAAAAGCAACCTGCCATCCCATGGAACAGTTGGGCTATTGAAGCACTCGATTAATAAGAGGGATGGAGTCAGTAATAATGACCTTTTGGAATGTTCTCTGGGTATTATTCTAAGTGAATATGTCTTGAGTTCAGGAATATTATAAAAATTGGTAATGATTTTCATTTATTATTCTTGACTCCATTGTAGGCCCTAATTAATGTGAATTATTTTGTAATTGTTGCCTCCAATTGATGTTGTCAATTCCATTTTTAAATATGAGCTCTTTACAATTGTACATTTGCATTTAGAGGAACCTCTATATCTATTGTATACCTCATCAGTCTCTCATCACAATAGCAATAGGAAATGCAGGGACAACCATGATTGAGTATATGAACTTGAAGGCCTCTACTACTCCATAGACATGAGGTCCGTGAAGATGGAGTAGCTTAACAAGTAGTAAAAATCCATTCCTAGATGGCTAGTTATGGAGTACGTTTAGATTACCAATCTCATGGACACTAGATCTTGCTATGAATTGAAACTTAATCCATAATTTCGTGAGCAATAAGCAAGTAGAAGTCAGAAAAATGCTTCTAGATGGCCGATTATGGAGTATGTTTAGATTACCAAACTCTTGGACATTATATCTTGTTATAAACTGAAACTTAATCCCTATACCTTGAGCAATAATAGCAAGCAGGAGTCAAAAAACACAAAGGAAAACACATTAATAGTGATTCATCCTCAATGTGAAAACTACATCAACTAGCCTTGCAAGTCTTCACTAAAAATTAAGAAGTTCACAATATAAGCATTTCGCATCTCTCAGTCTGTGTGTCTCTGTGTTAAAATGTCATCCGCTAATTTCTTTTATATAATTGTAATCTTAAATTAACCTAAAACAAAATCTGAATGTCCATTATACCCTTGTAATAGAAATGTTCATGGTTGAGTGGATAAGTGACACTATAATTAGGCTCCACGTTGTCCAAAGTTTCTCCGTTGTAAAATCGTTCATGGTGCTTTGGATGACATTAATGATTTTTTACCAGATTTTCTCTTTTGGCCTTTTATTTGCAAAGTGGTACTCACAATGTCAACATTTATTTGTTTTTGTTCTCAAAGGGATGTCCAAGCCAGCAGCATTCTCCTTGACGATAAATATGAAGTACGGTTTGGAAGCTTGAATGAGGTTTGCCTTCTAGAAGGAGACACTCATCAAAATAGGATCACAAAGTTGCTGCGGCTGCCATAGTGAGTATTATCGTTTATATCACATGTACCGACCTTTTTTGTGGATGTGCTTGTTCTAGCTTTTCAAGCGCTAGCTTGCAAAAGATTACAACGAGTCACTATACCCGAGTGTATGACAAGGGAAATAAATATTCAATAGCAATTATTTATTCTGGTATACATTTGTAAAGGCAGTTTAGCTACTAACAAGAATGATGATGTTGACGTTATAAAGTTTATCTGTTTCGAGTCTCTGGGCCTCCCATTAGCATCAGCTAAATTCAGATTTATAGAGGTTAATACTATCTTTGGGCTTTGTGATTCATGTTAAGTTATTGTTGTACAGTTCATTCCAATTGCTCGGTTGAGGTTGTGACAAATTTATTTGTTGTATTCCGGACATCAGACCATGGTACTTCAGGTGTGTGCAGTCTCTTTTATTATAGTTCTGTTTCCGTCATTATTACTTCTTGTCTGCATATTCTACTACGTAAATGATGCCAGCTAGATGCTTCTTTATAGTGTTTGTTCTTATCACCCAGTTGATTGCAATGGATATGGGGTCTGAAGGGAACTAACATCTATGGGCAGTTTGGTTAAATTATATACTGTGATATAGAAGGCCATTAAATACTTTTCCTTACCAAGCCATTGCTAAAACCTAGATTGCAAGGAATTTTTAAACAATAACGTTTCCATTTCATGCACATTTCAGAAACTGAAACACTTCAGAAACTCTTAAGAAATGTTTTGGACACTCAAAAAGGGTTTCCTCATTTTTTCCCCCATATTCTTTTAAAAAAAAAAAAAAAATCATTTCTCACATTTTCCTCTACCTTTTACGTATTTTTTAACCACATATTTTTCAAAGAAATTACTTTTCACGAGATCACTTCTCAAAAAATCAACTTCACACAGGGCTAATTAGAATACATGAACAAGCATCCTGAATTGAAAGAGTACACGAATTGAATTTTTAGCCCTTGTTTGTCTATTGTTTATATTTGGTTTGTAAACAACCCTTTTTAGCCACATATTTCGTGGACCCATACATACTATCCACTTATGCTCATTCATTTCTATCTATTTAAAATTTAAATTGTTTATAAACAACTTCAAAACATGCTTTAAGCTAGAAATATAGTCAGTTGAACTTGGCTTTTATTCATATCTATTTCTCCTCTAATGTGTTCATTGCTAGATTTTATTAATTGCCAGTCTTGGACAAATGTGTAATATAATTTCCTCTAGAGGATCGTGGAATGCTGCTTTATTTGGCAGCTGGCGGCACAGCTCTTCCAACGTGGTGGCCATGCCAGCCACTTCTAATGAAGTGGAAGGAATGAGTAGTTTTTAACAGTCCGGAACAACGGGTTCCCAGGGAAGTCGTCAAAACGGTGATGGGAACAGTCTTTCGTCCTCAGCCAGACGAATACTAAGGAGATTTTCCTCGACTTATGGATGCACGAGATACATAGACAGCTCATGAGGAGTGAATGGAAGGTGATTTTTTCTCAATTCTTCGTCAATAACAGAGCAGTCTCCGAATTGGGATTTTCTTGTTTGTTGTTTCCGTGTACCTTGTCCTCCATTTTTGGAGTTCTTCCGTTGCAAGTCAGTTTTGTTCTTAAAAGTTGCACATTGCTTGATTTTAGCTAGGGACAGTTCTTCTGGTGGTATTTTTAGTGGTTAAAACAAGCTACTAGTTTTATTTTATTTTTCTGTAATTGATCTTTATAATTGGTTCTATTATAAATTGTAAATTTATGATATTGACTATGCTTCGTTTAGAGGTGGAACAAGAAAAGAACAAGCAAGACTACACATTGTTTTCTTGATTTAAATTGATTTATTGGTTAGAATGAAAATGGGAGGTCCTCCGGTCTCTGTTTTTGTGCCCAATGTTTATGGATTTGATAAGTTGAATTAGGTGCCGGTATGTGGGATAAGATCCCAGGAGTTCTTGGAATCATATTAGCCGAGAAGCATTCCACATTCTTCACTGCGTTAAAAAGAAATGTTCTACTTCTGGCGATGAAGATTTGGGCCTAATGTTTGGATTTCTCATCTTTGGGTGGATGATGGTGACTCAATGGGTTTTTGGAGTACCATTTTTAACATGGTCTTTCTTCGATAAGTTGAGTTGGGAAAAAAATGCTTGAGAATTTGATCGTGACCATGTTCTATTTGCTTGTGGATATTCCTAGAATGTTCCTCAAATTTGATTTTTCATGTGGTCTATCATAGGGAATCATATTGTGAGAATGAACTTTTTTTTTTAGCAAGGTCTCCTATTTGTCCACTTGGCTTCATATTGCCGAGTAAATTTCCATTTTTAGGGCATAATGCTCTTTGTAATCAATACTTATCCATCAACTGTCCACGTGACAGTGGTTATTGCAACATTCTTCAATAAATTAAAATGCATGCTAAATTTATGCCAGCAGTACCGATGATCAACATTTGACGTAGCAATTGTCACTACCACATTCTTCAATAAATTAAAACAACTCAATTTTATAGGAGAATATGTCAGATATCGCATTGACCAATAGATGGTTGTTTCCAGTGAAATCCCTACAAATATCATTATGCTAAATTGATAGGAAATTGTGGCAGTTACAATAATTCTACAGACTGCTAATAGGTAAGCATAGATTGTTGTTTGTAGTGCAATACCTACAAATATCATTACTCCAAATTTATAGGAAAATGTAGCAGTTACTTTACTTCCATAGACTCTGATAAGTAAACACTGCATACAAATAATATTACTCTATTTTAACATATAGCTTACAGACATATATACATAAATATGTGCACATGTAAAACTGCACATCACAATAAGAGCCTATTAGGCTATCACTATAGCAAATGACAATGACAATGACAATGACAACCTACTTGATTATCCATTAAGAAAAATGAAAGGAAATGTGTAATGTAGAATTTTACATCGATAATGTTCCCTGGAGTGTTTGAAATGGTTGGCAGCCACATAATTACTACAAATGATCTTTACTCAAATGTGAACATGATCATCCTCAATCATCATAATCTTTTTGTTTTCTTCAGCAGAGTGTTGCCTTCCCAACAAATTAGTTTCCTTGATTGCTCTTAAAAAATGTGTAGCTAAATGAAGGTTCAATTTGGCCTCTTCCTTTTAATAACAGAAACAATGTGCAAGTCAAATTTTGTGTGAAAAACACGCCATGGAGCTTGCAACAAAATATATGCAAAGCAGGCCATGTAGATGATTGGCCTACATGCTTATAGCGACTGATTTAATTAACAACTTTCTCGACTTGGTAGATGATTGAGCTATGAGTCTCTAATCGAACTCTGAACCCCTGACTTGTATTGAGAATGGATGATCAAATGAAAATCTGCAAAATCAGAACATCATCCCCATCAAAATTATACATGGCATGTCTATAGAAAAAATAAATAAACTAATTTGAAGATACGAATAAACTAATGTTTTTATCTCTATCATTTTTAACTTTAATGATTTCAAAAAAGGAAGGAGCTTTAGCAATTTAACAATATATGAGTTGCTTGCTCAACACATTAAATATTTATCAAACTAGTTCTTGGGATGTGCGATGAATACAGTGTATTGTATTAGAGTATTTAATAGATGGAATTACCAAATTCTTGTTGTAGTCAGCCATTTTTTGCTCATGGGTCTGCAAACGCTCAACCTCCTCTCCTTCCATCTCTTTCCTCAAAATAAGTCTGTATACCAAAAAGGAAAACAAAGACACGTTTCCCCTCTCCTCTTTTTGCCCGAGCTATTGGAAGGGAAGAGACGCTTGTTCCCCCACTGAAAAGCAGAACAAACACCTTAACAGCTTCACAACAACAAAAAAGGAGGAAAATCGTATTATTGATAATTACATTCAATTAATTTTGATAAAATTCACATGAAGCCCCAGTTTTTACACGATAATTCTTCTTGAAATCCTAATTTTACCAATTCGATTAACTCACTCTAAATTCAAAATTTTTAAAAAATTTGAAGCCAGAAACACAAATTAATGAAGATTGTTGGTTGGTTCTCACCTTCAGTCTAGTTTTTTGTGATAGTGCTTGCTTGTTGTCTTCTTCCTACATTAATTAAAATAAAATAATAAGTCAACATAGTTGCCAAGTTTTAAGTACAAAAAAGTTGTATAGCTTAATCCCAACTAACATCTCCAAAGCTCTCATCGTCCTCATCACCATTAACCTCAAACTTTGACTCGTCGGACTCATCTTCAGCACCTCCAACCTATAAAAATAGTTCGGCACAGTGTTTGAGTATTGCAGTCTAAACTAAACAATGCATAACTCTACGCTTCTCATAGATGGATTACCAAATTCTTGTTGTAGTATTCCATTTTTGCTCATATTCGTCCTTTCATTTATCTGCCTTTTGCACAAAGGGAGCTTTTTCCTTATTTTCATAACATTAGGAAATTTCTCGAGAAGAAGAATAAAATATAAACAATATCTTAGACTGCATATAATTACCTCATCACTCATGGATTTCCACTTATCTCCACCAGCTTTTCCAACCTATATTATTATGTATTCCGAAAAGGAAAACCAGAAATCATAAAGAAAATTGTCATGAACACTCCAAGTGAAAATTAGCATTAAAAAAAAATGACGAACTCACAACAACAACAACTGATATGTTGTTTGGATATTTTTCCTTGTATTGTTTCCTAATCCCTTCCTTGAAAAATGAAAACACAAACAACATTGAACAAATTAATTGTCTAATTAACCTTTTGCCAAACGGCATAAAAAGATAATCAATAAGAAAAAATAGAAAGAAAAGATAGAGACAAAAAAAATAAAATGCAAATGGGACATACATGAAAACAGAAAAGCACTTGGAGGCCTCTTTGGCTTGTGTGGATCCTTCATTTTCCTTTTCCTTGTTTGCCTTCCTCACAGCAAGCCTAATATTACCCTTGCAAGAAAAATCAATCACAAATAACTATAGCATCAAACAAAATGTGATAAACAAAAAAGAAATAAAAACGCGCGCGCACACACACCAAAAAAAAAAAAAAAGGTTAACCGATAAAAATCAATAAAAAAAACACTGCACTCAATCGGACGAACAAATTCTGATTTAAGGGGGGAAAGCAAAATCCTAAACCATAATGAGGATCATACCTTTGTCATCCCAGTCAACGCTACACCGAGTGCAATGAACCATGTCGTATGACAAGGATGGAAATGGGAGCTGTCTTGAGATGAAGTTGTCAATGATTGCCGGGATCTCTCTCTCAAGGGCCAGATGAACCTGTCTACCTGTTGGCTCATATGACGCCATACAGAGAGACATCAACTTAAGTGATAGCAGGCGAGCATTAAAGCTACCAAAACCGCAACAAAAATCTAGTGCAGACCTGCAATTCAGAAGAAGAAAATCTTCATATAGAAGACAACTCTATTGTGATGTAGCTTCCAGCAAAAAAGAAGAGGAAACATATATTTGTTGTCTCATGTGTAAAATAAATTAAGTGCATTGATGCTGTTAATAAAATAACATTTGGCTCAATAAACTTAATATAGTTAAAAAAGGCAACTGAATGTAGCTTCAGTCACATATCAAAAAACACTTAAAAGTGCAAATGCAAAAAGTAAATCCAAAAAGAAACTTACTTGAAGATCTAATAGAAGAGGCACCTTCATTCCATCTTGCGTTCTTAGAAGTAATCAGAAAATGCCTACATAGTAGTTTCATTCAAATGGTGTAAGAACTTCCAGTCTAAAATAAAGGTTTAAAAAAGGCACACCGCACATAAAACTCAAAAATGCATAAACATATAGTAAGTCGAATCAGTGGATTTCCAATTTGCTAAAGTAGATTGAAGCAAAATATTAATAATTTAATCACGTATTCTATCCAAGTTGAAGGTGATTAATTGAATAAACAACTATCACTCCAATTTTATCTATTTGATAGAATTTTACTGTTAATACAACACATACAAGGTGAGAAGAGAGGCTGATTTTAGCGCCATAGCCAATCAATTATTTGATTGTTGGTATCGGCTATGATATTGATTTACACTGCAGAGAAGAAGCACACATATAAGATGAGTAGCATGAACACTTGAATAGCTGCTACAGAAAGTGTAGATTCACTTTTTGCTACAGAAAATTCACATTCTGATTTGAAAAATAATTGACGAAATGTCGAAAAGTGTTCTGCTTGAAATGATGTTGAGATTCATAGGTATCGAATTAAATCTGTTACCTCGTGTAATTGAATTCATGGACATGGATCATAGATGGAACGGTCATCAATTAGGACTTTGGGAATGTCAGCAATGATGGGCCAGTAGTCTCCTTTGTTCTTCAAACACCGTTTATTAAGAAGTGGACAGCCTCTAATGCCAAGGCTCACAAGCTTTTTAAGGTGGGCTTCCATAGGCAACGCCTCAAGCTTTGGGCAATTTCCGATGGATAAAATTCGAAGAGAGGTGAGGTCTCGGAGGCCCTTCGATAGGGTTTCCAGATTCAGCAGATCATACAACGACAATGAAGTTAGAGATGGAGGAAGCACACAGTGTTCTTCGTCAGCATTGTTAGGGAAGGAAACCAGCTCTGGACATCCACCAAAACTGAAGTATTCAAGAGAGGTGAGTTTGTGTAGGCCCCACTCCCCCAGGGGCTTTAGTTTCCCGCAAGATGAGATTATGAGGCGAGACAGATTTGGGGGAATATTCTCTTGGGGAAAGAGTTCCATTAATGAAGCACAATAATACACCTTCAGTAATGAAATGGACGAAAGTAGATCCATCCGATCGGGTAAGGACTTGAGATGTTCACAGCCCTCAATTAATAGATGTCTTAAATTTGGTGTGGGCAAGCCTCCATGGGGAAACGACTCTAGACCATCACAATCAATTATAAATAGAAGAGCGAGACTCTGGTAATTGTGGCTAGAGCCTAGTAAATTTGTCAAATTCAAATTCACCCAACTATTCTCAATCCACAGATACTTGAGAGAGGTGCTGCAATCCTGTAGCTTCATCATCATCTTTAATGATGGACATTCAATAATAATCAACATCTCAAGACAAGATATTTTATTAGGCAGCAACTCCAGACCTCCACACTTTTTTATCTCAAGTTCCCTCAGATTAGGAAGAACATCAATTTCTTGAAGGGATGCTACCTTAGGACAACTTTTAACACGCACTTTTCGTAGGTTGACTAGGTTTCGTACAGTATTATCACTTGGCCATAGAGTCACAAGGTCGTCACATTTATTAACTGAAAGACTTTCAAGTGTAAAATGGAACTGTACAAATGCTTTGATGATTGAAGTTAATCCGAAAATTTTCTTCAATTCTATTTGGGTTAAAGATTCCAAATTCTCCATATGATTTAGCACCACCACATTACACTCTTCAGCTTGTAATTCATGAAGGGATGGCAATAAGAGAACTGGAAGCCTGACCAATTTTGAACAACTTCTTATGTTCAGTTTGTGTAGCCGAGGAAGTTTGATAACACCTTCTATTCCATGCCATTCCTCCCAGTTAGACATGTCCTTAAAAGTCAGATTAATGAGTGATGGAAAAGGTAATTCTCCATTGCCTCTATTTCCATAAAATTCAGCTCCAATCACTTTTACTTGACTAATGCCTTGAATGGTCAAGTCTCTTAGCAAAGGTAGTTGCCCTAATGGTGGCAAAGTCGTGCAATTTTTACAAAATTCGAAGCTTATCTTTGCTAACTTAAGAAATGCTGAATCTCCAATCCAATTAGAGAAATTCTCACCCCCGTAATACTTAATTTCAAGCGTTGATAAGTCCTCATGGGGCTTTAATGCATTAAGCACATCCAAATCAAAAAGCTTATTCCGGGAATCATCAAAGTCTTCGTTCCATGCCAATCTTATTTTGTTAAGACTTGGCTTATACATTAGCCTGGCATCCTTTGCATCTTGAACATTCACAACATTTTGCAATTCCTCAATAGAAATTTCACCTTGTAGAAATGATAGATTGCCCAACTCCTTTAACCCCATCCCATTATTTTTACTTGCCGTCATCTTAGTTAACGTTCGCAAACTTGTTAGTTGAGCGATTCCCTGAGGCATCTCACGTAATGCATCAGTTCTAGAAATGTCCAGATGCCGAAGATTAATAAGATTTTCCATGCTTGTGGGCAATTTGGTAAGCCTCCAACAACCTCGTAGAATCAACACTTTTAAGTTGATAAGGGTGCTCACAGATTCAGGCAACCACTTCAGTGAAGTTCGAGCTAGGCATAGGTATCTTAAATGTCTTAAATTACCAATAGATTCTGGCAACTCGTATATTTCATAACCACTCAAGGATAGCACTCTTAAGCAGTACGAATTCGATAATAGGTGAAGCAAAATTCTTTGGGAAAAGAAATTAGAAGGGAACTCATGCGGTAGTGGCAAAAAAGTTCTCAATTTTTGAACTTTCTCGAGAAAATTAAATCTAGGGTAAGTTTCATACGTACTGCACTTGAATGACAAGTGATGGACCTTTTCAGAAATTTTCCTAGGAAGATTTTCCTTTAGCGCATCATCCATCCTCAAACATTTATCACCAGCTACAGACATAGCTAGATCATTAAAGAGGTCGTGCATCACAAAGTATGAAGCATTGACACTTGATTGTTGGAAGAATGATCCATCCAGCAGTTCATCAAAATATTGACTACCTACTTCTTCAATTGACGTATCTTTCTTTGATTCCTGCAAAAGACCTTCAGCCATCCAAAGGTACACTAGATCGGACTTTTCAAACTCATAGTCCTTGGGAAAGAGAGCACAGTAAGCAAAGCATCTTTTCAATTGTGGAGGAAGATAATGATAACTCAGTTTTAGAGCTGGAAGAATTTCACCATTTTCTTCAGCCATCCAGATCTCACTTTCCAACACCTCTTCCCATCGTTTAGGACCTTCTGTCCTGCGAAGAAGCCCCCCAAGGGCCTTTACTGCAAGGGGCAAGTACTTACATCTTCTTACAATAGATTTACCAATCTCTATTAAATCTGAATGTCCGTCAAAAGTTTTAGCTCCAAATGCATGTTGAGCTAACAATGATAAAGCATCGCTCTCTGATAACAAACTCAGGTGGTATGCTGGAAATTGAGACATGATTTTGGCCACCCCTTCTTGTCGAGTTGTAATGATGATTGTGCTTCCAGGTTTTCCAGCAAGAAAAGGACGGCGTAGGATGTCCCAGTCTCCATACTTTTCATTCCAAATGTCATCTAGAACTACTAGAAATTTCTTGTTTGAAAGGCTTTCCTTTAGTTTGACCTGAAGCTTCTCAAAATTATCATCATCACACTTTTCAGAAGAAACTAACTCAAGAATGTTTTTTGTTACTCTTACAGCATTAAATTCATCTGAAACGCAAGCCCATGCCTTCAGATCAAACTTGTCCTTCAATCTTTCGTCATTATACACTAGTTGGACCAGAGTTGTTTTGCCGACACCTCCCATGCCCACAATTGGAATCACAGATATTTGACTATCATTTGATTCAACACCAAATAAGATTTTGAGTATTTCCTCTTTGTCCTCCTCTCTTCCATAAACTTCCGATTCTACCACAAGCGAAGTTGTTGGCAATCTTTCATAAGACCTCCCCCTCATATCCTTCACCAAATTGAGCATATTTTTCCGTTCTTTCAGATTTTCCAAGCGGTCACTAATCTTTCTTAGTTTGGAAGCAATCCCGCGATCAGAAATGAAATCGGTGAAAGAAAGATTAGTACAACAGGTGGGGATGAGCTTTTTTACCTTACTGGTGCTGCCTTTATTTTCCATTAATATGCGCTGCAAAGCTTCAGTATTCAACTCATCCACCAAGTCTTCAAGATCATAAGCCAAATCTTCCAGATCGTTCAGCCACTCTTTCACAGATTCGCTTGTTGTTTGCTTGTTTTCAGCATCAGTAAGCACGTCCTCGATCATCAGCAAAGTTGTACGCCATCCTTTCAGCTGGGCATCGATTCCTACACGACGCAGAAATTTTAGCAGCTCACCAGAGGCCAGCTTCTCAAGCAAAACAGTGAGAATTGCACCTAGAAAAACTTCGACGATAGCCATTGTTATCTTTTTTTTTTTTTAAGACAGGAAGCAAGAGATCAGAGAGATGAATGTAAGTGAGATTGACTTGTGTCTATGTAAGTCGTCTACTGGTTGTTGGGTTTAATTATTCAACATGGTGGGGTCAATTAACGCGGAGAAATTTCATTGGTTGTTGGCTAAATTTTTTTTCTATTCAATTCGGTGAAGGCAACGATCCTCGCAACAGATAACAATGGATTGTGTGGCCTGGTATTTTCCAATTAAACTTAGCATTTTGGAAAATTTTCCAGAGGTCACACATTTATTCAAAATCGTGCCACGAGAATGGGCTAGGATGATAAATGGATTAGTAGATATTTCTTGATAATTTCATGAGTGAGCCTAAAATTCGGACCCAACATAAATGGTAGAAATCATGTTCAAAAATGCAACTTTAATTGTATAGGTTAAGGATTAGTTTCTAGTTATTCTGAACCATTGATTTTAAGCAAAGATCAATTGTGATGACTAAGAGTATAAATAAAGTTTCTACTGTTTCCCAAATTTATTTCAAATGTCTGAATTTTTTTTTTTTAAGAGGTTATGATTTTTTCTTCGCCTTCTTTCATCTTCAACTTATGGTAAGACAATTTTGGATATTTTAAGTGAATCTTTTAAGTTTTTGTGATTTTGTGTGAGAAGAGTGGTTGGAATTACGGGTTGATATCTTCTGATCCAATAAGTAACTTCAATAGGTCCATTTTGAGGGTTTGGGTTTGTGGCTTTACTGTGATACAGAGAGGTGCAATATAATTTGAGCTTGTTTTGTGAAATTTTGATACATTTGGAGTTTCAGTTCAAGTTGCAAATTCTAGGTCGAGGGTTCATAAATACTTCATCTTCGAAGTCTGATTTTTTGTATAATTGTGATATTAGAGCCTGTGTAAATTGTTCTTTGACCTTCGGGGTCGAATGGTTGTTTCCATGGTTTTTATTCGATTTTTTTAGATGTTAAATTTCAATTATACAACATGGTGGGGTCAACTAACATGGAGAAATGTCAAAAGTGAAATTGATAGTTGGTGGGGTCAATTAACACATAGAAATGTCTTTTTTGGAATAATCTTGTTGATAAGATTTTTGGAATAATCTTTTTAGGAATAAATTTTTAGAAACATTTATTCAAAATTGTGCAACTAGAGTCTCACATTTTGGAATAATCTTTTTTGGTCTTGTCTTGTCTCGATTCTTGTAACTTTCTTTGTTATTCAATAATTTATGTTTACTCAAAAGAATCATATAGTTTTTTTATGTTAAAAATGAAATAAAAATAGTTGGTGCTAATTGTGAAAACGATGTATTGTCAAACATAACACTATACTTTCTTCCGAAATCAACATGACACTATAAAAACCTTAAAGAGACAAATGAAGATTTATTGAGGTGATCTTTTAAACTTTTATCAAATGCTTAATGGATTGAAGTAATTTTTCGAAGGCCTAAATTTTCAATTTTTTTTTTTTTTAATTAAAAGAAGGTATTCACACACTAGTATAATCTTGACTTTAATGAATACCGTAGAAGACTTAAAGTCGGAAGCAACAAATTCTTGAAATCAAAATTGAAATTTCATGATTCAAAGACTGAAAATTTCGTGATTCGATTGAAGAATTCATTATCGAATTTGGGTAAATTTAATATATTTTTTTTTTATTTCTTGATTAAACATACTTGTAAACCTCTATTAACAATCTTGGTTTCTTGAATTAATTTTTTTTCGAGTAACTCTTGTTCCGTATACCAACAGTAGATTCTAAAATAAATATATTTTTTATTGATCAAGGATTTAAATAATTAGACATGAATGAGTGTTTCAATAAAACTTATATTTGTTTCATTGTTGATGACAATCACAAAATTAAAATATGCAAATAGGATGGAAATCAAAAGGCAAAAAATATTTCAATTAAGCAAGAAAACATGAAGGAAATTCCTCAAATTAAAAGATAGATTAGTGTAAATTGCGAAATTGTAGAAAAATTAGAAGTTATTTTAAAATTTAAACACGCGCGATTTTTAGGTTGCTAGAGTTATTGACAGATTTTATTGTCGAACGTAATTTTTCGAAATCTTGAATTGAAATCTTAAATTGAATTGAAGTTATGTTCCATTCTTGAAATGGACTCTTATATCTTTGGATTATTACAATGACACATAATGTCGAAAGCAAGATTTCCTAATAATGTTATCTGAACGCCCGATAGTTTGCCACACGTTGTAATGATAACCGTATATGGTGATGTGGTAATTGTGTAGGAATGGTATATAGATAGATGCACATTTGGCCATACCATTCCAGCTGGTTCAATTGGAAAAATCGGGAATTTGGACCAAAATTGGTTCGATTAAACTTAAAAAACCTCTAATTAAAAATCTGTGACCCGCTTTCGATTTAACCGGTTCAACCTATATAAATGTATATTTTTAAAAAATTTTAAATGTATTTTTTATTTTTGTAAATTTTTATCTTTTTAATTTTTAAAAAATCACAAGTTCGATCCCGGTTTGACCCCGATTCAACCTTTTGACCCTTTCTCTTTTTTAGGATCGATGGCCAAATTGATTTTTAAAAATTGGGAATGACACATCTCTTAGAATCAATATCATCATTAGATAGCACGACTTTCAAATGGATTGGATCATTCAATTTGTGTAAATTCATGGAGGCTCATCTATTCCATATGTAACTAAGCATCTGTACGTGACTTAATTACTATTCGACTAATTTAGAACTAGAAAATTAAATGTGCACCTAGCTGCCAAGGCTCGAGATCACGCCACTTGGATTTGGGTAGAGGTTCATGGTCCGCGACCACCTATATAAAAAAGATAAATTTATTTATCTATTTTAAAAATTAGTTTTGAAAACAAAAAATAAAAAACTTGTTAATTTATTTTTGCTCGACTTAATAATGGCCTAACTGGTCTCATATTTTTAAAGATTGGTTCAGCTAGTTGAAAATGCTACCCATTGGTGTCTCCACGTGCCAAGAAGAAATACTCTTTTGTCGTGTTTAAAAGTTATTTATTTATAAAAATAATTTTTTAAGTAGCAAAAGTTACTTAAAAAAATATACTTTTCAGAAAAGTATATTTGATAAAATAAGTAATTTTAAAGTAAATTTGTAACACATTGTAGTCCGTGTATCATGTTGGGCATAGGGAAGTCTGTAGGAAAACTCTCACGTGGCACACTCAATTGAGTTCACATGGGTGGACCATATAGTTCGTATAATGTCTAGTCACAGCACGAGCCGAGCCGCGAACCCACGAGCATTTTGATTTTTTTACTTTTTCACGTTTTTAAAAAAAAAATTCTTTAATTTTTCACGAGCCCACGAGCCGCTCGTAAGCTCGACGCTCGGCTCATCGAGCTCACTTGCGGCTCGGGCTCGGCATTTGACGAGCCGACGAGCCACTAGGCCCGTTTGCCATCTCTAATCTCACAAAATATGTATAAAATTAATTATTGACTTTAACTTAAATTAAAATTTGATTTTATTCCCAAGGCATTAGGCAAAACGTGTATTGGTAATTGCAACCATATCTTCAATCTTCAACTCCTTATGCACTTATGTCCTCAAACTTCATTTCTTGACATTGTCTTCAACCTTTCATTTTTATTTTTGGAACTCAGTCTTCACTAATAAAACCATTCAAAAGGGCAATCAAATCCACTTAAAAAGAAGAAAATAAAAGCAAAGCATAAAAAGGAAAAATATTATATCCATTAAATTTTAATTCATTTTTCTCTCTCCTTTTATCAATCCTAGTTTCTCTCAATAAAATAATATTACACATAAACTCAAAAATTCTCCTTACTTTTTAATTACACATTCTTCAAAAAATACTATTTCAAAATCATTTTTTTTTTTCAAATAATGGAACTCAAACAAGGGCATATTCATAATCTTCCCAGACCATAGTCCTAGTGGCAAAGGGTAGTGGGGCTGTGGGGTAGTGGTCCAGGTTGTTAATGGATTTTACGATATTTTTATTAGTTCAAATTACCCAGTTCCCTACTTTTGGATATCTAAATTCAAAAATCAGATGTCAAGTTTTAATTTTCAAAAATCAAATATTTTAAATATAGATACAGGTTTTTTTATATTTAATTAAATATTAATAATAATATTATAAAAATTAATATATATACACCCCACCCCCACCCCCACCCCCACCCCTAAATTAATTTTCAAACCCTAAATCACGTATCTCTCTCTCCATCTCTCACTCCTCTCCTCTTCCTCACTGGCGGCCTCTGGCTCTTCTCACCACCATCTCTCTCAAACCCAAACTGAAACCACCGCCGCAGCCTCATCGCTGCAGCAACCCACTCGACGTGACCATCAATGTTGCGACAGCAATTTGCAGTGCAACGTCATCTCCTCTCCATTCTATCTCACCACCGTCTGTTTACTCCCAAACCCAAACCGAATCCGCCGCCGCCTAGCCATTGTAGCTCTCCTCTCTCTCTCGTTGCCGTCACAACATCTGAAGCAGCGCCATCGAAGAACCCCAAGGTCCGCCTCTATTTAGGCATTTCTGATTTTTAGGGTAGTGTGTTTTTGGCAAAACTGTTTTTTACATTTCTTGATTTTGGAAATCAGGTAGAAGTATTCAAAAGTTTAGACTATAGTCTACTGAAGTTAGATTATTGTTTTTTATTCATGGAATGGTTACAAAATTGAATCGTTTTGTGGTGGGTGGTGGTGGAGACGTCGTTGGTGTTGATGGTGGTGGCACCGCGCGCTGCAACAGTTGTGTTTGTTGCTGTGGTGTTTTATGCGGCGACGATTCTGTGGTTGTAATTGTGGTGGCGGATTTGGTGGGATCTGGTGGTTTTTGGTGGTGATTTTGGAAATGACGATGTTACTACTGATTGTCGTGGTGTTTGGACGGTGGAGATGTTGGTCGTGGTGGTTGTCGTGTAGGCAGTGGTAGTGGTCGTGGCAATAGTGTAGAGGTGGTGGTGGTGGATCTGGTCATTTTGGTTTTCTGTGACTAAAAATATAATCCGTGATCTTAAATTCAATAACCTGTGACTAAAAATATAATTAGTGACCAACCATTTCATTATCTGTGACCGTGAAAAAATCTGTGGCCAAATAATTTGGAAATCTGTGTTCGTGTGACCGTCTTTGACTAAAAATATAATACGTGACCAACCATTTTGTTATCTGTGACCTAAAAATTATATAATCTGTGAACGTGAAAAAATTAGTGACCAACTAATTTGGAAGTCTGTAACCGTGTGACCTATAAAAATGTTGTGACCAAAAATCAATATTAACATGTCACATGTGTTTGTAGAGTCACGGTTCAAAGTTACATGTCACATTTATCAGAATAGTCACCGAAACGATCATCGGCATAGTCGCTGGAATCAGATCAGTTGCCGGAACGGTCATCGGAATAATAACCGGAATCGGAGTAGTCGCCGGAACTGTCACCAGAATAGTCGCCGGAGCGGTAGGGGTGGCGGAGGTGGGGTGGGTTATACACACACACACACACACACACAGTGTATGTATATGTCAAATATCTGATTTTAGAAATTTGAAAGTTGTTTTCTTATTTTTGAAATAGTATATAGTAAAAATAGGAGAAATGAATTTTTCCTTTTTTATTATTTTCTTAAATGTTCTTTCACAATTGTTTTGTTTATAGATGGGTATTTGTAGATATCTGTTCAATACGAGAAAAGTTAGGATTGTGAGACATAGCATTTTGGTTTGGGATCCCAATATTAAAAAATGAGATTATGTGTTAGGGATGACAGTTATCCCCGATTATCTCGATCCCCATGGGACCTACCCAAACTAGTAGGGGATTCCAGATTAATCGAGGAATTGGGGCAAGGTTGGGAAAAATTCCATATCTTGAGTAGGGGACGGGGTTGGGAACAAGGTTCTCGTCTCAAACTCGCTCTGAAAACCTTAGTTAATTGGAGGAAAAAGAAAATTTCACATGGTTGGGAATTGAACCCAGCTTGGGCATGTGAACATCGAATACAAGAATCACTTTACGTTGAATACATTAGTTATTTTCCTTGTTTTTGAGTTAAATAAATTAATATCCCTTGAAATTTAGCTTAGATTACTATTTGCTCACTGAACAAAAAAGTTACTCACTACCCGTCCATTTATTAAAACGTTTACCCATCTATCACTCTTTTCAAATTTATTATCCACAATTAACTAAAAACTCCTACATCGTTAAATTTTTTTGTCCACTTGGATTAAAAAATGCGTCCAACCAAAATGACAACTTTTGTTTAATTTTTGTGAACAACTTTTTCTAAACCTTAAAATCAAAAACTCCTCAAATCAAAAAAAACCCCAATTGTGTGAAGATAAATCCTCCCATTGTCATTTTCCATTTTCATTTCCCTTTCATGGCCTCAAACCTATATCTTTCTTTGCTTGTTTTTGTCAAGAGTTTTAAGTACTATTAAACAAACAACCATTGCACAAGCCTTCGGTAACCATTGTGTATTGCATTATAAAGAAACTTCAGGGAAAGTTTAGGAGTTTTTTTTTTTTTTTTTCATTTTCTATGAATAACTCAACACTCCAATTTTCTTCCTTTTCGTTGACCCTGATTTCCGTATTTTCAGGGGATTCTACTGTTATTCAAGAAAGATATTGGTCGGACTACTGAAATATGGGCCAACTCCTTTAGATACCTGATATTGTTGATTAGCAAGGTGATTACCTCTCGCCCATATCCCTCTTTCTCTGCTGTTTGCTAATGCACTCATAAAATTGAATACTGCCACGTGAATTAAATGACAGTGCTTCAAATTCGAAATCCTATTTCGAGGGTGGTGGTGAATGTGAAGAATATTATAAATTGTATATACTAAACTTATTTTCATTACACAGTAAAAGACCATATTTATAGGGCTATAAATAACTCTAAAAAGAAAGATTGCATAATAATTATACAATCAACCGTTAAGGAAAATAATCCTACACTATTGAAAAAATATCATAGAGATTATTATTTCCATATTTTCAACACCCTCCGTCAAACTCAATATAGTGTAGTAGCAATGAAATTGAGTTTGAAAGATAAATTTATCCAATCAAATCTTCAAAATTGCTTGTATGTCAACTAAACCGAACAAATAACTCAAAGTTGATGATAATGAAAAATCATCATCCACCAATTTAACCAAACCATCACCAACACTTAAAAGGAGAAATCAGATGATAGTCAATATCAATACGGGTTGAAGAGGAAGAAGGAAAACCCATATCTGCAAATAACCAACGCATTCACTACTAAATCAATGGGATGGAAATTTCAAATTTCAGATAAATCGAACCAACGCCAAATAAAATTCCAGATGAACTGGATATATACTAAATCCAATTCCAGATGAACTGGACATATACTAAACTAAAGAAATACATCGGAAAAGAAAATAGCAAGATCGAAACTGCTCTGATACCATGTGAAAAATATTATAAATTGTATAAAATAAACTTGTTTCTATTACAAAGTAGGGCTATAAATAATTTTAAAATGAAAGATTGTATAATAATTATACAATCAACTATTAAGAAAAATAATCATACAATATTGAAAAAATATCATAGAGATTATTCTTTCCATATCTTCAACGGTGAAATCCTATCCCAGAAGAGTGTTAACAAAAATTAAATAGAAGTTGTCATTTGGTTGGCTGCATTTTTAATCCAAGTAGACAAATTAATGGCGTAAATGTGCCAAATCAGCTTTTTGTCTCCGCACTTGGAGTTTTCCATCAATTGTGGATAATGGATTTGAAAGGAATGATCGATAGATAAACATTTGAACAAATGAGTGGGCAACGGATAAACTTTTTTTGTTCAATGAGTAAGCACTAACACAGACTAAAGTTCAGTAGGAATTAATTTAATTAACTCCTCTCCTTTTTTTATATATTACTTTTTAATTTCTTATTATCCAAAATCAAAAATCATTTTTTGATAATAACCAAATCCATTCCTCTTGTAATCTCCCAAACATTTTGGAATTTCAAAATCCCCAAATCTCTTAGCACCTCGTCGGAGCAACCCTCAATTACCAAGGTTGATGGGTATTGATGTCGTCGTCATAGCAGATGGAGACTCATAATCTCACCTCCTCTAATTGGCAGATGTGTCTTCTCCACCCTATTCCTTACTTATGAATTCCATTTGAACACAAGTTCTCTTAGTTTAAGGTTCTTTTCCTTCTCTTCTTACAGCTTGTACCACCCAATTTGGTAGCTCTTGGGTTGTTTTTGTTGAAATTTGGTTTAGAAAATGAAAATTTAATTTAGTATACAACTTTAAAAAGTGAATGTGTCAATTTCGGCCAAATATTCGAACTTGTTCGATAGTCAAATTATAAATATAAATAGGCTAACTTGTTCAGCTTGTTGAGTAGATCGTCTGGTATATTTGGGGATCTAAAAACCAATCCGATGAATGAGATATTGAGCTCCAAAGATGGAAAGAAAAGAGGAAAAACCGATCGGAAAAAAGGCCTTAACTCCAATGCTCGTATAGCGCTTGAGAATGCTGCTCCAGCGACAGGTGAGGGAGAGAGGTTCTATTGAATAGGTGTTACGGTCACTCGAGCGAGAAGCTAGTGACGGCAAGATATGCTTCCCTTCATGAAGGTTGCTGAATTTGGGGCATGATACTTCACTCAACATCTCATCTTCTATGAATAGGTCATTTGAACGTCCATTATGCATTACATATCATTTGCATTATATCAAAATCTTGCCAAAACACTCCAAAAATCATTTTCTTGTAAAGGGAAAAAATTTAGTTCAAGTTCGTTGGTTTAGGTAATTTGGAGTGGTCCTATTGCGAGATATGGACATTGTATCTTGCCTCGGCCAATCCCATCATCCTTATTTCATTTTTTGATTTCTTTCAATTATGTTTTGAATTCAGAAAAATGACTAACTTTCTTTTGTTTATATTGAAAGGTTCGAATTAAAGAATGTAATGGCTTTTATTTGAAGAATGGAAATGATTGAATTCATTTTCACGTATTCAAGTTCGGTAATATCATTTCACCTTCTCAAATTCAATTTTTCGTTTGTTGATTTACGTTTCAATTTCATGCATATAAACGGTAAGTTTTTTTGAATATGATGTATGCACATTTATCGGTGTAAAATCTCCAACAGTTTTCGTCACCACTATTGTATTCTTTTAGTGAATATTTGCATGCACAAATAAGAGAGAGAGAGAGAGAGAGAGAGAGAGAGAGAGAGAGAGAGAGAGAGAGAGAGAGAGAGAGAGAGAGAGAGAGCGAGCGAGCGAGCTTGGGATTAAAATGAAAAAAATAATGTTAGGGCAATATGTAGGGAGTGGGGATGTCCCATCCCACATTGCACAGTCTCGACTTGGATGGGGAGTTAAGAATCCCTTGCGGATCCACATCTTCGTCCAACCAATCTCGTTGTCATTTCTATTCTAGGTTTTCAACCTATTTAAATCTGTGAATTTGGGTTGTCAAGTAATGGAAACCCGTTATAGTGGATGTTAAAGTTGCCCATGACTTTTATGTAACTTAAAGTCAGAGAGTAAAATCATTTTATTTTCAATTTTAAGCCATGTCCAATTTTGACGTCCACATTGAGAATTTCCTACACGCTAAGAGACAAAATTTTCAAATTTAAATAGAATGAGAATACTTTAAATCACCGAAATCTCCAATGACGTGTCAAGTTTCTAATTTTTTATTGGGTGTGATTTTTCTTTCTTCTTTTTTTCATCACGTTTTTTTTTTCCCTTTTTTTAATTATGGAAATTCTTGGTGGCATCATGTTTGATTTAGCTTAAGGGATTTTGTATCATTGCTGTACAACCTATGGACTTGGTCACATTCTCGTCCCTAACATATGTTTCTTGATTGCATAGTCAACAAGCTTTACATTTGTAGCTCCTTTAATCCGTAATTACTCTTCAATCAAATAAAGCAACACACGTAACATTGCGTACAATTTCTTAGGAGTAAAATTGTTTGGTAATCATTCGTATTTCAAAAGAAAACATTGCTATTATATTTGCTAAGTTGAATAAATGACATTTTATGGGAACAATGCCGATGAATTATTATTGATCCTCAAATCTCTTTCATCCTGAACTCTGTGTGATGCATTTGAGGTGATAGCTCTTCTGCATTCATGGCATAGTATAAAATTGTTTCGAATGCAAAATAGATTGACTTGTTGTGTATATGAAAGTCGACTACTGGTCAATAGACTCAATTGTACAACGTGTACATATTGATTTGAGAAAATTCTGCAATTCATCTCAATCTATAGAGGCAGTTTCAATGCCATCCCTATACAAGTTTGTTTTTGTGTAGCAATCATGAACAAATAGGTCTACGTGACCAGTTAATCCTTTCCGTCATATTCCATCCATTTCATTCTTAAAATGTCAATATTTAATTCACATGATTATTATACCCTCAATTTTATTAGTCGACACAATTTAGCAAATTTTTCATAAATAAAATCTTAAGAATTTATAATATTTGATATACTAAAGATTAAACTCACAAAACAAAACACTGATGCATTTTGAACTTTAATCTTTCCTTGTATATGTCGCTCTATAAACATAATCAGTTGCATTAAATTGTACTCTTGTAAACCGGACAATATTGCGTAGAAAGTAAACGAAAATGACAACTTCACATCTAAACCTATTGGTTGATGACTACGGAGATAAATTAAAATTTGAACAAGGATTACATTGCAATTACTTGTATTGGTTGAAGACAAAAGGTGAAATTTTATCAATAAATTCCTCAAGTGGCCAGCAATGCCGGCTATGATGAGGAATATTTAACATTTTTTGTAATCAAATTAGGCAACTTTGTCGGATTAGTCGGTTGTTAACTTTTCAAATTTTTATACTCCCGATTAAATGTTAAAATTAATTAACATTACTTTGAGGCGCATTATAAAATCTTTAAAAGATTTTATATATGATCAGTTTCATCTAAAATGTCCTCTAAATAGAAGAAACACTTTCATAAAATTAGTTAAACGGGTCAAACAAGATTTTGAGTATCAAAAGCTCGTTTTAACTTTTCAAAACTCATGTTAAACTGTAATCCAAGAAGCATTTTTCCAAATTCTACATTAATTCTTTGGATATATTTATAGTCCAAGATAGAAACTTTTCAATCGAAACCTTTAGTGATAAATGAAATTCTAGAAATAAAAGTACTTGACGTTTCAGAAATGTATATGCAGCAAATAGAAATATGAATATACATTAATAAATAAATATATCCCTAACCAATTTTATTAGCAAAATCCATTCCTAATCTTTCAATTATTAGCAAAGTCTATCCTTCCGTTGATTTTGGCAGTTCAAGTCACATAAAATGACGCAGGTGCCATCCTTTTTAAATATACATAAAGAAAATATACAAAAAGGGAAGAATTAAGTTGTGGATATAGTCCCTAACCTTTTATATAATCACAAAAACAAAGACGAAATAAAAAAATAAATAAGGATCAACAATGCAATTTTTCCAAAATGAGGCATATAAAAAAATCGGAAAAAACAAACCAATTCATCTTTTCCCCTCACCAAACCACACCATATCACCATTGCCGCCGCTACAGATGATATTCTCAACAGTAATAATGCTGATTGATTGAAATATTCGAGATGTATTGTGCTAATAAAATTGGTTTGGTATAGATTTGCTAATCTTAAAGGATGGGGATGAAATGTGCAAAAAAAAAAAAAAACTTATTTAATTGTTTGTAGGAAAATTGTACCACCAGTCACCAATGTGTTGTCTTAGTAGCAAGTTTGCCTACAACTTCAAAAAGATCAAATTGGTCCTCAATTTTTCATCACAGTTTCACAATAAATCTCAAACAAATCGTCCAACGTTCTGTTGAATATTAAATTTAGAAAAATTGCATTATTCATTCCCAATCTATAGAGATTGTTGCAATATCAGCGTACGATTTGTTTTATGCAAAGTAGTCCCCAACCAATAGGTCCAAGTGTGCAGCTAGTCCTTCGTATCATATTCCACCCATTTCATTCTTAAAAGGTCAGTTTTTTAATTCACATAATTATTATACCATTAATATTATTATTTGATATAGTTTAACAAAAAAATTCATAAATAAAACCCTAAATATTTATGGCATATTTTCAGCTACATTTCAATGTTTAGCCCCAGTTTGGTAAATGTAGAGATTAAAATCAGATTTTAGCATATTTTGATAAAAGTTGATGAAATGTATTATTGAAAAGTTATAAATCCTATGATAAATGTGGTTAAAATTAATTGTTGACTTTGACTTGAAATTTTAATTGAATTTTATTCCAAACCAAATAGGGGCTTAATATTTTCTCCTATATTAGGGATGGCAAAAAAATTCGACAATTTCGATACCCGCGGGCCCCGCCCCGAACGGGTTGGGAATTACCACCTTAATCGGGTATTTGGGTCGGGGTGGAGAATTTTACCTCGGGGCAGGGATGGGTAACGGGTGCCCCTCTCTGTTTTATTTATTTATTAGAGTTCAATACTTTAAATATAAATTTTCATTAATTCTAATAGAAAATAAAAACTAAAATTATTTGTCTCAATCTAATGAATGAGGAAAATAAAATAAATTATTAAAAAAAAAATAAAAAATTAAATGGGGTTGTAAACGGGCCTGCCCCGCCTTGCCTCGCCTCTCCTTAAAAGGGTAACGGGGAGGTGAATTGCTTGGTGGGAGGGGGAGGTTGCCCCGACCTTGCCCCGTTGCCATCCCTGTCCTATATGTCACTTATTGACTTGCACCCGTCTCTCTTTCTCTCTCTCTCTTTTACGCAAATAAACATTTATGTTTGTGCCAATATCATCTTTTTAGGTTATTCTATTGAACTTTACTTTCAACTTCAAAATTAAATAAATAAATAAAAAAAATTCATCATTAACCTAGTGAACTTATTTATATGTGCTTTGAAGAGAATTATAGATGCATCATGCTAAATTTTTCGCAAAAAAAAATAAAAAATAAAATTATAAAATTTCTTGTTTTATGCATCTTCAATTTCTATGATTTAAGGTCTCATCAGTTAAACATTTGAACTTGAACCGGCACCATGGTCACTCCCCAAGTCCAAATGTTAGTAATATGGATAATATGAAAGGACCTTGTAAACATATTTAATTTTAATTCTATTCTTGCAGTCGTAACACAAAAGACACGACGGCAGCATCAACTCTACACCCACCCATTCCCTTGGGCAGCAAATTGGTGAGAAATCGTGTTTCTTGTAAACTAGACTGCACCGTATAGAAAATAGATAGAAATGACTAAATCCACATCTAAACATGTGGTTGCTGACTATGCAGATAAAAAAGAAAGAAAGAGAAAAAATGAACGAGGACCATATTGCAACTACTTGCATTGATTGAAGGCGAAAGACAATTTTCTCAATTATTTTCGCTAGTGGCCAGCAATGCAAGCTATGCTGAGGAATATTTAGTCCCTGTTCGGGGGTGGTTAAAAAATTGTAAAATTCATTAAATATGTAGTTTAATTATTAATTTTAACTTAAATTAAAATTTTAATTTTAATTTTTACCGAACACCGGATTAACATTTTTTGTAGTCAAATTAGGCAACTTTGTCGGATTAGTTAGTTACTCACTTTTCATATTTTTATTTGTACTCCCAATGATATGTTAAAATTAATTAACATTGCTTTAAGGCGCACTACATACATGTTCATTAATTATATTTATCAGAGAAATCGGGAGTGCTTCGCATTTGGATTCGTTCATTTGTAGTCCAAGATGTATTCAACATTAATTATCGAGTAACTGAACGGTGGAACTATATCTTCCTTTCAACTGTATAATTGCGGCTTTACATTCATTATAGAATCCCAAAACGGCCCTCTATTTTGAAAGAATAATGTAATTCTCGATGATTGCACTGTATAAGTTCAATTAAATGAGTCATTTGTCATATAATTATAACCACATAAATTAGTGTTTAATACCAATGATGATGAATAACATCACTGATTTTTAAAACTGGAACATCTTATAATGACATTTTTATAAAACTAGAGCATGTAGAAACTTTGAATTTATAGAAATGGCACCGGCCATACTTTGAAGTCATGGTGGGCCACAATTACGTTAGTGGTTGTGGTTGGGGGAAGATGGGGAAAGAAGGATTTTTTTTTTTAAATTTTTAATTATTTATTTGGGACTCGTTCGCAATTGAGATATAGTTGAAATTAGTTCTTTATTTTTTCTCCTTTTCTATTTGTTTTATTTAAATAGTAGGTTATATTCGTCATTTCACAAAAAAAATATTACAAAAATAGAAGGAAAAAAAAACGGTCTTTCACACTTCAACGTTCATATAAGGGGATTTTCGCCAATTTAAAAATGTGGAGGCATTTGACAACAAGTCCGTACTATGCCATATTTTTATTTAAAACATGTATCATTTGATGATACTAGTTCCCAACGCTAATCGATTAAAAGAAGTTACTAGCGGCTCATCGAGTTATGGTTTAGCTGCCAAAATTTAGACGTTGGTTACTCCAATTCGTTGCATGAAAGAAGTTATGGAGATGATTTGGGCCATTTCAAAAGAAATTTATAAACGGAAAAATGTATATATGCTGGCAATATGTAGAGAATCAAGTCAGTGTAACGGAATTAAAGGCTGAAGATATTGAAGATCAGAATATTGACATATGCAGCAATGGTAATGACCGAAATCACAGCAGCAAATTTGGTGAACTCTCAACAACAAATCAGGAGCCTAACAAATGAGGAAGATTCGATCCTACATTTATTTTACAAGATTGTATAGCTGTAATCTTTTAATTTCAATTATTCACGTAAATGTAGGCAGCTGTTGTAAATGCACTCTTATATATTGCTGTACTGATTATGCCATACTCAAGGAAAAATGGAGGAATCAATTCTTGCTTACTCTCCATTTCAATTATCTTACACAATACAAAAAATAATTTGCATCTTACTGTGTTAGATAGTGTTATTATTTAAAAATACTAATTACAAATTTACAATGCTAATTATCTTTAAAGATACTAACTTACAAAATTATAACCTAAACCATATTTTGTAATTGATGTATTTTGAATTCTGCCCATTTCACGTTTTTCATTAAATGTCCCTTCCATAATCACACACTGATGAAAAAAATAAAATAAAATAAAATAAAATAAAAAAAAAGGGAGGAGGAAGAAGAAGACGACTTCTTCTATGTCGGAAAACAACAACAATTCTATGGCGGAAAACATAATTTGAAATATCTTAATCTCCATATATTGATCAAGATTCATCTCTTGGAGTTGTTGCTGGTTTACGTTTCATTTCGGCTCAAGGTATGTTTCGATATTTTTCATTTGAATTCTATATACAATTTACAGTATTATCTCAATATAAACTGTGAGATGAGATGTTTCATTTGAATTCTATACACAATTTACAGTTTATGGTTTTTTTTTTTTGTTTAAATGGCCTAATGACATTGTTCGGAGGAGACGACAGATTAGCTCACAAATAAACCCCAAAAATATGTGCAAGAAATAAGAAACAAAACTGAAATATAAACTTCAAGAGTCTGTAAAGCATGAACTCAGAAATCTGAAAAATAACTACATAAAACTTATCTTTATGTTCGAAGCACTCAAGCCAAGGAATCAATACAACTTGTTCAGTTTACAGAAGAACAACCATTGATCTAGTGTAAATCACAACTAAAATGAAGATACAAGGAGTGGACACTTAGACTAAACCGATTTATTACACAAAATAAGGGATCCCTCTTCACAGTACACAGTTCACTCAAGAACAAAACCTCAAACAATGAAATCACTCAAGATTTACAGATTATTTGAGAGTAACCAGAAATCAAATAAGAGTATTTGATTTCTACAGTGAAGGAAGGAAATACAAAAGAAAACGGTGCAGCAGAGAGAGACGAAGAGTCCAGAAACCAGAAGCAATAATCATTCTCAAACCCTAGAGACGCCACTTTAAGGAGTCTCCAGAAATGCCCTTCATCCAACGGCTGTGGAGATTGCATTTGGTGACATCCGGGCCGTCCATTCAAAAGGTAAGTAGAAAACACAACTTCAGTTTCACAAAACACGTTTTTCCTTTGCACCGAAAACCAAAGCAGTTAAGAGAGCTGGGCTTCAATTTAAATTCCAGCCGGGCCAACAATTTCAGCCCATTGGGTCATTGCATCATTGTGCCATATTTTCCCTTCATACTCCACCTTGGTTCAATAATTCTCACAAATCAGTGGTTATCCATTTATCACAGATATCATCAGCACACATTATAGCATCCACAGATCAGCAAGGTCAAGCAATCCAAAAATTTGTTTAAAGGCAGTACTTTAGTATCTACATCAGCAAGGTTGTAGTTAGTGGATATCTTTTCAAGTTTCACAACACCTTGTGAAATAACATCTCTAATAAAATGAAATCTAACATCAACATGTTTAGATCTATTGTGTAAAACAGGATTTCTACTTAGATGAATTGCAGATTGGCTATTAGAATAAAGAACCACTTCTTTAACAAAACCAAATTCATTAAGTAACCCTTTTAACCAAATTCCTTCTTTTATAGCATCGGTGGCTGCAATGTATTCAGCCTCAGTTGAAGACAAAGCCACAATCTTTTGAAACTGGGATTTCCAGCTTATGCATGAATTACACAAAGTATACATGTATGAAGAAGTAGATTTTCTGTTATCCCTATCACCTGCAAAATCAGAATCAGTAAACCCTTTCAAAATAACACCCTCAGTCTGTTTTCTAAACTGAATCCCTAAGTTTGAGGTTCCCTTAATGTATCTAAGAAGCCACTTCATAGCTTCCCAATGTATTTCACCTGGATTTGCCATATATCTACTCAAGACACTAATAGAATATGCCAAATCAGGCCTAGAACACACCATGAGATACATTACAGACCCAACTGCATTAGGATAAGGCACTTGGGCCATTCTTTCAAACTCTTCATTAGTTTTAGGACATAAATCATTTGATAGTTTAAAATGATTAGCCAAAGGGACACTAACACTTTTGGATTCAGCCATAGAAAACTTACTAAGTAATTTCAAAATATATGATTTTTGACTAAGACTTAGTGTGCCTTCTCTTCTATCTCTCTTAACTTCCATACCTAAAATCTTTCTCACCGGACCTAAGTCTTTCATTTCAAATTCAGATTTTAGTTTGTCTTTAATATCTTCAATCTCTTTTATGTCATGACTAGCTAATATCATGTCATCCACATAAAGGAGTAGGTAAAGTGAATTAGCTCCACCTTGACCCTTACAATAAAGACAAGTATCAAAGTTACTTCTCTTAAACCTAAGTCCAAGCACAAAATTGTCAAATTTTTTATACCATTGTCTTGGAGCTTGTTTTAAGCCATATAGAGATTTCTTAAGAAGGCATACTAAGTCAGATTTGTTAGTCACTTCAAATCCTCTAGGTTGTTTCATGTAAATGGTTTCTTCTAAGTCTCCATTTAGAAAGACAGTTTTTACATCTAATTGGTCTAATTCCCAATTAAATTGAGTGGCCAAGGCAAGAATGACTCTAACTGTAGTAAATTTTACTATAGGTGAAAAAATTTCATTGAAATCAACTCCTTCTTTTTGAGTAAAACCTTTTGCTACCAAACGGGCTTTGTATCTTACGTCATTCTCACTTTGTTCACCCCTTTTTATTTTAAAAATCCATTTACAATCCACAACCCTTTTACCCTCCGGTCTTTTTACCAAAATCCAAGTCTTATTTTTGTGAAGGGATTCCATCTCATCTTGCATGGCTGCAAGCCATTGTTTGGAATCTTTGCTACTCAAAGCTCCTTCATAAGATTCAGGTTCATCCTCAATCATATCATGATAAGAAAGCAAGGAAACATCATCTTCAAACCTACTGGGAGGTCTAATGGTCCTTCTTTCTCTATCCCTAACTAGCTGATAATCTGCTAAGGGCTGTATAGGTTCTAAGTCAGCCTCAGGAACCTCACCAGGTTCAGTTTCAGCTTCAGGTTGGTTATTATTTTGGGGGCCAGAATGGTCAGAACACTCCTCAGGTTGCTCCACCTCAATCTCAACCCTTTTTCCCACATTTTCAGATTGTTCAAGAGTCTCAAACATGTCTGTTGGTTGCTGTTCAGACTTAAAATAGGGCAGGTCATTCTCATTAAATACCACATTTCTACTTATAATGACCTTATAGCCTCTAAGATCTCTCACCCACAGTCTATAGCCTTTAACCCCTTCCCCATAGCCTAGAAAAACACACTTAAGGGCTCTAGGTTCCAATTTTACTTCAGTTTGGTGTGCAAAGGCTGCACACCCAAAAACCCTCAAGTTACTAAAGTCAACATGTGTACCTCTCCATTTTTCCTCGGGGATCATAAAGTCTATAGCACTAGCAGGGTATCTATTTATCAGATAACTAGCAGTTTTAACTGCTTCACCCCAAAAAATTTTAGGTAGGCCAGAACACAACAACATGCATCTAACTTTATCAAGTATAGTACGATTCATTCTTTCAGCCAAGCCATTTTGTTGTGGTGTGTGTGTGACTGTTCTATGCCTCAACATGCCAGATAATTTGCACAATTCATCAAACTCATAATTGCAGAATTCCAAACCATTATCAGTTCTTAAAACTTTAATTTTTTTGTCAGTTTGGTTCTCAATTAAAAGTTTCCACTCTTTGAAAATATTAAATGTGTCAGATTTTGATTTTAACAAAAAAGTCCAATTTTTCCTTGAAAAATCATCAATGACAAGAAAATAATATTTAAAACCAGATTGAGTGCATACAGTTGTTGGTCCCCACAGATCAGAATGTAAATATTCAAGTATGGAGGCAGATTTATGCATTCCAGGTAAGAAAGGAAGTCTATTATGCTTTCCTGAAATGCAGTAGTCACAAAAACTCAATTTTTCAATGCTATCTTTGCCAAAAACACCCTGTTTTTTCAAAATCTAAAGTCTTTTATCACTAATATGGCCCAATCTCTTGTGCCATATTTGTGATTTATCATTTTGGACTGAGATTACTGTTGAAGTGGATTCCAAAAAATTTTTAGTTTGCAAAATGTAAAGGCCATGTCTCTTGGGGACTTCTACAATCAGATTAGAGTCCTTCAAGATTTTAATGTAACCCTTATTGATAACAATGTCATAGTTAAGGTCATCTAAAACCCCTAAGGAGATCAGATTACGTTGCAAGTCAGGAACATATCTAGTCTTCTCTAGAATCAACTTATTATCTCCTTTTAAGTTCAAAGTGATAGTTCCCACACCTTTTACTTGACATGTCATGTGATTACCCATTAAAACCTTTCCACCAGTTACATTTTCAAAATCAGAAAATAACTCCTTATTAGGACTCATGTGATAAGTGCAACCAGAGTCAAGGATCCACTCTTGGCAAGGGGGACTACTAACAGCCACATAAACTTCATCAATATTAGACTCATTATAAGCCAAAGCAGCCCCACCATCATTTTTAGACTTGTTTTTAGAGTCATATAGCCTTTTAGGACAATCTTTAATAAAATGACCTTCCTCTAAACAATAAAAACATTTTTTCCCTTTAGTCATCATTTTATTCTTGTCCTTAAAGTTGCCTTTTTTCTTATGAACAGGTCTCTTATTGAAATTGCCATTTTTGGGATTAAACTTGGACTTCATCATCAAATTAATGCCACTAACAGATTCTCTCTTGTCAGATTTTAACTCTAACTCTTTAGACCTTAAAGTATTAATGATCACTTCAGTAGATAGAGTGTCCCTCCCATATTCAATTGCATTTTTAACATCTTTATATTTATCACCAATTGAATTCAATAAGACCACAGCCAACTGCCCATTTGAGAGTTCCTCGTCACAGTTGGCTAGGTCACGGGTCAATCTATTGAATCTATCAATATTAGACTCAAGGTCAAGGGAAGGATCAAGTTTAAAACCAAAAAACTGTTTTAGAAGATAAACTTTATTTGGTATAGCTTTATTCAAATAAGTTTTCTCCAATTTCTTCCACAATTCAGCAGTAGTCTTAGTCTCACCAATTTCTCTAATCACATTGTCAGACAAATGCAAGAAAACAGTACTCCATGCAGTTTCATCTTGTTCAGTTACTTTACTAGATTTAAGATCAGTAGGCCATGACTCATCAATGGCTTTAGCACATTTTTTGTTGAAGTAAAAGAGCTCTCATTTTCTGACGCCAGAGACTAAAGTCCCCTTTGCCATTAAAAACTTCCATTTCAAATTTTGAAGTCATTTTGAAAAAATGTAAATGAAATGGATATATGCAGATCAGTCAGACACTAAGTCAGAACACTTGCAATGCAGATCAAAGAAGTACCACCACACAAGGGACACTACAGGAAGTGCAGATTGCAAGTACAGAGAGTAGGAACTTTCAGAGTTGAATCACACAGTACACAATCTTGCTAGCTCAATACAAACATAATTGTACAGAGACAGACAAATTATATACAGAGCATTTAATCAAGCTATACTGTACTGCAAGATAATTTTTCAGAAAATCAAGATTAGCAAGAATCTCGACTGTAGTCCAAGTAACCCTCAGATTCCAGACAACTCACGGTTTCTGGACAAAGGAATTACAAGGAGTCTAGATTCAGGTTTAAAAAAAAAGATTAGATAATCTACAGAGGCACTGAAAAAACCAACCAAGGCAGCAAACTCATTACTTGCAATAAGAAATCGATCAATCAGAAAATCAAGACAATATAACCTCACAGGGTCAGATGCCAAACTTGATTCAGAACACAAATCACTCTATATAGTATATAGCTAGAAAGAAAACGTGATAACCCAGAAAATTCAAAAAACTGTAAAGCTCTCACCAAGCCCTTTTTAATTAGGGTTTCAAGAAATACGCAGATCAACTCAAGTTTGCAGTATCAGTTCAAGAACAGAGCACGTCACACAGCTCCTTCCAAGAAACGCTCTGATACCACTGTTAGGGAATTATTGAGAGCAATTACCCAAGGCCAAAGCCCACTCCACCAGGACCAAGTGAGGTTCCATCCCAAAACCAATTGGTAATGGGTGGAGTAGCCCACTTGGGTTATATGGTGGATTTATTTTCTTCCCACAACCGATGTGGGACTTGTTTGCCCCAACAATCCCTCCCTCAAACAAAGCTCACGAGGTAAATCACCACTCATCGAGATAATCCATCGTAGCCTGCACCCACTACGTTACCATGGATCTACCATCTCATGAGAATTTTCCACCACCTCGATTTATCTAGCCACACAACCTGGGTTCTGATACCACTGTTGGGAGGAGACGACAGATTAGCTCACAAAAAAACCCCAAAAATATGTGCAAGAAATAAGAAACAAAACTGAAATATAAACTTCAAGAATCTGTAAAGCATGAACTTAGAAATCTGAAAAATAACTACATAAAACTTATCTTTATGTTCGAAGCACTCAAGCCAAGGAATCAGTACAACTTGTTCAGTTTACAGAAGAACAACCACTGATCTAGTGTAAATCACAACCAAAATGAAGATACAAGGAGTAGACACTCAGACTAGACCGATTTATTACACAAAATAAAGGATCCTTCTTCACAGTACACAGTTAACTCAAGAACAAAACCTCAAACAACGAAATCACTCAAGATTTACAGATTATTTGAGAGTAACCAGAAATCAAATAAGAGTATTTGATTTCTACAGTGAAGGAAGGAAATACAAAAGAAAACGGTGCAGCAGAGAGAGACGAAGAGTCCAGAAACCAGAAGCAATAATCATTCTCAAACCCTAGAGACGCCACTTTAAGGAGTCTCCAGAAATGCCCTTCATCCAACGGCTGTGGAGATTGCATTTGGTGACATCCGGGCCGTCCATTCAAAAGGTAAGTAGAAAACACAACTTCAGTTTCACAAAACACGTTTTTCCTTTGCACCGAAAACCAAACAGATTTAAGAGCTGGGCTTCAATTTAAATTCCAGCCGGGCCAACAATTTCAGCCCATTGGGTCATTGCATCAAATTGCCATATTTTCCCTTCAGACATCTCATAAGCCAAACGACATAAGAACAACACAACCATGACCTAAATAAACAAGGTCTGTTTAGTGGAAAAAAAGTGCTTTTAGGTCGAGAAGCTGAAAGATATGTGCTTGAAGCAAAGGGAGGAAATAAAGCTTCTAAAAAGTGCATACTTTTCCCAGCAGATGCGATGAATTCACAGCTTCAGAGAAATTATATCAAGCTATTGTCTTCTATTCTTCGTAACATAACACCTATCAACTGCTTTTTGTATATAAAGCTCTAAGGATTCTGCATGTTGGTGCTAAACTATCGTTTTTGGGACTAAGGCACATTTCATGACAAAAGCTAAGACTTATTTCCAATGAAAAAAATTGGGAATAAGGATATTTATGAGGATAAAAGAAGAACAAGTTTGCTCATAGTCCCATATCCGTGGTGTTTGGTGGAGTTTACACACAAAGCAAGAAGGAAAATGAGAAAATTTATGTAACTTAAAGCTACAGTATACAATATATGTAGTATAATGCAAATCTGAAATGTGATATTATGTACATCACATAGGGGGCAAACAAATAATACCGTGACAACAATGCAAATTTGGTACTATTCTACAATATTCCCCCTCGAACAAATAGTAGCTATTGAAACTACTTAGAGTTTAGTCTTCAATTTTTCCAGAAAATTTTCTAATGAGGCTCACCTTTTGTCAATCCGACAAAAGAAGCTAAATATGCTCAGCTAAAGAATATTTTCCAAATAAGTAATTCATACTTTCTCATGTTTAGAACCCTAAAAAAAAGCTCAAACTCAAGGAAATAGAGGCCAGCCATGGATATCTATTCCAAGCTTTTGCAGTACATAACTCTCTTCATCGTAGCAATGGCTATATCATTAATGAACCAAAGAGCATTACAAGTTAAAACTGTTTTCAACATACAAACTCAATGCACACCAATAACCTATCACCATTTAAACTTCATTTATGCCGTACATCACATATATTAATTGCAACTAAGCACAATTGTGTTGGGTTGTAAAAGTATAAGCATCTCTCGCTCACATCGAAATCACCAAGTATCAAGTGGGCTTTCTTCTCCATCATAATTGGAATAATGACACAATCGACGTCGTACCATCTAGTGATGCAGTGCATGTAATCTCTGTTCACAGCTTACTGCTTGATGGTAAGTTGTGGAATAATGGTAGAGATTAGAGTGCTTGATATCTGTAGAAGATCAAATTTTATTATGGTTTTTGGGATTTCTTGATAGGTATTCTCGTTTGAGAGGCTTTGGGTGTAATGGTGGAATTTGAGATCAAACAACAATTTAGGGATTGTCGCCGTAATTAACTTCTAGGAAGGACTTATTTGGGGTAGTGAAATTAGCTATCATTTAATTGGTAATCACTCACATTACCAAACTGTTCTTCTACAACTTCTTGAACATTACCCTCTTCTTCAACATCTTGAGGATCAAAAGGATTTTCAACCTCTTTCTCCACCCGTTCATTTTCAACAGGATTAGATGGCAATCCAAGCTCCACATACAGCTTGATTTCACCTCATTCTTTAACTTTAGGAAGTCTATTAAGTTCATTATCTCTTAAATATGACTTATTAGATTCATCAAAAATGAGGTCCATACTTGTGATAATCGTAAAACCTTTAGGCTCTCTATTCTATAGCCTATGCACCCTTTAACTCGATCAGGATATTCCAGGAAAACACATTTTTGAGCCCTAGGATTTAATTTTCCTATACGCTTATGGAAATAGGCTGCACAACCAAAAAATTTTAAATGGAAATAACCTGGAATATTTCTAGTCCACCGCTCTTTAGGTATTTTATCACCTAGAGCACTTGAACGAGTTCTATTAATAATATATGAAGTTATCATCAAAGCTTCACCCCATAAGATCTTAGGAACACCTGAACCAACAAGCATGTATCTAACCCTATCTAACAGGGTCCTATTCATCCTCTCAGTAACTCTATTTTACTTAGGAGTATAGGGAATAGTCCTATGTATCTTAATCCTAGTTTCGTTGCAAAACTGATCAAACACAGTATTGTAAAACTCTAGACCACTGTCAGTCCTAAATGTCTTAATTTTCTTCCCAGTTTGATTTTCTATCAGAACTTTCCAAGTTTTAAATTTTCCAAAGGTTTCTGATTTATTTTTCAACAAATAAACCCAAATCTTTCTAAAGTAATCATCAATCAAGGACAAGAAATATCTATTTCCTTCTTGAGTGATAGTCGATGAAGGTCCCCATAAATTAGAGTGTATGTATTCAAGGATAGATGTAGTCTTATGCTTCCCAGCGTTAAAATACAATTTATGTTGCTTGCCTAAAGTGCAATTTTCAGGAAAATGAACTTTAGATATAGAGTCCTTTCCAAAAACTAATCTTTTATGCCACTTTAGAATGGCATCAAATTCATCACTGGAAGACTCAGCAATGTGATCAACCACTGTACTAGCCTTGACCACATAAATCTCATTTCTTTTGATCCCTTTAAACTTAACAAGAGTTCCTTTTAGCACCTTTAATATGACATCTCCACTCTTACCCTATAGACGCACATCATCAAAATTTCCCATTGAAATTAGGTTCCCGCTTCATTCAGGAAATATCTTACCCATTCAAGGGTATAGATATATCCATTATCAAATTTCAATGTTGCATTTCCAACCTTTCAACTCTGCAGGCAATGTTATTCCCCATCACTACTTTTCCACCACTAATTTTCTTAAAACATTCTAACCAATTTCTTTTTGGAGTCATGTGGAAGGTACAACCAAAGTCCACGGTCCATTCTTGGATCTAATTTCCTTCATCAACTACAATGGCAGAGTTAAGATCAGGTGTCTGTTCAGTCACTACATAGACATCTACAGTAGGAGAGTCAGTAGGTTATACTATATTTCCTTCATCTATACCTTTTCCTTTGTGGTCATTTTTCTTCTTATAATAATCTTTAATAAAATGTCCAGTCTTCCCACACCCTTAGCATTTTTATTTCTTGTCTTTGACTTGGACCCTCCCCTACTTTTAGATTTCTTTCTATTATTTGTTTCCTAATTACTAGAATTTTCCTGATAACCACTAAATTTGCTCTAGGTCCTTCCCCTAACAAACAAGTTTTCAGGCCCACCATCACGTCTCTTAGTTTCGAGTTCAAGTTCCTTACTCCTTAAAGAGTTTATAACTATATCAGGTGTAAGGGTGTTTCTACCATATTTTATGACAACTTTGACTTCCTTATAAGTTTTAGGAATAACATTAAGTAACACAACAACCTTATATTCATTAGAAACTTTATCACTAGCTTATTAAAGATGTCAAGATTATCATCCAAATCTTTGGAGGAGTCTAACCTAAGCTAAAAAATCTTTCTAACAAAAACAACTTGTTGTGCAAGGATTTAACTAGGTAGAGCTTCTCTAATTCTTTCCATAGAGCCATAGCAAAATTTTATTTTCCTACTTTTCTCAAAATAATAGAGGCATAAGCAAGTTCATCAACTTCATTCTTCTGATTAGCTGTCTAGTTTCAGGAAATTCTTGTGTTATTACTTTAGAAATCTTTTATTGAACTAAGACACCTCTCTTTTTTTGTTGCCAAATGAGAAAATCCCATCTTTCATAAAAAAACACCAAGTTTAAAAGTAGTATTTGTCATGTTTTATTATTAAGAAATGACACGAAGTATTTCAAAAAATGTAAAACTAGATGGCTGATAACTTTTGAAACACGAGATTTTGACCTTCACAAAAATGAGATTCTAGATCATAGAAAATAAACAGTAACCAAGAAAGTATATCACAGTTATTTTCAATGACAAAAATATTCCAAAGATAACATAATATTGGATTAAGATATCAAAACCAGAATTGGGCTTAAACAATATTTCAAGAACAAATAAGGGAACCAACTGTTGTCACCCCAAAAACTATCAAAATCACCAGGGTTCTGTGAGATTCAAGTTCTCAGGTCAAGGCTCAATTTGAACATCGGGATGAATACACTAACTGAGTAACAGGTCACAGTAAAGTATTCTACTAAAACTCGAAATAAAAGATAAAATATTGACATAAATAAGGATATACAGATATATGAGTGGGATATGTAGTTTTAGAATCACAAACCAGAGAGGTGGATAAAGATTAACCACCAACAAATTAAATACAATGTAATAGAAAGGATCTGTTGTCACAATAAGGATATGGTGTTGCACCAGATTATCAACATGAAGATCAAAACCAAAGAAATACCCAAACCTAAGGGTTCCTTTTCCAGGTCGAACCAAAGAATCAGGAACACTGTATCAATTTCCACAACCAAAGTACAGATCTGTAAGTGTAAGCCCTAGATCGAAACAATTCCAGATCTAGGGTTGCTCGATTTCCAAGCGATCAAAAGAAGAACGCTAAAAATTAATTTCCCAACGTTCAAATTTCAATGGGAGGCCCAAGATCAACCAAAAGGAACTTTGATACCACTGTTATACAAACCAGATGTACAAGACAACAAATCAACTCAATCCTATTAGAAAATTTATATCCAAATGACTAGACACCAAGATATCAACGATCGGATGCTAGAGATATTGTACCTTTCTGTATCAACACAGTAAAACCAGATTCACCCAAAACCCCCCCACAATCACAAAAGTCATGCAGCTTCTTCTATGGACCAGATGAGCTCACCGTTACCAACAAACAATAAACTCTTTCACCGAATTTCACCCAGAAAACCACTCTCAAAACCAGTTTTAAGAGTAAATCAAAATCAAAAGAGAAGATGAAAGAGGAGATAGAATACTCTAGAAAACCCTCAGAATACCAAAAATGACAGAAGACCATACGGTTCCAATCAAACCATAAGAATATATCGAAATGGGCAGCAGATGATCCCATGATCCAGAGAAATTAGCACTTTTAGTTATAAGGTACAAACAACCAAAGTTGCATTTACCAAACACGATTCTTACTGGACTGATTATTGGGCTTGGGCTTCACTAGGTTTCTTCAACAACATTATTGGGCAATAGCAATAGAGTCAAAGGCCATTTTCATCATCGCCTTACATATTGGGTTGGATTCGCATCACAACCCTCTCATATCCTTTGAGGTGGAAGTTATATGACATGTCATCCATTTAAATTTGAAGTGTAAAAAGAAGGAGCCATGATAGAAGTAGAGTATTGATTGAAATGTGTCAAGTTAGTATGATAGCACTAACTAGTACCCTCGACCAGTCCATTCGAGAGAAATAAATACCACATTTTCTAACCTTTCAATCAAAACCCTTAGTGAGAAATGAAATTCTAGAAATAAAAGTGCGTGGTGTTCTACAAACTTATTTGTAGCAAGTAAAAACATGAATATATATTAATAACTTAAACTTCTAAACTTGCAAGTTATTAATGGGTTATTTTGCATATTTCATCTTCAACCTTTCAAAGTAGTAACGAATCTACCCCTAACCAATTTTATTTGCAAAATCAATTCTTAGGGTTTGTTTTACCCCCATTTTTAGGTGTAGAATATATTTTAGAATAGTAGATTGATATATAATATGTGGTTAAAAATGAAGGGAAAACTTTTTGGGTTGCGTGGAATATTATTTTATTGAAAAATGTGTGGTTGAAAAGAAGAAAGAAAAATGTATTTTGAAAACAAAAAGAGGATTAAACAAAAGCTTAATCTTTCAATTAATTAGCAAAGTCTGTCCTTCCATTGATTTTGGCCGTTCAAGACACGTAAATCTTTTATGGTAGGTACAATAACAAAAATGAAAGAAGAAAATAAATGAGGATCAATACTCCAGTTTTTTCATTTCATCTTTATTTTTTCCCCCACCACACCATATCGCCATTGCTGCCACCGCCACCGTAGGTATTTACAAAAGTAATAATGCTATTTAATTGAAATAATGGGTATGTATAGTCCTAATAAAATTGGTTAAGGGGTAGATTTACTGATATTGAAGGTTGGGGATGAAATGTGCAATTTAATTTCTTGAAGGAACAGTTGTACCACTAGTTACCAATTTGTTGTATTAGTAGCAAGTTTGCCTACAACTTTTGTAAAGAAATAAATTTGTCTTAATTATTTCATCACAGTTTCACAATTGATCTCCAACAACAAAAATGGGTCAAACTTCTGTTAAGTATTAAATTTTGGAAAAATTGCACCATTCATCCCCAATCCATAGAGGTGGTTGCGATGTCATCCACATACAAGTTTGCTTATGCAGAGTAGTCCCCAACCAATAGGTTTAAGTGCACAGTTAAACATTTCTGCTACATTCCACCCATTTATTTCTTAAAAGATCCATTTTTTAATCCACGTGATTATTATACGAGTTTAACAATCTTTTTATAAATGAAACCTTAAATATTTATAATATACTTATTAAAAGGTTAGTTGAGTAATTTCGTGAGGCGTCTCGTATGATTCATCAATTGCATTTCAAACTTGCTCCCACTCTACAAAATAATGAGTTGCAATAAAATTGTGCTGCTTGTAAATTGGACAACACTACATAAAAAGTAGACGGAAATGACTAGCTCCACATCTAACTTGTTGAATCGTAACTATACAAATAAAAAATAAATAAATTGAATGAGGACTACATTGCAACTTTCTGTATTGGTTGAAGATGAAAATCGCAATTTTCTCGATTAATTTCGTAAGTGGCCAACAATGCCAGCTATGCCTAGGAATAATTAACATTTTTTTAGTCAAATTTAAGCAACTTTGTCGGATTAGTTGGTTGATTTAACATTACTTTGAGGCGCACTAAAACTATAGAGATATCTCGAGTGCTGTGCATTGGACTCCATGATGCGTTTTATCGTACATCTTCCTTCAACTATGCACTTTGAGTCATTTTCATCCCTTTTGAAAATTGATCCCTTGCAATTGAATAATTACAGCTTTAAGGCAACCATTTTTTTAATTTAAAAGGCATAAACAAGTTGTGCTACAGAGCATTGTTTGAATCGCTTTGGATCAATTTTATGAGTTAATGTGTATCTGAAAGTTTTAGGTTTACCACACCCCTACAATTTTATCTACATTTTAATCATAGATTCTTTTAAAATAATATTTTTCATTTGAAGAAATCTTTGATGAACAAGCTCTAAGATAGAATCTGAACTACGTCATACATTTATTTGTATTTTCAACTAAATAGAGAGAGAGAGAGAGAGAGAGAGAGAGAGAGAGAGAGTTGTGTTCATATGCAAAATTACTTTATCGAAAAAATATGTAATTGAAAATGAATTTGAGGGCATAACTTTGATGAAAAACACATCAAGTTCAAAAAGCGCAACTTTAATGAGTAGAAAAGGTTCCTATAATTTTCATCCCACAAAATGCTTACTTTTTATTTTATTTATGGACTTTCAGTTTTTCATTTTTCTTAGACTCGGCAAAAGTGAGTTACAAGTTGTTGTTTTTTCCCCATTTGAGAATGGAAATTTCAATTACACGATCGACATTTGTATGAATTATCATCATCACAGTATTGACTAATGAAATATTGGTCCGAATGTTAGATGATCTTTTGTGGATCTGTAGAGAAACATTATTTTTATTTAGGTCCCGATGATCCTCTAAAAGGGGAAAAATGTGGGAGAACGAGAATACCCTTCTTTTTTGAAAAAAATAAAAAAAAATGACTACACACATTCACTTAACGAGACAGTTGGATGGAAATGAACGGAAATGACGTTTTGCAATTTTCCATGCAACCTAAAACATTTGATCATGCAACACTAAAGTTCTGGACAAGGGCAATACTATTTGATATCTATGGTGGTAAGTATTAGTCTAGGTAGCATGCAAGTATCATTAATTGATAGATACCTTAAATTGTGGGAACAATATTTACACTTATAATACACTTTATTATTTGTAATGATCCATTTACTTATAGAATCACGTGATATTAAACCCCAATAATGGAAGGCACGTAAGCAGTTTTTTTCCCTTAAATATTCTACGTGGGGGAATTTAGTCCCCGTTTAATCCCAATTTCTAAATTTTTAAAAATTATTTTTAATCACACATTTAATGAGATTCATAGCTTTTATCAAAATTAACTAAAAATTCACTTTTCAGACAAACCAAACAAGGACTTAAGGAGAGAATGAATTTAAATATTAGGTTGGGGTCACACCACAATTTTTATTTGGGTAATTATATTACCACTATAAAATTTAATTACTACACCACATTATAATCGCACCACAAAAAAAATTATATTTTTAATAAATATATCATAATAAACTTACAATTATACTCCTAATCCAATAAAAACTAAAATAAAATAAAAATATTGTGGTGTATTTAGCATTGTAACATTACTCATTTTTCTCAGCCTCTTCAACCCATTTTGGAATTTTTTGGCACTATGACAAGAGTTAATTAGAAAGTCATCGAAATTGGCTCAAAATATTTCGTCAAGAAGAGAGGAAAGTTTTAGGGTGAGAGAGAAATTGGAGATTGGTGTCCAAATTAGATGAAGATGAAAATTACAATTTTCTTAATTAATTTCATAAGTGGCCAACAATGACAGCTATGTTGAGGAATAATAAATATTAAAGAAATCTCAAAGTGCTGCGTATTTGGACTCAATTCATTTGTGGACCAAGATGCGTTTTATCGTATTCTACATCTTCCTTCAATTATGCATTTAGAGTCATTTTCATTCCTTTTGAAAATTGATCCCTTGCAATTGAATAATTACGGCCTTAAGGTAACATTTTTTAATTTAAAAGACATAAAGTGGTTGCGCTACAGAGCATTGTTTGAATCGCTTTGGATTGATTTTATGAGTTAATGTGTATCTGAAAGCTTTTAGCTTGCCGCACACATACAATTTTATCAACTTTTTAATCACAGATCCTTTAAAAAATAATATTTCTTATTTGGAAAAAAAAATCTTTGCTAAACAAGCTCTAAGCTAGAATCAGAACTACGTCATACATTTATTCATTTGTATTTTCAACTAAACACCTCGAGAGAGTAATGCAAAAGAACAAAAAAAAAAAAAAAAAGTTGTTTTCATATGCAAAATTATTTTAGTGAAAAAATATGTAGTTGAAAATGAATTTGAGGACATAACTCCAATGAAAAACACATCAAGTCTAGTCATTCGAACCCACTTTGTGAGGAGCCATCATTTCTTCCAAAGTTAAAAGACGGCTTCTTAAAAAGAATTGTCTTTTAATTGTAGATAGTACACTTTACTATCCACCTTTACCAATTTTTTTTTATAAAATTATTCTTCATCCACTCAATAAGATAGAGTCAAAGTAACCTATTATAATTAGAAGTTAATGCCCTAAAAAATATTTCAAATATTTGTTTTAAAAAGAGACCTAGCCTTGAAACACAAAAATAAGTTCTATGTTCTTCTATTTTATTACCCAATTCCGCATATGGATATATTTCAAATTCCAATCACGTTCTATATTATTGAACTTTAAATTACGCAATAAATAAGCAAGAATTATGAGGTCTAACCAAAATTTTAAATAAGAAAAAATTATTTCAGAGAAGAGAAAAAGATAATATTGTTTATTAATAAATATCAATTAATCAATTAGTCTTTCCACTAAGCATTGGCGAACCCATCACAAACATTCAGATCGGACGGATGTTGACCATTGACCGTCGACAATCAACGATCATAAGAGAAAGATCGTTTATTAATATTTAATTAAATAATATTAAAAATTATTCAATAATTTAGATTTGGACATCACAAAAAAAAAAAAAAGAATAAAAAAATGAAGAGAGTATGGGGGATGAAGACAAGGGAGAAGGTCATTCTCCGAAAGTTAAAATTGAGAGTTAATTGTTTCATTACATACTGAATTTTACCCTTCGTCAAATTTTACTCATTGTACTTTGAATTGCTTTCAAATGGTCAATGAACTTGTACGAATTGCATTCCATCCATCACCCACGAAGTTGCCGTCACATGAAAAGCTTACATAGACGGACGGAATTCTACTTGACTACCACGTTTGAAATTGCGAGTTAATTGTTTTTACATACTAAATTTTGTTTATCGTCATTTTTTACTCGCTGTGCTTCGAAGTGCTTTCAAATTGTCACTGGACATGAATAACTTGCACTCTGTTCATCACCAATGAATCACATTCTCCAGGATAGGGTGCACTCAAGTCAAAAAGAAATTTAATAATTTAAACCTGAACATTGCCAGATTGATAAAATCAGTGAATGGAATGGAACGTTGTTGCATTCTTGGACTCAGAAAAAAAAAAAAAAACGTTTATCTTAGAAAAAAGTTCCTCTAATTTACCCTCTTCATTTTACTTTGTTAAATTATCCTAATTCCTAAATCTCTAAATCATAGTTTAACCAGATTATCTAGCATCAATCCTAATTCAATTTACCCAAATACGAAAAACGTTCCATAGTTGCTAAAAAAAAAGGAATCTGAGCCCAAAAAAAAAAAAAAAAAAATCATTGCTGCTGTCCAAAAAGTAATTCTCAGATCAATTCTTGAAGTTAAACAGCAAAAGGCCCAATTTTTTTTTTTTAAAAAGGGAAGCTTCAGCCCAACCTATGCAAAAGGTCCAATTACAAAACCTATATAAAAAAGGGAGGAAGTTAAAGGCTTTGAGCCCAACACCCCACCCCCCCCCCCCCCAAAAAAAAAAAAAAAAAAGAGAAGGAAGAGCAACAGTTACCAACAGCGAAGCCAAACCTGAAACCCTCACCTGCGAGCCGGTCTCCTTCCCCGGCACTGTTCCGGTGGAGCCCTGCACGCGCAGTTGTGCCCCTCGCCAATTTTTAATAAATATACCATAATAAATTTACAATTACAATCCTAATCCAATAAAAACTAAAATAAAAAATAAAAATATTGTGGTGTATTTATCATTCTAATATTACTCATTTTCTGTTCCTCTTCAACCCATTCTCGAATTTTTGGCACTAAGACAAGAGTTGATTAGAAAGGCATCGAAATTGGCTCAAAATATTTTGTCAAGAAGAGTGGAGAGTTTTAGGGTGAGGGAGAAATTGGAGAATGGTGTCCAAATTAGAATCAGGTCGGTCAATAAGAAATGGTAGAGTTTTAGGGTGAAAGAGAAGGTAGAGAATGGTGTTGTAAGAATCGGATAGATTGAAAAGAAAGGAAGGGTGAGGGAAGGTCACTACAAGAATAAAATAAAGAATTATGAAGTTTTAATCCTGCTGTTTAGTTGCCACTGTCAAGTTGCAAATGATTTTGATTTTTAAAGGCCTGACATACAAAGACGGGATAAATCCTCCAATAGAACGGAATGATTTCCTGATGTAGAGAATCTTGTCCAACCCCATCCGTGTTCATTGTTTTAGATGCTGTACTTTGTTGGTTAGAGATAAACAAAAAAAGGTTACCATTTTCAATTTTCCTTGACGACAAATGCCATGTTTTGAGGGGAAGAGACTCATCTTTTATGTTTGGTTTTTTACCTTCTCTTGTTGTCATCACAGATGAACTTTTTGACAATGCTGCACTTTTTTTTCCAGTTTTTTCTTTCTATCTTTTCATATAGTAATCTTTCAGAAACTAAGGGGCTGTTCTCTTTACCGTTTTCAGGCCGTTTTCTGTTTTCGATTTTTCAAAACAGTGAAAACGCGTTCTCTTTTCTATTTTCGAAAACGCGTTTTTAAAAATGAAAAAAAAATTTACATTGAAAACTGAAAACGTTGGAAATCACGTTTTGATTGTTTTGAAGCCAAAAGACGGTAAATTTTAGAAAACACGGGAAACGGAACTTACCCTCTGTCTCTCCCCTCTCCCGTAACATTGGCGTCCTCTGGTTTTCTTTCTCCAATCTCACAAACCCACAATTCAATTAAGCTCGTGTTGCCAAATCTACGGGTTTTCTACTGGTTCTTTCAAGTGGTAATTGGGGCAAATGGTCCATTTCATAATATAGTTAGGAATTTTAACCTTTGACCACAATTAATGATTTAAAATAAATATTTTAATTCAAAATTAATAGATTACCTAAATTACCCATATTACATCACAGTGAATTCTTCAACTTTCATACACAATTTAAAACCAACAGTAAAATGACATACTGCCGTTTTTAAACGACTGAATGCCGTTTTAACTAATTTTATGTTTGTATCAATTTAACCAACAGTAAAATGACATACTGCTGTTTTAAACGACTGAATGCCGTTTTAACTAATTTTATGTTTGTATCAATTTATGTTTCCTCGTATCCACATAAAAATTAATGAAAACAAGTTTTAACAATATTTTGAGCGAAATTGAAAATTCGTGACCCAAAACGACATGTTGTCGTTACAAACGGTTCGATGACGTTTTAACTAATCTAGCATTCGTTTCACTTTATATTGTCTCGTACCCACATAAAAATAAGCGTAAACAAGTTTTCACGATATTTAGAGTGACATCGAGACCTCGTAACCCAAAATGTCAAGCTGCCGTTTTAAATGTTTTGCTGTCATTTCAACTAATTTCATATCTGTTTCACTTTATTTGCACTCGTTTGCACAAACAAAAGCAAGTTTCATTACATTTGGACATCAATGTCTATACAAATTTCACGCGATAATGACCAACACCGTTATTCTGTGAGTAAACTACATTATACTTACTACGAATAAAGGCAAGTAACCTAAATTCCATATATATCCAATTATAGGATAAAATACTCAACAAATTAGCTCGTTTTAACTTGTATAAGTCTTTCAGATGGTTCAAGATTTTATTTATTTTTTTTGGAGTGAAATCAAGGTCCTGTGATTAGGGACGGAGTTAGATCATGAAAATAAGGGGGCCTAGAGGTAGAGTTGAAGGGGTTGGGGTTTACGGGGGTTCGGGGGCAGCGCCCCCGAAATTTTTTTTTGATACGTTATTAACAAAAAATCAAGAAACGTATAAAAGAAAGTACTAATATTTAATTTAGCAAAATCATACCTTATTACAAGCGTTCCCTTCGAGCCTGTATCCAAAACATAGCACGTTTAGTCGTTCAATGTGTACGAGTCTGGTATCCAAAACATAGCACGATTGCATGCGTTATGTTGTGTATACCATATTTGTTACATTTTTCTTGGTGGTTAAGTGTAGTATAATTTCCAATCGGATGTATGATGTGACTCGCTATAGTTTGAACTTTGAGTGGACTGTGACGTTTATATCTAGTCATGTGAAAACGAGCGAGAATGAAGTGAAACGAACATGAAATTAGTAAAAATGATATGCATATGTTTAAAATGACTACATGCCATTTTGGGTTACAGGCTCTCGATTTTTCTTCGCCAGTAAACACTGAATTAGAAAAAGGACATATGTTTAAAACGTTTATGCGCCATTTTAGGTGATGTGTTGATGTTAATGGGAGACGCTATGTTCTGTATATCCTAAACGACATTCATACTTGTAAAATTATAACACGTTCGACGATTACGTATATAAAATGGCACCCCCTACGTGTAAAATGACAAAATGCCATTCTGGATAAAGAGGTAGAATTCACTCCAAAACTCGTAAAATAGTGTTTCGAACATCATACAAAACTTAAACATGTTGAACAATTACACATTTTTCCATTTGTAAACTGTATACCCTAAAATCTAAATCCTATACCCTAAATCCTAAACCCTAAACGACAATCATACATTTAAAATGACCATATGCCCTTTTAGGTCATGAGGTATCGATTTTATTCTGAAACTAGTAAAATGGTGTTTGAACGTCAGTGGAACTGGACGCTAAATTAATAGAAACGTCAGCTATGCGTTTAAAACGACAACGTGCCGTTTTGGGTTACAATGTCTCGACTTGGGGGGGCTGAATGAACGAAAGTGACGTGAATTGAACACTGAATTAGAAAAATGGCAGTCATACGATTAAAACGTCCATGCGCCATTTTAGGTATCCAAAACAGCAATCTGAATAAGTTGAACTGAACACTAAATTCGTAGAAACGTCAGCTATGCGTTTAAAACGACAACATGCCGTTTTGGGTCACAAGGTCACAACATGTTGCATTAACTAATTTATAGAGTATCTTATGTGGATACGAGGGAATATAAAGTGAAACGAATACAAAATTTGTTAAAACGGTACTTAGTCGTTTAAAAGGGCATGTTGAATAATTACATGTTTTCTCTTTTGCCCTATACCCTAAAATCTAACCTCAATACCCTAAATGGCAACCCTCCGTTTAAAATGATTGGATGCCGTTTGGGGTCACGAAGTATCGATTTCACTTCAAAACTAGTAAAATTGTGTTTGAAACTTCATACATGACTCGTACACATTGAACGACTACACTTATTGTATATTGGATACCACACCTGCTACTTACGTTTTTCTTTATTGTTAAAAGTAGTGTAGTTTACTATTGGATTATGGAGTGATTTACTATAGTTTGAACAAATGTGTCAATCGTAACGTCGAAATATAGTTAAAACTTTCATCCATAAACTTTTACGTGGGTACGAGAGAATATAAAGTGAAACAAATACAAAATTAGTTAAAATGTTATCAAATCATTTATAACGATAGCATGTCATTTCGGTTACGAACTCTAAATTTCACTCCAGATATAGTTAAAACATGTTTTTTAATAATTTTCATATGGATACAAGGGAACATAAAGTGAAATGAATACAAAATTTATTAAAATGATACTTAATCGTTTAAAAAGGCTTATTGAACAATTATATATTTTCTGTTTTGTAAACCCCAAACCCTAAAACCTAAACCCTAAACGGCAACCCTCCGTTTAAAATGACCAAATGCCATTTTGGGTCAGGAGGTATCGATTACACTCCGAAACTAGTAAAACGGTATTTGAAATATCATACATGTCTTGTACACATTGAACAACTACACGTGCTATGTTTTGACTATTACACTTACTACGAACACGAAATTAGCAAAAATGATATACATACATTTAAAATAACTACATGTCGTTTTGGGTCACGGGTTCTCGATTTTTTCTTCGAAATCAGTAAAAAACAATATTTCAAACATCATAGATAAGTTGTACAAATTGAACGATTGCATGTGTTATGTTTTGTATACCATACTTGTTACATTTTTCTTGGTGGTCAAGTGTAGTATAATTTACATTCGGACGTATGATGTGACTCACTATAGTTTGAACTTTGTATGGACTGTGACGTCTAAACTAGTTAAAATTTTTGTTTTTACACTTTCATGTGAAAACGAGTGAGGATGAAGTGAAATGAACACAAAATTAGCAAAAATGATATAAATACGTTTAAAATGACTACATGCCATTTTGGGTCACGAGCTCTTGATTTTTCTTCGAAACTAGTAAAAATAATGTTTGGAACATCATAGATAAGTTGTACATATTGAACGATTGCACATGCTATGTTTTATATACATTTTCCTTGGTTGTCAAGTGTAGTGTAATCTCCAATCGGACGTATGATGCGACTCACTATAGTTGAACTTTTTGTGGACTGTGACGTCTAAATCTAGTTAAAACTTTCATTCTTACACTTTCATGTGAAAACGAGCAATAATGGAACAAAACGAACATGAAATTAGCAAACTTGTCACTTACGTTTTTCTCTATTGTCAAGTGAAGTGTAGTTTAGTATAGTTTCCAACCAAATTATAGAGTGACTCGCTATAGTTTGAACTTTGTGTGGACTATGATGTTGAAATCTAGTTAAAACTTTCATTCTTACACTTTCATGTGGTTACGAGCGAGAACAAAGCAAAACGAACACAAAATTAGTAAAAATGATATGCATACGTTTAAAATGATTGCATGTCATTTTGGGTCACATGTTCTCGATTTTTTCTTATAACTAGTAAAAAAAAATATTTCAAATATCATAGATAAATTGTACAAATTGAACGATTGCATGTGTTACGTTTTGTATACCATACTTGTTATATTTTTCTTGGTGGTCAAGTGTAGTATAATTTCCAACCGGACGCATGATGTGACTCGCTATAATTTGAACTTTGAGTGGACTGTGACGTTTAAATCTAGTTAAAACTTTCGTTCTTACACTTTCATGTGAAAACGAGCGAGAATGAAGTGAAACGAACACAAAATTAGCGAAAATGATATACATACGTTTAAAATGATTACATGCCATTTTGGGTCACGTGCTCTCGATTTTTCTTCGAAACTAGTAAAAACAATGTTTGGAATATCATAGATAAGTTGTACATATTGAACGATTGCACATGCTATGTTTTGTATACATTTTCATTGGTTGTCAAGTGTAGTGTAATCTCCAATCGGACGTATGATGTGACTCACTATAATTTGAATTTTTTGTGGACTTTGACGTCTAAATTTAGTTAAAACTTTCATTCTTACACTTTCATGTGAAAACGAGCAATAATGGAGCAAAATGAACACGAAATTAGCAAAAATTATATATATACGTTTAAAATGACTACATACCGTTTTGAGTCACAAATTCTCGATGTTTCTTTGAAATCAGTAAAAACAATGTTTAGAATATCATAGATAGTTATATATATTGAACGGTTGTACATGCTATGTTTTATATACCATACTTGTTTTATTTACTTTATTTTGTAGTCAAGTTTAATACAGCTTACTCATAGACCAATCGTGTTGGTTATTATCGAGTGAACTTTATGCTGATAAACAGGTCCAAACATAATGAAAACTTCAATTCCTTCATTTTCATGTGCATACAAGTGAAAATAAAGTAAAGCAGATACGAAATTAGTTGACATGACACATAATCATTTAAAATGGCAACATGTCATTTTAGATTATAGGGTCTCAATTTCATTATAAATGTAGTGAAAAATTATCTACGTTAGTTAAAATGTCACCAAACCGTTTATAAATACATCATGCCGTTTTGGATCAGGGACTCTCAATTTCGCTCAAAATATTGTTAAAACTTGTTTTCATTAATTTTTATGTGGATACGAAGAAACATAAATTGATACAAACATATAATTAGTTAAAACGACATTCAGTCGTTTAAAACGGCAGCGATCTTGAATTTCTTGTTGGTTTGAAATTGTGTATGAAAAGTAGAACAAAAGTGAGGATTCATGTGTGAGGGATTTGGTAAATTTTTGTTTCAAATTGGATATTTTAGACATTTCAATTGAAGGGTATTTAAGACTTTTAATGTATGATTAAATAGACCAAAGGCTATTGGAACAAAAACTATTGAGATGGACTATTTTACCAATAAGTATTGTTGACTAGGCTTTTTAAGCAAAAACCCCTTCTTTCAATCAGGTTTGCCTACTCTCACTATTCCTCTTATTAATCAATCTGCTGTTTTTTTTTTCATATTTATTTTCGAAAATAGGAAGACCCAGTAGAGTTTTCTAAAGAATTTGGGTCCTTTTGAAAGTGGATAAAGGGGGGATTCAGCTGGTATTTTGAACTGGGTCTGATATGTTTTTCACAATTTGTGGTTTTTTTGTCTAAAAAAAATGGTCTTGAAGCAGATGGAGTATTTGGTTTTTGTTTAGCTATTGGGAGTTTCTTAAAATTGGGGAGAAGGTGTTTGTTTTGTTACCATCGACCGCTTTCCTGAAATGAATTTGAGGTGTTCTAGGTGATTCTGTTTACATAGAAGGGTGTGGCAGTTGGGATTTTTTTGGTAACTATTTTCCTATTTTGTTTTGGAGATTTGATGATATCTAATTTCACTTGAATGTGGAAGCCAGATTATCCACAAATTCAAATGTTCCTACGGTAGTAGGGATTTTAATTCTTGCAAACAAGAATAATGCTAACCAAATAAAATGGAATATAGTTCATTTGGGCACATGAATGCGTATTGATCTCTGTTGAGGTGAATCGGACATTGGCATGACACGTACATGGATTATCTTACATTGCTGCTTTTTAGCTTTTTCAAATTTACAGAACAGAAGAAATAATTGCTATTTTCATGTACCAAGATCAAATATTTTCCAGTGAATCGCATCCATGTTTAAATATCAGGATTAGCATTTAGCAGACTTGCTCTCTGTTGGTGTTGTACAAGGTCAAGTTCCATGCGAATTCTGTTTCTCGTGTTCGTGTTTTTGTTGGCAGAAAGAGTTTTATTTTTTTTTATTTTTTTCTATAGTGAGTTTTATTATTCTGTAGCACTGCATCTAGTCATTCTTCGTTAATTTGTAAATGGATCCAAAACCAGTATAGTTGTATAACTGGTAAATAATTGTTTGAACTCGGGAGAAAGAAGAAAAATGGTGATGCTGAAGTGGAGACTGGGTGTTGGATTAAGTTAAGATATATTGGTAGCTGTATTTCTTCCAGATCAAAAGTTGATAGCTCACTTAGTGGCATCAACACTCATGGTAATCCATTAATAGATTTTAATTATGTCTTATATTTTTAGTTTAATCTCTGTTGTTGGAATAGTATGTGATTTCCATATCTTTGTGTTGTATTGTTTTAATCTTGAAAGTGATTTGCTGAACAGAACCTATGCCTGATATTCAAGATTTTTAAACGACAAGCTGAACATTTATTTCTGTTAATTTTCTTCGAGGATGGGAGCCTTTTTGTTATTATTTCTGTTCATTGAGTAAAGTCAGAATAGACTATAAAGGATTTAATTGATTGCTTTAAGTCTTCTTTATTTTCTAAATCATTTGATTATAATACAATTTAAGTACCCTTAAACAATCTTATGGAAGGATACAAATCCTTCCTTATCATGATCTGTCTAGGTATTTTCTTTCTTCTTCACTATGTATTTGTGCATATTCTCGCACACATGAACACACACCTGCACACAAATCCCATAGGGACAAAAGCATTGTGAATAGCACACCACTCCATATACCATGAAGTATCTAGGTATCATCCATCCAGCTGAAGTTGAACTTTTGATGAAATTTTGTTTTACCATCCAGATGATGAAGATTTCCATCATCCAAACTCTTTCGCAGGAAAAGACTACGCAAACTTATTCTGATGCCCTCTCAAAGGACCAAGTTTGGAATGGATGACAACTCCAGCAACAATTGAAAATTTAATAAATGTCACTATTGAAGAATTATTATAATTTTAGTCAGAGTTGCTACGTGGAATTATTATAACAACTCCAGCTACTCTCCGAAAAGAGGCAGATTCTTCCCGTCTCCGTCTGTTGTCGAGTTGCTACGTGGAATTTTTATAATTTTAGTCGCCCTGTTCGTAATGAAGGGAAGCACTATCATTGTTTTCAGGAGATTTGAAAGCATATTATGGTTTCATATTATGTTGATCAAATTGTTTAAATATTGCTTTGGATTTGTTCAAATCCATTTTTATTATTGTGAGGTTTATCCTTTTGAGCTCAAATTTAATGTTTATTTCAATATATAGATTTGTTTATCTCACAAGATCCAGGATGATAGTTTCGCATCACTTTTTTTTTTTAAAGTAGTTTACTTATGAATTGAAAAGGTGCTCTTAACAACGATGGTAAATAGTCCTTTTTAGACCAATACATACAATCGTTTCACATTATTTACTGCAATAGAGTGCTTGTTTATTCCATCAGTTATGAGTACGCTGCGAAAATTGTGTACAAGAGTTTGAAATGCCAAGTTTCGGCTGTAAAACAAAAACAAACTGAGTCTCGTTCATTTCATTGCTTAGCAACTAGTTTAGAGACTTTTCCCTCACTTGTTCTACGTCAATTTAAATAAATCTCGACAAGTAGTTGAAATTTGTTGATTGAATTGTTTGTTTTACCATTTTTTAGGACATCATACCAGGGCCAAATGAAATGACACCAGAGGCAATGGAGAAGAAAAAGATGTTGAAAAGAGAAATGCAAAAGCTTCTTAACATGTTGTGTGATAGAGAGCAAAATGTCTTAAGACTACACTACGGCCTTAATGGCTGCACAACCAGCTGCAGCCAGCTTTAGAGCCTCGGCCATAGCAAATATGAACTTGGATGCTTGTCTTACTGGAGCCATCATTGGAAAAGCTGGCGTCAACTGTCATTTACAAAATTGAGTCTTTAGTCACTAGACAAATCAAGCACTAAAATACTACATTGTAATTAAATATGCTACGAACTAGATATTGATTTATGTAAATAACACTCATTTGGAATTAAGAGTATATATATGGTGTGCAATATATAACACTCCTTTGGAAAATTGGCTGAGGAATCATGAATATGGTTTGAATTTGTTCCCATTTGTCCTATATATGGTGTGCAATAGTGAGGCAAAATTAGGAAGTAAGATGTGTATGCTATTGCATTTGTCGGCCGGTTTTCAATAAATAATAATATTACTGATGATAGTTATCGTGTTTAGACGATTAAAATTGTGTTTGGCAAGAATTGTGAGAACTAATATGAACTCGATAAGATTAATTTCAAAATATTTATTACCATGTCAACATGAGATTAGTACTCTCCTTTTGTTCAACTTGATTATGTTTGGTTGTGACTTAATGCTAGTTAATTCTTGTCACAAGTTACGTACAATAACAAAAACAAGGACTTGTCAAATGTAATTTAGGTTGTGTTTTTAATATCTGAAAAAAAAAAACATTTGAAATTTCACTAATTTCAAAATTTATATGTTATTTAATACTATATTAACATTAAACCATTAAAATTTATTGAATAATCAGATTTTTTGAATAAAATATTATTAAAAAAAATTCTCAAAATTTTAAAGTAAACGCGTTTTCCATTTTTATGTTTTCAAAAACAGTTTTTCAAAATGACAAACAGAACGCATTTTCAGAAATTTCAAAACAGACACTCAAAACACAAAACACAAAACGAATTCAAAACACAAAACACAAAACTGAAACACAAAGAGAACAGCACCTAAGAAGTTGAAATTGGTTATTGCTTGCTAGCTGAAATGCTCGGTTATTGCTTGCTGGTTGGAATGCTCAATTAGTTGTTTGGAAAAAAAAGCTTTTTTTCTGTGGTGGGATAATAATTTATTTTAAGGTAGTTATATAGTAAAATCCTAATTTTATAATTTTACTTAAGACTATTTAAGTAAATAAGAAAAATACTAAAAATTGTGGTGTAGTAATTAAATTTTTAGTGGTGATATAATTACCTTTTTTATTTCTTGCACCACCTTTTAATTGTACTTAAATTTCTTAATATTTGTTCATCATAGTACTTATATCTCTAACAATCTTTCATGTCATTCTTATTCTCAACTTTTCATTATTTATCTTATTTTGTATTTAATAACAGTTTTATGTCCAAAAACTCTTTGAAATAGTGCAAAACAACTTATTTTTTCTTCATATTTTTATAAAAAATAAAAAAGTGCAAAATTTTTTCCCTTCATTTCAAAACATATTATCAAATTCTCTACCATGATCACTCCTAATGTAGTAGTAGTGTATCCCTTTTATTGTGAACCTTTTTACAAGAATGTTCAAATGCATTCAATACTTCATCTTTTAGATTCAAAAAATGGACTCAAATAAATCTAGAAAATTCATCAATAATGATGAAAGTATAATGTTTACTATTTAAGCTTGAGTTACTAGATGATCCAAAAATATTCATATGGAGAAGTCAAAAAGAACTCCTTACTTGTAGTTGAAGAATGTTGTTTTAATTTGAAATAACTCTTTACTTGTTTTCCATGCATTGCAAATTTTGTCTTTCTCAAATCTCAAACTTGACAAACTTTTAACAAAATGATTTTTGAAAATTTTGAAAGTAGGTCCATGCTAATATGACCTAATCTTCTATCTCATAACCAAATATCATATTTAAACTCGATAAACATTTTTCTCCACATTCAAACTTAGTGTTTATGACATGAACATTCTTACTTTGGCTTCCTATAAATCTCACCTCTTTTGATGTAGTATCCTTAATAATGCACTTGGAAGAATTAAATTTGATATGATAACATTCATCACATAATTGAATAAAACTATGTAGATTACGTCTAAAGTTATTAACTAAGAAGACATTTTCAATAAAGGGGGATGAATGATTACCAATAATTTCTATGTAATTGATTTTTCCTTTCTCATTATCTCTAAAAGTATTATGGCCGCCATCCTTTATTTTGAAGCTTGACAATAAAGCATGATTTTCGGTCATTGCTGATAGGAATGTAAAATGCATATATTTCTCTCCTTATTTTATGTGCTCGTATGATTAATCAGCATCAAAATGTACTCATTATGTTCATATTTTGATTTAGGTGGCAATTTTATGGATATAGCATAATTTGGAAGACATAGGTGAAAATAGACCAAAGTGAAAGGAAATGAAAGTTCAAGGACTAGTGTGCAAATACATAAAAATTGTGTCAAACGAAACGATGAAGATTTGAGAGTCAATTGGTTGAAAGAAGACGTCAAAGGGATGAAATATCATCTAATTATGATCACACATCAATTTCTAATCGAAAAATTATACATTGAATTTCAACCTCCTATTGAGACCCATTTTTGACATGGGAAAAGTTCGAATTGGAAGATAATATCTGAAAAAAAGTTGTAACCCTTTGAGTTAGCTTTCCAACTCATCTTGAATCGCCTCAATCAAATTTTGAGAGGGAAAGATATGACCAAAATACTGAAAATTGTCTGATACTGAAAATTGTCCGGTGGAAAATTGGCAAAACTATGCGGTCGCATGAACACTTGTAGGGAACTCCAGGGCCAGTTTCAAGTCTTCTATGCGACCACAACTCTTCCTTCTATGTAGTCGCATAGGCGTTTTCGAATTTAAGTCAACTACATATGGAAACAACTATAAATATATATTTTAAAACCCTAGAACAGAACCAGAACGTACAAAACCCCTTTAAATTCCATTCTTCATTATTTATCTTTTAGATTCATGAATTGAAACTAAACTTTTACACTTAGTCAAAGGAGACGTAATCCTCAGAATCACATATTGTGAAATCTAAATAGTTTTTCTTATTGTTTGATTTATATTTTGCGTATTGAATGTTCTTTTGCATTTATTTCTATCATTTGTTGCATTTAATTGCTAGAGGGCCCGCTAGTTCATTGATTGTAACAATCTACCGTTAAGTTAAATATCAAATTCGTAATTGTTGGATCCCTTTAACTTGTGAATCACTAGACTTTGATGATTTTCTGCAATAGAGGTTATTGAATCATAAGAAGAATGTTAAATAGATTGAATGCAACCGCAGGCGTTTGTGTTATCTAGTCTATTGTGTAAAACAATTATTAAATTGAGTCTTGAGCGTTACTATGGGTTATTTAATAATTAGGGTTAATTAGAACTCTGGTTTCTAACTAACTAAAATGAAGAAGAAATAGAAATCAATTCTAATGATGAATATTCAAAATAAGAATTGAATTATCATTGCATCTATGATCAATCGTGGATTTCTGACGGCGAATGTCGACTTAGACCAAGGTTAGTGTTTTGATTGTTTTCGTTAATTTAATTTTCATTATTATTGATTGCATTATTTACAATTATTTACATAAAAAAACCCCAATCATTGTACGAAACATAAAATATTGAATTACATACTATTCGTGGGATCGACCCTGACTTCCACTACGACATTAGTTTTAGAGGTTAAGGTATTACTTTTGGGGTGCCTGCGACAGTACACACCAAATTTTGGTGCTGTTACCGGGGAGTGGTGCTAATTTATTTTTGTACTTCTTTAGTTGTTTATTTTATTTTTTAAAAAGAATCATAATTTTCTAGGTTTTTCTAGGAATTTTAACATAGAATTTTATTTATTTTTCTTACTCTAGCTTCTTTTTAATTATTTTTCATTTGTTATATTTGTTTATGCCCGCAATTCGATCTTCTAATCAAGGTGATTTGCAATACAATTCAGAATTAGAAAGAACCTTGCACAGGTTAAGGAGTGATATTCGATAGAATCTTGAAGAAAGCAATCTCAATCCCAACATCCCATTTACAAGTGATTTTGATTTTGAAGGAGAAGATATCATGATCGAAAATAGGACTTTGAAGGAGCTTGCAGCCTTTACATTGAATCAACAACTTTTATGTATAACTTTTTCCAATTTAGATGATGCTACTACATTCGAGCTTAAATCTGGGCTAATACATTTTTTGCCCACTTTTCATGGTCTTACAAGTGAAGATCCTCATAAACATCTTAAGGAGTTTCATGTGATTTGCACGAGTATGAAAACCATGGGAATTATTAAAGAACATATTAAACTGAGAGCCTTCTCATTCTATCTGAAAGATTGGGCAAAGGATTAGCTTTATTATCTACCTTCTGGAAGCATTACCACATGATATGGAATGGAATGAAGAGATTATTTTTGGAGAAATATTTTCCAGTTTCGAGAGCAGCAAATATTAGGAATGAAATATGTGGTGTAAGACAAGATAACAATGAATCCCTACATGAGTATTGGGAGCGGTTTAAGAAATTGTGTGCAAGTTGTCCCCATCATCAGACCAGTGAGCAACTTCTCATCCAATACTTCTATAAAGGTCTTCTACCCACATAAAGGAGCATGATTAACGCAGCAAGTGGAGGAGCTTTGGTGGATAAAACTCTTGAAGGAGCGATGAACTTAATTGCAAACATGACAGCCAACTCTCAACAATTTGGCACTATATTGGATCCCCCTCCTAGACAAGTTAACGAGTTAATGTCTCATCCCTTGAACAACAAATAGCGAGTTTAACTACTTTTGTTCGTCAAATGGCTGCAAGTACTATGCAAACAGCAAATGCATGTGAAGTTTGTTCATTGGTAGGCCATCCAATTGATATGTGCCCAACACTTCAAGAAGAATCCATTGAACACGTAAATGTAGCTGTTAGCTTTCTTGGACAACTACATAGGAATTATAATCCCTATTTAAACACGTACAACCAAAGATGGAGGGATCATCCAAATCTCAGCTATGGGAATCAACAAGTAAATCAACCTATCAATCAAAATCGACAGAATTTCCATCAATATAATTAGCCATACCCTTCTAGACAACAACAGGGCCAAACTTCTAACTCTGATATGTCTTGAGAAGATATTGTTAAATTACTTACCACTAACACTTTGTAATTTCAACAGGAGACCAGGGCTAGTATTCAATGTTTGGAGAATCAAATGGGCCAAGTAGCTAACGTAGTCAGTCGGCTGGAGTCACAGAATTCGGGAAAATTGCCATCTCAAACAGTGGTGAATCTACAAGAAAATGTGAGTGCAATCATGTAAAGGAATGGCACGGAGGTTGAAACCCCAGTGAAGGTGGCCCCTACATCATCGAAGGAAGAAAAGAAGGAATATATCACAACAGAAAAGAGCGCTCCCAACGATACTGAGGTAACTAAGTGTAAGTTTCTACCTCTTTCTAATTTTAAACAAGTATCCCTTTTCCTCAAACTTTAGTAGGAACTAGAAAATATGAACGAGATCATGATGAGTTGCATGAAATTTTTAGTAAATGCGAGGTAAGTATTTTACTTTTAGATATTATTAAACAAGTGTCTCGTTATACCAAAATTTTGAAACAATTGTGCACAAGTAGAAGGAAACAAAATTGAAGGGGATTGAAAGGGTAAAAGTTGGAGAACATGTATCTGCAATTATTCAAGAAAAACTTCCAGCAAAGTGCATGGATCCAGGTATGTTCACTATCCCTTGCATCATAGGTGACACTAAATTTGAAAAGGCCATACTAGATTTAGGAGCATCTATTAATATTATGTCATATTCTGTATACACTTCCTTGAAACTTGGACCTTTAAATAAAACTGGTATGAAAATTCAACTAGCCGATAAATCTAATGCCTATCATAAGGAGGTAGTTGAGGATGTTCTTGTGAAAGTTAATGAGTTGTTCCTGCTGATTTTTATGTACTTGACATGGGTAATAATAATCATACTACCCCTATCTTGTTAGGAAGACCGTTTTAAGGACATCCAAAACTAAAATGGATTTTAATAATGGCACATTGACCATGAAATTTGATGATAAGATCATTAAACTTAATATCTATGATTCCATGAAATGTCCATGTAATAATAATAATCATGTTCATTTGATTGATGTGATTGTCAATTAGCACATGATGTTTTTGAATTTGATGCTAAAAAAGAATGGAAAGCTATCAATTATGAGCATATTGGGAAGGAAAATCAGAAGTTGGCTTTGAACACTGAGTTACAAGAAACAGTTGCAATATTGAACAATCTTCCAAATCTACAACATTCAGGTAATAGTTCTTACTTTGTTTTACCATTTTCTAATCAGAGGTCTCTACATTCTGTTTTGCAAACTTCCATTTCAGATTTGAAGCCCCACCCCAGTCACTACAAGTATACATTCCATGGAGGTGGAGAAACACTGTCGATTATCATTCCCAATGTACTTGGTGCACCGCAAGGAAGATTAAAGCCAACCATGATAGACCCGGGCTAAACAATGAAACATTGAGTTGAGCCAAAGACAATAAACAAAGGCGCTGCTTGGGAGGCAACCCAAGGGGAGTTCGTTCCTTTATCTTTTTATTTTTATTTTTCCCATTCATATGTTAGTTATCTTTGTCATTTTCTTTGCATTGTACCTTACACTGGGGAATGTAAATTTTAAGCGTGGGGGAGATGATTTAGATTTATGTTGCATTTAGATTGAGATTAAATTTCAAAAATTTTGAAATTTTTTTGCACAATTTTTCAAGAAGAGGAGTTGACGTAAAATGATTTTTTTGGTTGTGTATGCTATTTGCAAGAATTAATTAGGCTTTTGAAGAACTCATAAAATGATTGAATGAATAATTTTATAACTTAGAATTAATTGGTTGAGTTATTTTTTTTGAGGATGGTATTAACTAAATTTTGTAGACAAAAAGTCGGTGAGATTTTGAGCCTTTAGACTGACACATCCATAACAGTCTCATTATTTTTCATGTGTAATATTTTTCCATGGTTTTGTTTCTCTAAAATTTGCCTTGATTTTCTTCAAGATCACATTGACACATGCATGCACGAACATGATTAATGCCATATTTGTTATATAAATTAGCTACATTAGCCAAATATCCTACCCTATAATTGAATTTTCGTATGGTAAACCCCTTTGAGCCTTATTGTCTTTTCTTTGTGTAAATCCACATTACAAGCTTTAAATATGAAAAAACGTATTTACTCAAGTCTTAGAGCTAGTGGAGTATTGTTCAATATCATGATATATGTGGGTGTGCAAGAAATTAAGTATGGGGTATCAAAATTTTTTATTGAGCTACGATTGGTGGAAGGGAACATGCTTCAATTTCAATTCATAAATTCCATTATGGTGTAACATTTGAGTTTATATTAAAAAAATCAAAAAAAAAGAGAAAAAAAAAAGGAAGTGGATGATAGAAGAAAAAAATAAACGATGTAGGAGAGTGATGTCAATGTTACAAATCTGTGTTCGTAATTTCTCCTATATTTTAAGAAAGGGTTCGGTTTGTGTGGGATGGATGCAAAGTAAAGGAACCATTGTGTGGAGTAGTTGGTTTTAAGCATATGGTAGATCATCTCCATTGGAATGAACTTGAGCGAAACACTTACCTTTTAAACACATGAGAGTTGAGCGCTTATATCCATAAGGTCTACATGTGTGGTCTATTCTATCTTCATATGAGAATGCTAGCTAATTGATTATGAGTTACACGAGAATTTTGTTCATGATGTGTTATGCATTTTCAAAATTCTACGTTCATGGCATTACGACCTAGGTGTTTTTAGGGAATTAAATTTGAGTTTTGCCCGAGGACGAGCAAAAGCTAAGTGTGGAGGAATTTGATAGGAATGTAAAATGCATATTTTTTCTTCCTTATTTTATGTGCTCCTATGATTAATCAATGCCAAAATGTACTCATTAAGTTCATATTTTGATTTAGGTCACAATTCTATGGATATGGCGTAATTTGGAAGAAATATTTGAAAAGACACCAAAGTGAAAGGCAATGAAAGTTTAAGAACTAGTGTGTCAATGCACAAAAGTTATGTTGAACCAAAAGATGAAGATTTGAGAGTCAATTGGTTGAAAGAAGACATCAAAGGAATGAAATATCGTCAAAGTATGATCACAAATCAATTTCCAATCGAAAAGTTATACATCGATTTTTAGCATCATATTGAGACCCTTTTTGACATGGAAAATGATCGAATTGGAAGATGATATCTAAGCAAATTTGTAGCCCTTTTGAGTTAGCTTTCCAAAGCATCTTGAATCGTCTCAATTGGAATCGGGAGGGAAATATATGACTAAAATACTGAAAACTATCCTCTGGAAAATTGGCAAAACTATGCGGTCGCATAGTGCAATTTCCATGCGGTTGCATGAACACCTGCAGGAAACTCCAGGGCCAGTTTCAAGTCATCTATGCGATCGCAACTCTTCCTTCTATGCAGTTGCACAAGTGTTTTCCTGGATGCGAATTTTGGTTTCAGAATTTAAATCAACTACTTATGGAAACAGCTATAAATACACATTTTAAAACCCTAGAATAGAACCAGAACGTACAGAATGCCTCCAAACTTCATTCTTCATTATTTCTCTCTTAAATTCATGAATTGTAACTAATGTTGACAATTTCCTCTTTACTTTCATCTTCTTCATATTTATCATCTCACTTTCATCCCATGTTGTTTGGAGTTCTTTCTTTTTGACGAATCTATTATTTTCTCCTCCATTTTCTACTTTCTTTTGGAATCGATGATTTTTTCGAAAACCTTTCAATTTCTAAACAAGAAAAACTAGATCATCAAGTTCTTCATCTTTCATATTTTCGCTTGAAATGCCTTCATCAACTACGGATTTTAACGCAATTTGGCGCCTTTCATCTTCTTTGCTTTTCAACGTTTTCTCATTTATCTTGGTACGATTTAGTTCATATGTTATCAATGTTCTATATAGCTCTTCCAATGGATATGTGTTCATATCTTTGGTGTTATCTAGCAACATTCTCAATGGACTTCATTCTTCCTAGAGTGACCTAAGTACTTTACTGACAAGTTCACCGTTAGTGAATTTAAATCAAAGCCTTCGATGCCATTAACTATATCAGTAAAACGGGTGATCATTCAACAATCGGTTCATTCTCTAGAAATTTTCAAAATCTTTAATTAAGAGATTTATCTTAGTTTCTTTCACTTTGCTAGTTCCAACATGAGTAATTTCTAAAGCATGCCAAATATCATAAGCAGAATCACATGTACTAATACGATTAAATTTATTTCTATCTAAAGCACAATAAAATATATTTTTTACTCTAGAATTTAAAGATACTTTTCTTTTATCCTCTTCATTATATTCCTCTCTAGGTTTAGAAATTATTTAATCCGGTTTACCATCATCTTTAATAACTATTTTAGGCACATAGGGACCAAATTCAATTACTTCCCAATTATTATAATATATTGATTGAATAAATATTGTCATTCTAGTATTCCAATAGTTATAATGAGTACCATCAAATAAAGGAGATTGATTTGTGGAATGCCCCTCAAAATTTTAAAAAATATGGTTGGACATTACTCGAGATTGTGAAATCTTTAAGATTGAGCACCTTGCTCTGATACCAATTGATAGCCTAAGAATAACTAGCCCAAAAATAACTAACCCAAGGAGGGTGAATTGGTTTTTGAAATTTTTCGAAGAATTAATCTAAATTCAAGCAAATAAAGATTAAATAGATTAATTCAAATAATAATCACAAATATAAAAGTGATAAGTAAAAGGAAGAGATGATGCAAACAATATAATTGTGGAGGCTCGATCCAAAACAATGATCTACATCTTCCATTACCAAGCTCTCCGGCACGAGCAATGCTTTTTCACTATGTTGATTGACTTATGTTCCAATCCAATCCTTTACAACGCTTTCGTTGACTTACAAACAAGGAGCACCGATCCATATACAATGTTGAGCTTTACGGGACCTCAACATGACCCACTATTGGGCTTTCACAGGACCTCAATATGACCCATACGGTGACTTACAACAAGGAGCATCGATCCTTATATAATGTTGATATTTATGGGATTTCAATGCAACCCACACTTTGTCAAAGTGATTTTACAATGTAATGCCTCTCTTGATAAATAATACAAACAAGTTAAGTACTAAGAGATGCTTACACTTCAATGAATAGCAATAAACGATAGCTCAAGTGTTAGATGAAAAACTTTTATGAATATAATAAACAACAGTTAGATTCAATCAATTAAAGTGTTTCAATGCGAAGATGAAGAAGAAATAAATGCAATTTTGGTTTAAAAATCTTCTTAAGATATATCTTTCTTTAATGAATAATTGTGATAAATTAAGTACTAAGAGAGATATGAGAAACATTGATGAATATAATGATTTTATAAGTTTGATTCAATCAATCAAAGTTTTCAATGTGAAGAAGTAGAAAAGTTTATGCAAGGTAAGTGCAAAAATCTTCTTCAAAAATATATTTCTCTTTTAAGATTGATATAAATAATTTAAGCACAAAGAGAAATGAAAAATTTTGATAAAAGAAATAATTCAAAAAGTTTGATTTAACAATCAAAGTTTTTGCTATGAAGAAATAAATGAAATGAATGTAAAAATGTAAGTTTAAAGAAGATATTTTACAAATATATTTCACAAGAAAGCTGGTGTGCTGTCGTAGGCACCCAAAAATAGTCCTTAAACCTCTAAAACTAATGTAGTAATGGAAGTAAGGGTCGATCCCACGAAGAGTGTGCAATTAACGATTTATGCTTCGTATAACGATTGGGGGGGTTTTGTTTATAACGAAATCAATCTTATAACAAATAACAATGTAAATTAACGAGTTGTATTAAATCAATGAAACGAGTCTTGATCAAAGTCAACTTCCACCATTGGAGATTTATAACCATTCATTAATCCACAAAGAATAATCAATCCACATTCACAATATTCATCGTTGGAATAAATTCCTATTTCTCCTTAATTTTAGTTAATCAGAAACCAGCGTTCTAATTAACCCTAATTATCAAATAATCTCAGACCAGCGCTAAAGATTCAATTTAATAACAGCTTTAAACAATAGAGAAATCGATGAACTAGATAATACAAACACCAGCGGTTGCATTCAATCTATTTATACATTTTTCTTAAGATTCAATAACCTCTATCACAGAAAATTATCAAATCCTAGTGCTTCACAAGTTAAATGATTCAAACAATTACGGATTTGAGATTTAACTTAGCTATAGATTGCAATATATGAAAAACTAATAGGCCTCTTAGCAATCAAACATGACAATCATAAAATTATGCATAGAAGAATATTCAATACTGAAAATATAAATTAAACAATGAAAATAGGTGGATCTCACAGTTATAATGTATTCCAAGGCTTCGGTATCCTTCAATCAAGCATAGAAGTTTAGTTACACATGATAGATCTAAGAAAAATAGAGAGAAAATAGGTTGGAGGCGTTCTCTCCGTTCTAGGATTTTAAAAGATGTATTTATAGTTGTTTCCATAGGTAGTTGACTTAAATTAGGAAACCAGAATTTTCGTATCAGAAATGAACCATGCGGCCGCATGGTTTAGAGGCTTGCGGCCGCAAGGAACAAGTGAAACCAACACTTTAATTCTCGGGAATGGTATGTGCGGCCGCATGGAATTAAAGGCTTGCGGCCGCATGGTTTTACGAAATTTCCTCCGAACAGCTTTCAGTGTTTTGGTTGTATCTTCTCTTCCCGAAATCCGATTGAGGCGATTCAAGATGCGTTGGAAAGATAACTCAAAGGGCTACAACTTTTATTCAGATATGATCTTCCAATTCGATCGTTTTCCATGTCCAAAATGGGTCTCAATATGAGACTGAAAATCGGTGTATAACTTTTCGATTGGAAATTGATGTGTGATCATACTTTGACGATATTTCATCCATTTGACGTCTTCTTTCAAGCAATTGACTCTCAAATCTTCATTTTTTTGGTTTGACACAACTTTTGTGTATTTGCACGCTAGTCCTTGAACTTTCATTTCCTTTCACTTTGGTCCATTTTCACATATTTCTTCCAAATTACGCTATATCCATCAACTTGCCACCTAAACCAAAATATGAGAATACTAAGTACATTTAGGCATAAAATAGTCATACGAGCACATTAAATAAAGATGTAAAATGTGTATTTTACATTCCTATCAAATTCCCCCACACTTAGCTTTTGCTCGTCCTCGGGCAAAACTTAAATTTAATTCTCCAAAGACACCAAGTTGTAATGCCAAGAACATAGAACCATCAAACTTTTTCAAAACACATAAAATTTCATGAATAAACATTCCATACAACTCATAATCAATTAGCAAGCATTTTCATATAAAGATGGAGTAAACCAAACATGTAGACCCTCACGGATATAAGTACTCAACTCTCATGTGTTTAAAAGGGTAAGTGTTTCGCTCAAATTCATTCCAATGGAGATGTTCTACCATATGCTTGCATATCTTCTCATTCGCCACCACTTAGACCACATGTTTTACAAGAATCATAAGGACTTTTCAAAGGTTGTAATGTGGCTTATGACCGGTCAAGGTGGGAAATATTTGGGTATGTGACTCAAGAGCCATCGAAACTAGTGGAGTAAAGATAAATAGACTTAGCTCAAACATATATATAAGACATGTAAACCAACCACTCCACATAATAGCTTCATCATTTTTTTTGCATCTATCCCACACAAATCGAACTCTTTCTTGAGATGTAGGAAGAGTTATGAATATAGATCTTTTCACATTAAAATCACTCTCCTTCATCACTTATTTTTTTTTTCTTCAATCATTCATTTTTTTTTCTTATTCTTCTTGTGTTTTTCTTGCACAATGTAAACTCTAAATTATACACCAATATAGAACTCCCTGAATCGACATAGAAAATTTGTTCCAATTCACCAATAATAGCACTACCATAAATCTTGATACCCCCACACTTATTTCATTGCATATCCACACTTCTCATGACATTCAACAATACTCCACTAGCTCTAAGGCTTGGATAAAGACATTGTTTTTTTCAGTTTAAAGCTTGTAATGTGAGTTTATACAAAGAAAAGACAATGAGGCTCAAAGGGGCTCAACAATGGAAAATTCAATTATAGGGTCGGCTATTTGGCTAAGGTGGCTAATTTATATAACAAAGATGGCCTTAATCATGTTCGTGCATGCATGTGTCAATGTGATCTTGAAGAGAATCAAGGCAAGTTCTAGAGAGACAAAACCATGGAAGAATATCACACATGAAAAAAAATAATGAGACTGTTATAGAAAATCTCACCGGCTTTTGTCCACATAATTTAATTACTACCATCCTCAAAGAAAATAACTGACTAATCAACTCTAAGTTGGAAGATTATTCATTCAATCATGTTATGAGTTCTTTAAAAGCCTAATTAATTCAGCAAATAGCATACACAACCTAAAACAATCATTTAACTCTCAATTCATTTTCTTGAAAAATCATGCAAAAAAATTTTTAAAATTTGTGAAATTTAAACTCAATCTAAATTTAAACTCAATCTAAATCACCTCCCCCACACTTAAAACTTACATTGTCCACAATGTAAGGTGAAATGCAAAGAAAAGACAAAGGTAACTAAAATATGAATGCGAAAAATAAAAAAAAAATAAATAAATAAAAAGATAAAGGAACGAACTCCCCTTGGGTTGCCTCCCAAGCAGCGCATTTGTTTATTGTCTTTAGCTAGACTTATTGTTTATCCTTCAACTGGCATAGAGTGGGTCGTCGAGATCCAATTGTGTCACGTCCTCCACCTGAAGACCTTCATAGAAAGGTTTGAGTCTATGACCATTCACCTTGAATACCTTTGAGGTTTCCAGACTTTGGACTTCTACTGCACCATGAGGAAAGACATTAGTAATAACAAAAGGTCCAATCCAACGGGAACGCAATTTACCTGGAAACAGACGAAGCCGCGATTGGTATAGGAGGACTTTTTGACCAACTTCAAATTTCTTCCTAGAGATCATCTTGTCATGGAAAGCCTTCGTTTTCTCCTTGTAAATTCTTGCACTCTCATAGGCATCATTGCGAATTTCCTCTAACTCTTGAAGTTGCAACTTTCTGTGTTCTCCACTCTCATCCATCTTCATGTTGAAACTCTTGACGGCCCAGTAAGCTTTGTGTTCTAACTCCACTGGAAGGTGACATGGTTTCCCAAACACTAACCGGTAAGGTGACATACCAATGGGTGTTTTGTATGCAGTTCTGTATGCCCATAAAGCCTCATCCAAGCGCAAGCTCCAATCTTTTCTATTTGGGCAGACCGTTTTCTCAATGATGGATTTGATTTCACGATTTGACACCTCCGCCTGACCATTAGTTTGTGGATGATATGCAGTTGACACCTTGTGGGTGACATGGTATTTCCTCAACAGAGCTTCCACAGTTCGATTACAAAAATGAGTTCCACGATCGCTAATGAGAGCTCTCGGAATCCCAAACCTGGAGAATATATTAGACTTGATAAAATCTGCAACAACTTTAGAATCATCAGTCCTAGTGGCTTTGGCTTCCACCCATTTCGAAACATAATCCACAGCAAGCAAAATATAAGTAAAACCGAAAGAGACAGGAAATGGTCCCATGAAATCAATGCCCCAAACATCAAAGATTTCACAAACAAGTATGGCAGTTTGTGGCATTTCAGTCCTCTGGGATATATTACCTGTTTTTTGACAGTTTTCGCATGACTTACAAAAGGAGTAGGCGTCTCGAAACAAGGATGGCCAATAGAAACCACATTCAAGCACTTTTCTTGCTGTCCTTTTTGCTCCAAAATGTCCTCCACAAGCATAGGAGTGACAAAAGGTGAGAATGGAAGTAATCTCATTTTCAGGAACACACCTTCTAATCACTTGATCTGCACAATGCTTCCACAAGTATGGATCGTCCCATACATAATATTTTGCATCACTCTTTAGCTTATCTCTTTGACCCCTAGACAAATTAGAAGGTAAAGTGTTAACAACCAAAAAGTTTACAATGTCTGCATACCATGGTAAAGTTGTGCTTGCAGAAAATAATTGCTCATCAGGAAAGGTTTCCTGCAATTGGAGTTCGACGCATCCACGTTAGTTAAACGGCTCAAATGATCTGCAACAATGTTTTTCGTTCCCTTTTTGTCTTTGATCTCTAGGTTGAATTCACTCAGGAGAAGTATCCATCGTATTAATCTTGGTTTCACCTCTTTCTTTGTTATCAAGTAACGCAGAGCTGCATGATCAGAGTAAATAATCACTTTAGTTCCAAGTAAATAAGGACGAAATTTTTCTAAAGCAAAAACAATAGCCAAGAGTTCTTTTTCAGTTGTAGTGTAGTTTCTCTGGGCATCATTTAGAGTTCTGGATGCATAATAGATGGCATGAGATGCTTTTCCAGTTCTTTGACCTAACACTGCACCTACTGCAAAGTTGCTCGCATCACACATGATTTCAAAGGGAAAGTTCCAGTCAGGGGGTTGAATGATTGGTGCAGAGGTCAACAGTTCTTTCAACTTATCGAATGCCGTTTTGCACGCCTCATCAAATTCAAAAGTCACGTCCTTTTGTAACAATTTGCATAGGGGCAAAGCAATTTTGGAGAAGTCCTTGATAAACCTGCGATAAAAACCTGCATGTCCAAGAAAAGAGCGAACCTCCCGCACACTAGCGGGGTAAGGTAGAGATTGAATAATATCAATTTTAGCTTTATCTACTTCAATGCCCTTAGATGAGATAACATGCCCTAGAACTATACCTTGTTCTACCATAAAGTGACACTTTTCAGAATTCAAAACAAGATTAGTTTCCATGCATCTTTTAAGGATTAACTCAAGCAGGGGCGGAGCCAGGATTGTTTCTCAGGGGGGGCACAACTTATCGATGTTGAACGTCGAGTTTTTGACATGGATGTAATGATAATAAAAATATAAAACAATAATACCACAATATTAAAAATGACATAGTTTATAATCCATTCCAGAGAAAATATCTACTTTCAAATTATAGTTATTACTATTTACTTAAGTATTACCTGCCAATCTGGCTGCAGAGAAGATGAATTAGCAGCAAGTTTGCTAGAGAGTTTCCTTTTCAAGCCTTCAATCTCTGTGAAGTTGTTCAGAGAATCAGAGGTAAAAAGAACAAAAATGGATTGAATTAAGCAAAGTCGAGATAAACTGAAACAGAAGTAACGGTAGCATAGTTAAGAATTTTCCTTTTTTTCCTGTTCAGTAAGCAAGTAGAAAAATAGATCCGTGATGACCAGTAAAGAAAGAATAAAGCACCATACCATTCTCTCCTGGCTTCAATCTGCCACACAGGAGTTCTGAGAAAGTATTTCCAATTTGCAAAAGAAGAATGTGGGGATGATTATGTTCTTGAACCTGTAAGTTTGAACATATCCAATCATGAATCATTCAAAATAAATATTGCAAATTACTGGTCACAAACATTAAAGGTGGACAAGATAATGATGAAAGTGTAAATGGTTTTAGAGAGCACATAAAAGTTTCATAAATTTCATGGTAGCATCAAACAGCACGCCTGATAGGATTGGGGGAAAGTGAAACGAAAGGGAATAGATATGACTAACAGACTAAGTAGTAAGTTCAATTTCGTCCTTTCATAATGGAATAGGGGAAAACAGCCAACAGGAAAAGTGACACCATGTATTTGATTTGAATGAAGAAGAGTCACATTTCCTCTTTCCATTTCTACATGTAACATGAGACCAACTCAAACAGAGGCTAGCAGCCAGCAAAATTATAGTTCCAAATCAATGAAATCATCTCATTATATATCAAGCAAAAAACCAAACACCTAGTGGGCACCTAAAGTTTAAATCAGAGGAATAAAAACTTGAAAGGCCAGACATATGCAACTATGCAAGAAGCCCTCAATACATTGTGGTAAAGAAAAGTATGAAGCTACAACCTGCAAAATTTGCACAGAAGTTATTATTTTAAATCTTAAAAAGACTGAAGGAAATAGACAAATTATACAGCCAAAATAGAAGTAAGGATTCTCAATAAGAGCAAGTTTCTGACAGAAAAATGTATCTCGATTTGATAATTGCCTTTTAATAAAGTGAAGATGTGATTGAGTTCATAATTTAAATTCCTGGAAACAAAGAGAACAAATTCCAGTCTATTAGTATTCTGGATGTCCTTTTATCATTTGCTAAGATTCTTCTTTTGTCTCTGGAGGCTGGAGCCAAGTGATGAGATGAGCAGTGAGCTAGAGTAATGACTACTCGAGGAAATTAGTCTGAAATTGCTTGGAAGAGTTTCCTAGAGTGGGGCGGAGGGGCCCCGGAGCGGAGGCTGCACAAATGGAGAAGAAGGGTGGGAATTGGGAATGAAATGGAGAAATTGCAGACGGGTGGGAACTAGGAGTTCTGGCCATTCTGGGACTGGGAAGGTTTTAACATTTTTTTGGATTGGACTGGGCCTTCCTTCTTGGGCTGGAATTAACTTATAACTAAAAAAAAAATCAAGCCCAAAGTTCAGTGTGGGCCTGTGCCCACGCTGGACTGTACATGGCTCCGCCCCTGAACTCAAGGTTATGCAAACAGTTATCAAATGAATTCCCATAGACCGTGAAATCATCCATAAAGACCTCTATGATATGCTCAACATAATCTGAAAATATGCTTACCATACACCGTTGAAAAGTAGCTGGAGCATTACAAAGACCAAAGGGCATGCGACGGTATGCAAATGTTCCAAATGGACATGTGAAGGTTGTCTTTTCTTGATCTTCTGGGGCAATTGCAATCTGGAAATAACCTGAATAACCATCAAGAAAACTATAGTAAGAATGACCAGCTAACCTTTCAAGCATTTGATCAATAAATGGTAAAGGAAAATGATCTTTTCGGGTCATAGCATTTAATTTCCTATAGTCTATACAAACCCTCCACCCATTTTGAACACGGGTGGTAACCAATTCATCGTTCTGATTCTTCACCACTTATCCCCGTCTTCTTAGGAACCACTTGAACTGGACTGACCCAACTACTATCAGAAATAGGATAAATCATGCCAACTTCCAAAAGCTTGAGGACCTCTTTCTTCACTACATCCATCATGGGTGGATTCAATCTTCGTTGAGGTTGACGGGAAGGCTTTTCTCCTTCTTCAAGCAAAATGCGATGCATGCAGGTGGATGAACTGATTCCCTTGATGTCTGCGATTGTCCAACCAATTGCTGTTCGATGCTCCTTGAGGACCTCTACCAATTTTTCTTCTTGCAATGTAGTCAGTTCGTTGGAAATAATTACTGGCAATGTTTTATCATCTCCAAGGAATACATATTTAAGGTGAGTAGGGAGAGGTTTCAAATCCAGAACTGGGGCCTGCACAACAGAAGGTAGAGTCTTTTCATTAGAAACAGGCAAATCAACAAATAAACCATTACCTACTTGTTGTGACTTTGGAGGGGTGTTCAACATATCAACAGCTCCTTGCAAGCTGGGATTCAAAGTTAATACATCACTCTCTTCCTCTATACTCTTACAAATAGCAACCTCCAAGTCATCCTTCCCATCAATTTCAAAAACATCTTGTGCTAGATCATCAATTACATCAATAGAATACACATTATCATCAACGAGAAATTTCATGGCATCATAGATATTAAATGTAATTACCTCACCATCAAATTCCATGGTCAATGTACCACTATGAACATCAATTTTAGTTTTGGATGTTTTTAAGAATGGTCTTCCTAACAAAATAGGGCTAGTTTGGTCACTGTTTTCCATATCAAGCACATAAAAGTCAGCAGGAAAAACCAAGTCATTAACTTGTACAAGGACATCCTCAATCACGCCCTTTGGGTAGGCATTTGATCTATCAGCTAATTGAATTACCACACCAGTTTTAGTTAAGGGGGCAAGTTTCAAAGAAGCATAAATGGAATATGGCATGACATTTATAGAGGCTCCTAAGTCTAACATGGCTTTCTCAAATCCAGTGTTACCTATCATGCAAGGGATAGTAAACATACCTGGGTCTTTGCATTTTGTAGGAAGTTTCCTTTGAATGACTGCAGATACGTTTTCTCCAACTTTCACCTTTTCACACCCCTTCAGTTTCTGCTTTCTCTTAATAGTACATAATTCTTTTAAAAATTTAGCATAACGGGGTATTTGTTTAATAGCATCTAACAAGGGAATGTTCACCTCACATTTTCGAAAAGTTTCATAAAGCTCCCTATTTGGATCATTTTTCCTAGATTCTATCAAATCCTGAGGGAATGGGGCTACTGGTTTATAATCAGATAGTGGAGGAAACTTACGTTTTGGTGCATCATCCTTAGTTGGGTTACTCTTTTCCATAGTGATTTCCATGTCTTTCTCATTGTCTTGTTCTGATGATGTAGGAACTTCATTTACTGGGGTTTCCACTTCCTTGCCATTCCTCAATATAATTGCACTTGCGTTCTCCCTCGGATTTACTACCGTTTGAGAGGGTAGTTTTCCCGCATTCTGTGACTCCAACCGACTGACAGCGCTAGCCATTTGACCCATTTGATTCTCCAAACATTGAATGCTAGCCTTGGTCTCCTGTTGAAATTGTAAAGTGTTAGTTACAAGAGATTTAACAATATCTTCTAAAGACATTTCAGAATTAGAAGATTGGCCCTGTTGTTGTCTAGGCGGGTATGGCTGCCTATATTGTTGAAAGTTTGGGCGATTTTGAGCAACATGTTGATTTGATTGTGAACTTCCATAGCTAAGATTGGGATGATCCCTCCATCCTGGGTTGTATGTCTTCGAAAAAGGATCATAATTCCTTTGTGGTTGTCCAGGGAAGCCACCCGCTGCATTAACTTGTTCTGTGGGTTCTTCTTGAAGAGTTGGACATGCATCAGTTGGATGTCCCATTACTGAACAAATTCCGCAAACCTTCGCTGTCTGCACATTACCTGTGGCCATTTGACGAACAAGAGTAGTTAGATTCGCTATTTGTTGTTCAATGGATGAGACATTTACCTCGTTAACTTGTCTAGAAGGAGGATCAAATCTAGCGCCAAATTGTTGAGAGTTGGCTGCCATGTTTGCAATTAAGTTCCTCGCTCCTTCCGGAGTTTTATCAACTAAAGCTCCTCCACTTGCAGCGTCAATCATGCTCCTATCTCGGGTTGGAGACCTTCATAGAAGTATTGGATGAGAAGTTGCTCACTGATCTGATGATGGGGACAGCTTGCACACAATTTCTTGAACCGCTCCCAATACTCATGTAGAGATTCCCTGTGATCTTGTCTGACACCACAAATTTCTTTCCTAATATTTGCTGCCCTTGAAGCTGGAAAATATTTCTCTAGAAATAATCTCTTCATTCCTTCCCATGTGGTAATGCTTCCCGATGGTAGATAGTAGAGCCAATCTTTAGCCGAATCCTTCAGAGAAAATGGAAAGGCTCTCAGTTTAATCTGTTCTTCAGTAATTCCAGTGGGTTTCATACTCGTGCAGACCACATGAAACTCTTTCAAATGTTTATGAGGATCTTCACCTGCAAGACCATGAAAAGTAGGCAAAAGGTGTATTAGTCCAGATTTAAGCTCAAATGTAGTGGTAGCATCTAAAATAGGAAAAGTTATGCATAAAGGTTGTTGATTCAATGTAGGTCTTTGCAAGCTCCTTCAAAGTCCTATTTTCGGCCATGGTTTCTTCTCTTCCAAACTCAAAATCACTTCTAAATGGATTGTTGGGATTGAGATTGCTTTCTTCAAGATTTTGTTGGATGCTACTCTTTAACCTGCGTAAAGTTCTCTCAATTTACGGATCGTCTTGCAAATCACTTTGATTAGAAGATCGAGTTGCGGTCATAAACAAAAAGAACAAGTGAAAAATAAACCAAAAGGAAGCTAGATTAAGTAAGATAAATAAAATTCTATGCTAAAATTTCTAAAAACAATAAAATACCTAAAAATCTAGAAAATTATGATTTTTTTGACTTTTTTTTTTCAAAAATAAAATAAAATTACTAAAGAAGCACAAAAATAAATTAACACCACTCCACAGCAACGGCGCCAAAATTTGGTGTCTTTGTCGTAGGCACCCAAAAATAGTCCTTAAACCTCTAAAACTAATGTAGTAATGGAAGTAAGGGTCGATCCCACGAAGAGTGTGCAATTAACGATTTACGCTTCGTATAACGATTGGGGGGTTTTGTTTATAACGAAATCAATCTTATAACAAATAACAATGTAAATTAACGAGTTGTATTAAATCAATGAAACGAGTCTTGATCAAAGTCAACTTCCACCATTGGAGATTTATAACCATTCATTAATCCACAAAGAATAATCAATCCACATTCACAATATTCATCGTTGGAATAAATTCCTATTTCTCCTTAATTTTAGTTAATCAGAAACCAGCGTTCTAATTAACCCTAATTATCAAATAATCTCAGACAGTAGCTAAAGATTCAATTTAATAACAGCTTTAAACAATAGAGAAATCGATGAACTAGATAATACAAACACCAGCGGTTGCATTCAATCTATTTAAACATTCTTCTTAAGATTCAATAACCTCTATCGCAGAAAATTATCAAATCCTAGTGCTTCACAAGTTAAATGATTCAAACAATTACGGATTTGAGATTTAACTTAGCTATAGATTGCAATATATGAAAAACTAATAGGCCTCTTAGCAATCAAACATGACAATCATAAAATTATGCATAGAAGAATATTCAATACTGAAAATATAAATTAAACAATGAAAATAGGTGGATCTCACAGTTATAATGTATTCCAAGGCTTCGGTATCCTTCAATCAAGCATAGAAGTTTAGTTACACATGATAGATCTAAGAAAAATAGAGAGAAAATAGGTTGGAGGCGTTCTCTCCGTTCTAGGGTTTTAAAAGATGTATTTATAGTTGTTTCCATAGGTAGTTGACTTAAATTAGGAAACCAGAATTTTCGTATCGGAAATGAACCATGCGGCCGCATGGTTTAGAGGCTTGCGGCCGCAAGGAACAAGTGAAACCAACACTTTAATTCTCGGGAATGGTATGTGCGGCCGCATGGAATTAGAGGCTTGCGGCCGCATGGTTTTACGAAATTTCCTCCGAACAGCTTTCAGTGTTTTGGTTGTATCTTCTCTTCCCGAAATCCAATTGAGGCGATTCAAGATGCGTTGGAAAGATAACTCAAAGGGCTACAACTTGTATTCAGATATGATCTTCCAATTCGATCGTTTTCCATGTCAAAAATGGGTCTCAATATGAGACTGAAAATCGGTGTATAACTTTTCGATTGGAAATTGATGTGTGATCATACTTTGACGATATTTCATCCATTTGACGTCTTCTTTCAAGCAATTGACTCTCAAATCTTCATTTTTTTGGTTTGACACAACTTTTGTGTATTTGCACGCTAGTCCTTGAACTTTCATTTCCTTTCACTTTGGTCCATTTTCACATATTTCTTCCAAATTACACTATATCCATCAACTTGCCACCTAAACCAAAATATGAGAATACTAAGTACATTTAGGCATAAAATAGTCATATGAGCACATTAAATAAAGATGTAAAATGTGTATTTTACATTCCTATCAAAAGCTCTCTTCTAGTTGTTTTTGAATGCTTAGTGAAGTGTATAGCAGTCAAAATGTCCAAAGTTTCTGCCCAACCGGATGACCGTACCGGACGTTTGCCACTGAACCAAACAACTAAACTAGTTGTTGTGCGTAAGAAATTAGAACAATTAAAAAAATAACCGTTGGCGAATTGGACATCCACTTGGTCAATCGAACGTCCGATTGACTTGGACTTTGACTTTTTTGAGATATGATCTAAGTTTAAGTATCTTTTTGAAAGATCAATCTTACTTTTAATCAATAATATTTTATGCAAGTAATATGAAATTAACTCTTCGTGCACAAAATGATTTTTGAGCTATTGTCATTCATTACTAAAGATTAAAGTGTTATATCTTTACATATGATTTCGAAAGCCTAGTTTTTGATCTTGCTGTGAAGTTTCTTTCCTGCCTGGCTCTTATACTCTTGATCTTTCTTGACGTTTGGCTTTAACGCTTGACTTTGATCTTGACTTTCTTCATAAGCCCGATTTGATAGTTTGTTTTTGATCTTTTAAGCTCTCGTCTCGAATGATTTGACTTGAATGCTTAGCTTTCACTTTGATCTTCATTTCAAGTCCCATTTATGATGTGTTGATTTTGGCAATACTTGATTGATTTCAACATTGAATTATCACACTCAAAATCAATTGTTAGAAATAATATTAATTTTGTTTGTTATGATCAAAACATTAAAGATGAAATCAACCATAGGTCAACAGATTGATGACCTGACTAGCATGAATTGATTCCATATTGATGTTATGTTGTGTGTTTTGTATAATGTTGATATCATACTTTGTTTTTTTAGTTCATCTATATATCTCAACTTGTCATCGTTTAGATTCTAAATTATTGATGCATGTAATATTACATGCTTTGATGTTACATATGGTTTACTTGCATTGTTTAGATAACTTAGTTATATGCTTTGTTGAGCTTTCTCTTGCTTTTACATATGGTATTGTTGTTTTCATGTGTTTCAAGAAATAGCTATGATAAGATTTGAGTTGAAGTTTAGGATATGAGTCTTTGGGTAAACTGTTGTTAAGTTGATTTTGATTTTAATTTTGAAATAAATTATTTTTCATGAAATGCCAAAGAGAGAGTTTGTTAGGTCCAATTGTAATTGGCTATATCCGTATAGAAAATTATTGTTATTTAAGTTGTAATAGAAGTCAAAGAGTTAAGGATTAGTAATATAGGTGTTGAATGATACAAAGATGGAACAAGGAGACACATGCCACAAAACTGCTTGCTAACCACACTACTCTTGCTTGAGTGCCCAAAGAAGGACCTTGGTCACTCATTAACTGCGGCCTTTTCACTCGAGTTGTGGAGTCACCACTCGACAGTCGCAACTGGTCTGCTCGAGGTTTGGTATTTTATGGTGAAACTCTAGATCGTGAATTCTATTGTTTTAAGTACTAAACCACCTCAAACACTCTATATTATAAATATTCAAGCCATATCTCGTCCTAAACAATCTCTGCTCATTTGGTTGAGCCTTTTATTCATTTAAGAGTACATTCTACAGAGATCAAACTTTAATTCCAGCAATCTCTTAGTTTAACCATAAGATCAATACACAAGATCTAAGTACCAAAAATCCTTACCTTCGCATATAAGACTTCAGAGTTCTAAAGTTGGAGAAGAGGCAGCTAGAGTTTTGGTGCTCCGGAATGAGTTCATTCTTGGTGATCCAAAAAAAAAAAAAAAAAAAAGAGCCTAGAGTTGCTAGGAAGTGTGGATTGCACAATCGAAGAGTTCTTCGATGATTTGCAGGTCGGATGGTCAGAGTTTCTAAGGTTTAGTTGTGTCTAGATTAACTGTAAGTTGGCTTCTCTAGTGGATCCTTTTGACAAGGATTGTTCGGAGATTTTTTATCCCTGCGAAAAGTTCTTCAAGAGATTTTCCTTCGTTACCAATTTCTAATGTTCTTTAATTTTTTACCACTTTAATTTACATGCTAGTGATTGTTTAATTATGGTTTAATATTAATTAAACTTAATAATAATCTATAGATAATAATTTGTGACATGTTGCTTGTTGTTGTCTAAATTATGCATATTTGGATCTAAATGATGTGATATATATTTCTAACAACTGGTATATATTTCTAACAACTTTATACCTGTTGCATCTGGTTTTTGGTTCCTAGTCTTATTTTATTAGTAATATTGTCACTATAGTACTGAGTACGCATAGAACTACTAAGGTGAAAAGACACGATGTATGGTTATTACGAGCTCTTAAGCATACTGATAAGTGTGTTTTTGCACACTTATTTAATATTTAAATATACTTATTATTGATAAAAATTGAGCGAATTTCTATTCACAATTATGTAATATTTGCTTTTGTAGGCCAAAAATCACCCAAGGAAAGAGAACAAGGCAAAATGAGAAAAAATGGACTAAAAGTGTACAAGATTGTGAAGTTGGGGACCAAGTTGCACAAGTGCCGAAAGTTTGAGGACATTGGGATACAATTTATGGAGGGTAATATTGAAATGAAAATCCAAATCCGAGGACCAAAATGCACAACATAAAAGTTGAGGGACAAACTATGCAATTTATCCTGAGGACCTCATGTGCAATTTTTGATTTCACCAAGAGTGCACACCCGCGCACTTGGCTTCTGGAATTGTGCGCACCCGCGCACTTTTAGTGCGCATCTGTGCGTTAAAAATTTCCGAAAATCAGATATTTTGAGGGCATTTTGGGCTTTTGTTTGTGCTCGATTTTGGGAGTATTTAAACACCAAAACTCATAATTCAAACCCTATAAAGAGTTTTTGAGAGTTTTCTCTCTTGTGGGTTTTACTTCTTCTTCCATTTTCTTTTCTTTTCTCTCTTCTTTCTTTCTTTCTTCCTTCATTTTCTCTTCTTTTCTTTTTCTTTTCATTTTTACTTGGTATTTTGGAGATCAATCAAGAGCATAAAAGGAGATTACATCAAAGTGGTGGAGAAATATTTGGGAGAATTCAAAACCAAGTTCAAAAAGGGGTTTGATCTATATCTTTGTTTTTCTCAATTATTTTGACATATTTGTAATGTATTTGTATAAACATTCTCCTTTTAATCATATGTATAAAATGGGCTAATTGATTTTGTTGGGATTTGTAGTATTTGTCTAACCTAGCTTTTAATTAATTTTAATATTTGCTCTTTAATGTTATGTTATTTATTCTCATGTGTTTTTATTATTGTATTTCATGCATTTTCATTTATATGGCCAATATATGATTGTGTTAGTGATTTGTACATCATTCGAGAGAAGATTGTGCATTTTAGACCAAATAGTAGAAACCCTAGGTTTGTGTAATGGATAGAGATATACCATTAGCTCTAGGTGACCCAATGAGCTATTATCACAATGATTGAATGTGATTGTTTGGTTTAATCGACATAGAGATATAGTAGGTTAAATCAATCAGTTAGGGTTAATTTCACTCGAGAGAGATAATTAACTAAAATTGGAAGATCGGGTAACATAGGAATTAAGTAATGCGTTAATTGGTTTATAGAGAAATTAATTAGGCGATGGTTATGCGAAACCACGAATCCCAACCCCGTTCTTTCTCCGAAATTTCCAAGTATTTGTGTTTTTCTTATTTTGTAGATTTTTAATTTATTTACCGCTTTCCAAATCTCATGTTTAATTGTGTGTGTTTCATTTGATTGTTAGAATTAAATTGATTAAAGTCGTGTAATCTAAAGTAACATTCCTCGAGGGATCGACAATCTGGACTCAAAAAGTCCACTTTATTACTTGTATGCGACCCGTGCACTTGCGGTATATTTTCAAGCGAACACATACCAATTGGCATTGTGTTGAAGATGATAACAAGATTAAAGCTTGAAATGGATCTGTAGTGATAGGCTAGCACTAAGGTGGAGCTGCGATGTGACCAAGTTACACCAATTGAGTGATATTGGGATGGAACTGTAGTAATTGAGTCACATAAATATGGAATATTGTTATCGAATCATGTAGAAGATTGTCTTTGTTGTCAAGTATTATGAAGTATTCAAGATGGTTTTTTTTTTTGGTAGTGAAGATGGGTTATGTGGCTAATGTCAACAAGAATGAAGATCGAAGTTCAAAGATGTCAAATTTAAGAGTAACATTTATGAAGTCTTTGAACTCGATTCATGTCTATGACTATTGATCAAGAAAAGGTTTCACCTACCAATAAAGGGGTGCAGAAATATTTATTCGGTGTGTCGTGTTTTGTAGCATTTGAGCCAAGGCGAAGATTATTGAGATTGACTCAAAATAGACAAATGAAATTAAGATATCAAGATAGTAATTTTTAGAAAATTTGTATTGAAGAAGGAAACTTTATTTGATCAGGTCACTTGGTTGTAAGTCTTAAATAAGAAAAATGATTTATGTTACAATTAGGAAAATGGTATTATAGTTGCACTACACCAAAAATGGCCTTTTGCAACACGCAAAAGGCAACATTTGTTGATTAAATGTTGCTAAAGGGGTCTATCACAACATTTTAGCAAGTGAATGTTGCTATTGGCTAATATAATTGAGCTTTCGCAACATTTTAAAAATAAATGTTGCTAATGTCGTCTTTTGCAACGTTTTATAAATGTTGCGAAAAGTTTAATTTTTTGCAACGTTTTTTCATTGTTGCGAAAAATTTAATTTTTTGCAACGTTCAAAAAAAGTTGCGAAAAATTCACTTTTGGCAACGTTTTTTGAACGTTGCGAAAAGTCCACTTTTGGCAACGTTTTTTAAACGTTACGAAAAAAATTATTTTTTGCAACGTTCAGAAAATATTGCCAAAAGTTTTGCACTGTTTTCCCAAATTAAATTATATACGAGCTCAAATGATAAAAATAAACCAAACCCTAGACTAATTCACACCTTCCTCCCAACAAAATCCCTCCATTCTCGCCTCCCTCCATTCACGCCTCTCTTCTCGGCTTCTCCCAATCTCTTTCAATCCCACCATTTCCACCGCTACCTCACTCCCGCCTCTCACTCAAAGCCACCACCGCCAACCCATACTTGATGGAGATAGAGAACGAAAATGCAGATGACCCATTTCGGATGAAGAGAGAAAACAGAGTTGGAGAGTTCGATTTGTGAGCGAAAGATGGACTGAAAGTTAAAATCTTAGCAGCTAGATGGTTTTCTTGCGACAGCTGCTGACCAAGATTCTGTAAACCAGATTTTCATCTTCATTTGTAAGTTTTGATCTTGATTTCTTAATTTTTCCTTGTTTTTGCTTGTCAAGAAATTCAAATTTTCAATTTCTTGAAGTTTTATTGCTAAGAATCATTTTGACCTTGCGGGAACTTCGAGAGAGCTCCCATTTTTGTACAAATTTTGTAGAATGATGAATTTTTTTGCAACGAATAAAAATTGTAATATTTTGGATACTTGAAATTATAACATTTTGGGTTGGATAGCACTGGAAAGTACTAAGAAAAAGCCTGTCTAATAATATACCAAATAATCACTTGGTGTTTTGAGATGAGATTTGTGAGATTCCTTATAGATCCGGCTGATATGAACAAACAGTTAAGTTTTCTTCCATTACATTGTTGAAGAACTTAGATGACAATGCCCTTTTAGTGCTAATGGGGAACCTCTTTTTGTATTTGTTTCTAAGATGGTTTACAAATATTGTTTCTAACGGGGAACTTAGCTATATCCACATTGGTGTGGGTTGAGTGAAAGTTGGAGCAATAAAGTGATGAAGAAGATAACTTCTGTGCTCTACCTGGCTGCTGTAAGCAATCCTCATTAAGTGTAGTATTTGGTTGGCTTATTTGAAGTAGTATTTGAAGTTTGAGTTTGTTTAATGACAAAAGATTTTATCCAGATTGGCACTTGTTATTAGATCTTAATTGGGGGGGAAAAACTAGAATTTTTTTGAAGATTGGCACTTGTTATTCCCTGAAGAATTTCTCTTAATCTCTATCATGTCCTTTCAAGCTCAGTATCTAGTCTCTTATAAGTGTTTGGCGAACTATGGCAGCAGAATAAGACTCCTACTTTATTGGAAAATGACTTCAGAATAGGACATTGCTCAGATGTGCCTTAAAGATAAAATATAAGGGAGACGAGTTTACAACATTTAAATGAATACATGTGGTCTACATGAATAAATGGTTCCAATGTATAAAAATGAAATGAAATTTCACAGGAGAATTGTACACAGTAAGCGATTATCATTAAATTTCTTATACCTAAGAAGAGAAGAAAATACCCATCAAAATTTTACATGGTAGGTTTTACATTTTGAGTTATCAAAATTGTTCCTGTTGTGCCTTGTGATTTGCAAGTAATGATGCTTAAAGATTGGAAAATCTACTTTTGTTTCATATTGATTCACTGTACTAAGGCTGCAACTGCTTAGGTATATGAAGATCTTGTAATGTGTTTGTTCTGATACTATGAAATATTGTACTTGTACTTTAGTCTTCTATAAATTTGTATCGACCCAAGCGACATTTAATTAATCGTTCTTTTATTTGCCAGAAATCTATATTACTTGGGTGATATCTGTGGAGTTGAAGATTATGGGTAGGATTAAAGCAAAGGGAAAGAAGCTGGCTGTCACTAACCAAAATGATCCGAGAAGTGCTGAGGAAGAAAAAACCCGTGTACAGAAGAGAAGGGACAGGCCTCAGAAATTACTTAATGATGACAGAGAGTGAGGACAAGACAAATGATGTCCATTACATTGGGTTTGTCTTCGGACTTGCCGGAGTATGTCATTGGTGATGAAAAGCGGCTAATGCAAGTTCTTTTAAATGTAGTGGGAATGCCCTAAAGTTCTTAGGGTAGCATTTTCATAGCTGCTTTTGTTGTCCAAAATTTTATTTCATTTCGAAACTCATTTTTATTTAGGTGGTGATGTATTACATTTTAATGTTCAAGTGTATGGATTCAAAAATTTGTAATGAAATTATCAATTTTTATGCAATTTTAAAATTTGTTGAAAATGGGTATTTTCAATTTTGCAGGTCAATTTTCAAAAAAAAAAAAAAAACTGTAATCTGACCTAAAACGTTGCCAAAGACCGCTTTCGCAACGTTTAGAAAACATTGCCAAAAACCTTTTCGCAACGTTTAGAAAACGTTGCCAAAGACCTAGCCGTAGGCTGTTTTTGTTGTAGTGTTGGCGAGTAAAAAGGAAACTTACCAAATCTTGGGGTCAAAGTTATAAATACGAGGTATTACATTGAGCAATTTGGTATATAGACCAAAAAAAAAAAAAAAAACACGTGAGAGAGAGATATTTCCATATGATTATAGTATTTTTGTGTGTACAATAGAGAGAGAGATAGAAAAAGGAGAAACATACACATGTTGATCATCTTAAGTCAAGCGTTTTAGTTTTGTATAAATAAAAGGTTGAACCCTAACCTTGAGGGCCCCCCCACCGCCCCGTCTCTAGAACATTGTGGAAGAGGTAAATCGCGGGATGTGCCTCAACAGGTCAAGGTACAAAAGCTATCACACAGGTGTACACAAAGAGTCAAATTCCATATCTTATAAGAGATAGGAATAGAACCCTCACGCTGCGGTTGCCAACTCAGTTGAGACTACCTCACTCATGTCCTTTGCACCACTGAGCCATGCCCCGGAGGGCTAGTTTTGTATAAATAGATGTTATGAAGGTAGGGAAAACATTTTTCAACCAATAAAGTCTTCTTCTCCTATAAATTCATATTTTTTTCTTCTTAGCTCGTTTTGAATTTTTTTCATTTTTCTTTTGCATTCGGTGGGGATTTTTGTCGAACTTTGTTAAATTCATGGTTTTTTCATTCTTACTCGTTTTATATTTTCCCTTTTCGATGTGCATTTGGTTGGATTTTTTTCTCATCATTGATAATAGTCACTGTTTACATATAATAGATCAACTTTTTGTTTTTACTTTTTATTAACCTATTTAAAGAGGAAGGATGAATTGCATTAATAAATGGGAATTTTGTATCTAAAATTTTCATTGATGTTATATCACCTAGGAGAATGGTTCTCTTAAATTTTCTTGAAGAGCGAAGCCACTTGTGGGCTTTTGCTAGGAAAAATGTTAGGGAGCGAGGTATCTTAACTTCATTGGCTGTTGGAAAAAAAAGATTTAAATAGATCACTACAGTGTTGAATGTGGTAATCTAGCAAAAAAAATGTATAGTGTCATGTACATGTAGCAAGATTCTTCTTGAATATTGTGGTTGTCGACGATCACTGGTTGTAGAAGGGACTCACGTTCCAGAGGGTTTAGGTAGGGATTTTTTTCGGCTACTGTGGTGATGGAGTCGGATTTGAAAAATTGGAATGACAAATCTAACACAGTATATTACTTTGACAAATTGTGTAACAAAGTGACAATGTAACACTTAACATAAAATAACACGAAAATATGACATGTAACATAAAGCGTGACATAAAAATGTGTTTTTCCAAATATTATTTGTAACAATAAATCTTACATTTGTTGTAATGAAAACGAACACAACACTTTTAAATTTTTTATTTTAAAGTAGGTGATTATGAAAAGATCATTAATGAATGTCGAGATAAAAGTATCAAACACCACCCTTAATTTTTCTATGGTTGATCATCTAATGGTATTAAACATCACTTGTAAATTAGCTTTGACTCATTATCTAATGTGACACATCTCTCTGATAAGAAAAGTTTTGATATGACTTTCCAATATGCGTATGTGATATGTCTACCTAGATACAAATACATTCATAATCATGTGTATCATAATAATTTTTACTATATTTCTCATTGTTACATTTTTCAAACTGCTGCTCACATATGTTCTTTTTCAAGAATCTTTTTCAACTCCCTGTTGGAAATTTCTACTTACCCACTTGTTTGAGGATGATAAGGATTCGAGACACGATGCTTTACTTAGCCAATAATGTTGAAAATTGATGATTGCAAAAGTGCTTCCCAGTATCTCTAATAATAGTCTGCTGATTGTCATGAGAAGATGTTCTTTCTTATGAACCGAATAACAACCCGTTCATCATTAGTTGGTAAAGCTACAGCCTCAATCCATTCGGACACATAATCTACTGCCACCAAGATGTACTGCTAACCATGTGAAGAAGGAAACCGTCCCATGAAGTCAGTGCCCTAAACATCGAATATTTCCACTTGTAAAATGATGTTTAAAGGTATTTCGTTCTTCCTTGAGATATTTCCTATTCTCTGGCATTTGTCACATTTCTTTATCAAAGCATATGCATCCTTAAACAACGTAGGCTAATAAAAATCTAATTATAGAACTTTTGTTGTTGTTTTGGTTGATGCAAAGTGACCCCATGTTGGGAAGAGGGACAATTCTCCAACATATGATTATGATCTTCTTTCGACACACAATGGCAAATGATTTGATCCGGACCAGTCTACAGAAAAAGGAACATCCTAAAAGTGGTGCTTGAGGTCACTTAAAGTTTTTCTTCTCATGATTTGAGTACTCCGAGGAATGACAAATCTGAAGAAGTAATTCGCATAATTTAAATACCATGGTGATATCCCGATATGTGGAAGGGTCTCATGTGATAATAACTCATTGATCTCATCTATAGGATTCGATTCTTTTGATTCTAGGTGAGAGAAGTGATCTACCTACATACTCGCTTTCCGTTTTATCTCAGATCTCCAAATCATATTCCTACAATAAAAGTATCTATTGGATAAGTCTCAACTTTGCATCCTTCTTGCTCAACAAGTACTTCAACGTTCATGATCTTTGTACACAATCACCTTTGATTAAATAAAGTATGATTACCAAAAGCTCTTTCTCTGTAATAGTATAGTTCAACTGAGCCTCAACAAGATTCTTGCTATAGTGAATCATGTGTGCAACCTTGTCCTTGTATTGACCCAAAGCTGCCTCAACTGTGCAATCATTAGTATCACACATCAGCTCAAATGGCAATCTCAAGCAAGCGTGACCAATACTGGAGCTAAAACAACTTTTTTTCAGGATGTTGAAAGCAATTAAACATTCTTCAAAAATGTAAAAATGAGTATCTTCTTTCTAACAATTTGTATAGGGGCTTCGTGATTTCGGAAAAATCCTTGATGGAGTGAAGATAAAACTTAACATGTAAGAAGAAGCTTCTAATCCCCTTCACTGAAATTGGTGGAGATTTCTTTTCAATCACCTATATCTTCACTCTATAAACCTTAATTCATCTAGCTGATAGCAAATGTCCCAAAACAATTCATTCTTAAACCAAAAAGTGACATTTCTCCAAATGAAGCACGAGGTTGGTATCACCACATTGCTACAACACCGACCCCAAGTGATCTAGGAGTTTCTTAAATGATGTTCCTAAGACTAAAATCATCCATAAAGACCTCAATGTAATACTCCAACATGTTAGAAAACAAACACATCATACAACGCTGAAAAGTGGTTGAGGCGTTTTATAAACCAAAGGGTATCTGTCTATATGCAAAGGTATCATAGGGACATTTGAAGGTTGTGTTCTATTGATTGTCTGGTGCAATGGAAATTTGATTATAACATGAATACTTATCCAAAAAATAAAAATGTGAATGCCCCGTGAGCCTCTCCAACATCTTTTCAATAAAAAGAAGGAGAAAATGATCATTCCTAGTGGCGGCATTGAGTTTACGATAGTCAATGCAAACTTTCCAACTTGTAAATGTGCGTGTTAGAATGAGCTCGTTATTTTCATTTGGAACCACATTGATTCCTCCTTTCTTTGGCACCACCTTTACTGAACTAACCCAATGACCATTTGAGACCATAATGATAGACTACCATCGCTGGATTGGATTACGAGGTCGAAAATTGCAATTGGGGTTGCAGAGGGTTTAGTATTTCTACATGATGAATGTGCTCCACCTCTTGTTCACGAGTACCCCATTACTCGATTCTCCTTAAATCTCGAATGATCCTACTTAATTAATACCTTAGTTTTGTTCTGATTTTTCCATTCGCAGTAGGCTTAAAACTCTAACAACAAACTAAGACCACATAAATTTTTCTCTCACTTCGTCCGCTTAACTTTTAGATCCTTGTAGTAAGAACAGTTTCTCTGTATTCTTAGAGATGTACAAGCCAGCAGCATATACACCAAACTACCCAAATATGACAGTGTTTTGGAATGAAAAGTTCTTTGTAGAGTTCCATGTTAAAAATGGAGAGAAATCCAGCATATTTTTAGTAAATACTTCTAAAAACCTGATCGTTAGTAATACAGACGATTTCCTTTTATAATATTTGCAACTCTATCTTTGCATTATATAGACACAAAAGCAATACATTTTTTCTTATTTCTTTAAGTATCAATATCTCATTTACCTTTAGTTTACTATTTCTAACATTCTAAATTCTATGTTGGGTTTTTTTCATCCTTTTATTTCAATGTTTCTTATTAACTTAAGATAGCTCTGTTCTTGCTGAAGTCTTCTAGGTTACTTGACTGGTTGCTTCTTTTAGCTCATCTCTAGACGACCGACTTTTAGGAATTTACTTCAATTCCATACTTTATCTTGGAATGTTATTATCTTATGTAACTTTGTTCGAATTTGCAAGGTACTGGTAATAAGACATGTACAGACGATGTTTATTGCTTTGGGAAGGTTTTGCTTGAGTTGGTAACAGGCAAACTGGGAATAAGTGCATCCGGTGATGCCAATCTTGACTTGTTGCAAAGTACACTCCTTCAGATCAATATATATGATAAAGAACTGGTAATAAACATTGTGGATCCATCAGTAATCATAGATGAGGATCTGTTGGAGGAAGTTTGGGCGGTGGCTATTGTTGCTAAATCTTACCTCAATCCGAACCCTTCAAGGCGGCCACTTATTCGATATGTACTTAAAGCTCTGGAAAATCCTTTAAAGGTGATAAGGGAGTGAAGGACAGGAAGAAATGCTGAGTTCCAAGATGGGAATTTGCTCTATTAACGGCCAAATCTGCAGCTTCAATGAGGAAAAGGGATCGAGGAACTAGTTTTATTGGGTTTACAAAATCTCTCAAGTACCCAGTCAATAATTAGTGAATTAGGAAGGATTCCTTTGTACTGAATAACAAGTTGTGCGTCAATCTTCACGATGGTCATTTTTCTATTCTTTGTTGATAGTTTTAACTATTTGCATTTTGTAATCGAAAAGTAATGTACGAGCCTGCAGCATGCTTCTCAATAGATATTGCATTTATTACATACTAGTTGCTAAAATTAAAGCTCGTTTAAAGAAAATAAGGCCATTTACACCAAACTAACCAAAATATTGAAATGACATTCTCAAGCCTCAAAACTAAACTTAGCATCATGGCGTTAACTTCGAAAAAAATTAGGAGCAGAAAACAAATTGAAGATCTACTGCATTTCTTTAAAAGTCGAAAACCATGCACGAAAAGAACGAAACAAATGTACTACGCCAAATACAAAATTGAATATGGATTGTCTCATCCATAAGTGTAATTAACATTTTAATAACGAACAATTTAAAAGAAAAAATACAGTACATTTGCTAGAATTTATAATAAATTGCAATAAGCATTTGCATTTGTATTGCTAGATGATTAAAACGTGTAAACTAATATATTACCTACACTCTCAAATAAAAAACAGGACCATAATTTGGGATTGACAAAAAAGGAAAACAAGACTATTTTTATGGAATGGAGGGAGTAATACATTTCGTAAAAAGTATTTTTTAAAATGTGATTAAAAATTAAGGAATTATTGTGATTAATGATTGTAACGTACCAAAAAAGGATTAGATCCCGGTCGGTCATTGTTCCATTGTGACTAAGGTAGGATCATTAGTGCCCATGAAACTAGATTTTTTTTTCCAAACTCGTGATTATGAATCTAATCAGAACATATTTTATCAAATTTTATCAAAATTTACTAAAAATTGATTTTAACCCTCAGGGATTTAACAATGATGCGATCGATAACATAGTATATTAAGTCTTTTAATTAGAAGAATAGATATTTCTTATTACTTTATATATATATGTGGGGACTTCTGTCGTTGCCTACCATTGAAATTTAAAAAGCAAAGGACGTCTATAGGCAAACTAAAAAATAATCCAAATATTTGAGTATGGTCATTATTCATCCTAAAAGAAATTCTAACGAGAAATTGGGAATTTAAAAATTGTTAGAAATTTAATTTAATAAAATATAAGATGTTCAGATAAAAAAGAGAGGAGGAGGAAATTACATGAAGATGTCACTTTTGAGAGATAAAGTGAACTGTGACCACCACTTTTAGTTTTCTAAATAATATTCATTTTTTCATTACTTTTTGTCAATTTTTCTAAAATATCATTTTCTTTTTAAAAGTATTAACTCTATTCCTTTCATACAAATTTCAAACCATCTAAACATTATTGACAAATATAAACAATACTCGTCAACTTAGCTCACACGGCATTCTAACATCTAAATTTCAATTTAATTATTGAAATAAGAGATATAGTATGAAGAATACATAAATCAAGTTACAATCAAATATCCACAAAGATGAATTCAGGAAAAAAAAAAACCAACATTCCTCCAATTTCGACATAGGAACATAAGCGTCATTCTAATTTCATATCGAGTTCTAACTCCATCTTGTCAAATTTCTTTGATTCACTAGAACCCCCTATTTATTTATTCATCAAACTAGTACAAACCATATTAAATAACATACATGCGTAATTTATTCTTTGTTATGATATTTATTGATAAATCCCTAAAAACTCAATTCCATTATGAATAGTGGAAATCTCAAGAAGAGGCTTAGAGATGGCAACGGTTCGTTTCGGGGTCAGTTCGGCCAAAACCATAATTGCACCATCAAATTTTTGGCCATACCATAACCGCACCATAACCACGTAAGTCAGTTCGGTTCGTAGCTCGGTTCGATTTGATTAATAACCATGAAAATAAATTATTTTTTATAAGTCCAAATTCCAACCGTCATATTGAAAAAAAAAAAAAAATTATGAACAAAAGTCAATAAAAACAAAAACACAAATTCTAAGCCAATTTAGCAAACAATATCTCAAATTAAAATGCAAACAATATCCCAACTTCCAAATGCAAAATTCGAATTTAACAAATAATATTATCAACATAGGTCAAGACTCTTACTAGCATAGGTTAATTTTCATTCTTCCCTATCATAAGTCAAGAGTTAAGACTCAAAGTTGATTCATATATAGTAAATAAGAAATGTAATTAGAGTAATAATACAACCATATTACATAATCAAGAGTTGTCTTAATAATTCAACTCTATTTCTTATGAACATAGAGAAACTGAAGAATGCATAAACTAGCAAGCAAAATAGATTAAAAATCACGTTTTTGGGGCCACATATCATATATTTAAATAATAGTATAAAGAAAATGCTATCAAATATAATGAATCTGTGTTTTGTTGAATTGTACATGGAAGATGGTTTGAAGCTAATGGATGCAGAACAATTCAGGGAGTGTGCTCACAAAATGGTAGACTTCATTGCTGATTACTACAATTTGAAGTTGGGGTACAGGCAGTAGAGCGTCGACGGATCTGATTTGATTCATTGGTTGAGTGGACGAGTGTTTTGTAAGTTTGGTTTTCAATTTTCAATTTTGACACGTAGAGTTAGAGTTAGGTTACTGAGTTAAGGGTTTACTACTAATGTTAATTGGGCCAAAATTTTGGGAAAGTCAAATTGTCAAAATTGCCCAATTAATTTTGGGAAAGAATAATGGAAAACACAATTGTCCAATTAATTTTTTTAATGGGTAATCGATTCGGAGCGGGGCACCATTGCTAAATACCATACTCACCACACCCGGAACCGAGTCATTAAAATCAAAACCATAACCATTCCATTGCACCATTGGGTCGGTTTTTTCACCCCATTCGGTTCGACTAACGTCGATTTTCGATTTTAACAGTTTGAATTGTCATCCCTAAAGAGGCTTTTCAGTTGACTCCTCTTTCTGCTTCGGTCCCTATATGTTGTAATCGGCCCTTTCCTTAATGTTTTAAATGTTCCTGCTCATATGTGATTGCTAACTATCTTTTTACTCGTGAATTTGTTAAATATTTAAGCTTGTCATTCATAGAGCGTATTTGGCTAATCTTAAATTAATTCTTTTAAGTTTTAAAATGCCTTTTTGGTTCGTAAAAAAATCTTAAATTAATTCTTATAAGTTTTAAAATGATTTTTTTGTTCGTCAAAATCGAAAATATTTTGACATGAAGTAAGAATTATTTTCAAACTAAGTAACGTTTCTTACTCGTAAGTAAGAAAAAGTAATCCAAACTTTTTATAAACTTATCCAAACAAGTTGTATCTAATATATGTTGAGCATCACTCGTTGGAACTCTCCCGAAAATTCCCTTAGTATTAAGAAAAAGAATGCTTTGACTGGGTGCAGTTTGTCACAAAAGAAGGTGCTAAGTTCAAGTTTAGAGAGGAGGAGTGTTGGAACTCTTCGGTCTAGGTCTAGCCCTCCATTAATGTTCAAATATATCCTTTTGTGCTTAGACTTAAAATCAGTCTTTGTTAAGAGTGATCACATAGAATGGTTCTAGTTATGCACCTTTTATATGGAGTTGTTAATATTTGTCAAACCGTGGAGTGATTTGTTCAAATCAAATGTACTTTTTCTTTATTAATAAAGCTTTCTACTTAAATGCCAATGTATATAATCATTACAAATTATCAAACGACACTATATGATAGTTAATATTTGGAGCCAAAGGACCTATTTCTGGAATAGAAAAATAAGTGTCAGCATGCACAGCTTCTGGCCATTTGACATCAAAAGTTCTTGGGGGAATTATAAGAAGAAAATAAATATATTAGGATTGGTTTTCACTTGTAGAACAAAAGATATTTTTTCTAACAACATTCTTTTAATTTTTCTCTACTAAGTAAAGTGAAATAAGTAGATAATCAATTTCATCTGATCTCAAAGTCTTTTCTATCCGAGTTATTTTGCTTTTTTGAGGCTCACTAGATTCATCAACATCTTTAGAAGATGTTTCATCTTGTGTTCCACTAGAACTAGAAATCTCTTTATGAGTTTTTCTTAATTCAGAATTCGACGATAATGAATTCTCGAAGCACTTCATGTCATTAGTGTTGACCTATGATTGATTATAACCTTAGAGTTTTGATTATACCAAATAAGTTAATCTTATTTACTAACAAGCTGAATCAAGTGATTATAGTTTTTTAAAGCATGCGATGGATAATTCATCGATGGTCGTCAAAAGATTAAAAGCTATCATCACAAATCGGACTCATGAAGGTAGTCAAGATCGAAGTCACACGTTCAAGAAAACTTAAGAGCCAAACCTCGGAGTAAGATCAAAGAATTGATTTCATAGATAAAATGTAAAGGTACTAACACTTTGATATTTGACAATGAATGCATAAGCTCGAGATCCTTCTATGCATTATTAAACAATTGTGTGCATTAAAAGTCATTCTAATGCAATGATTTGATCAAATATAAAAATGACTATTAAAAATGATATTTGGGCTTAAAAAAAATCTTTTATCTTGAAAAGTTAGTTAAAAATAGTTTCCAAAAGTCCATACAACAAACGGGGCCAAAACATAGTTTTTTTTTTTTTAAAAAAAGGGAATTTCTGGGCGATTGACCAAAAATTTTCAACGGTCCAAAATTTGACTGTTCGTACAAACGACTATATGGTCATCTGGACAAGAGGCAGTCGACTGGACGAGACATCCGAACTCCCATATTTTTTTGACGTTTTGAAGTCTATAAATACCTCAACTTCTTGCATTTAATAAAACATTCTTCAATAACATCAAAGTGAGATATCTTTTGAGAGATTTCTTTGAACTTATGATTGCATTCATTTAGTGGAAGTCTTAAGTTTGAAAGATTTCTTTAAACTTACATTTATTTCTACATATAAAAAGACTTTAATTGATTCAAACTCTTTAATCATCATCTTTATCAAATATTTTCATCTCTCTTTTTGTACTTAACTTATTCTATTACTCAAAAAAGAGAGACATATTTTGAAGAAGATCTTTGAACTTACATTGCATACATTTCTTTTGCTACTTCATATTGAAAACTTGGATTGACTGAATTAAACTTGTAAAATTATTTTATTCATCAAAGTTTCTCGTCTCTTTCTTAGTATTTCATTTATTACAATATTCATTAAAAGAGATATATGTTTTGAGAAGATTTTTGAACTTATATTGCATTCATTTCTTCTTCATCTTCTCATTTAAAAACTTTGATTGATTAAATCAAATTTCTAATTATAATATACATCAAAGTTTTTCATCTAACACCTGAACTATCATTTATTCCTATGCATTGAAGTGTTAGCATCTCTTACTCTTAGTACTTAACTTGTTTGCATTACTTATCAAGAGATGAATTCCATTGTAAAAGCACTTTGATAAAGTGTAAGTCGTGTTGAAGTCCCGTAAAGATCAATATTGTATAAGGATCGGTACTCCTTGTTGTAAGTCACCGTATGGGTCATATTAAGGTTCTATAAAGCTCAATAACATGGGTCATATTGAGGTCCTGTAAATCTCAACATTGTATAATGATCGATGCTCTTTGTTTGTAAGTCACCGGAAGCGTTGTAAATGGTTGGATTGTACTATAAGTCAATTAACATAGTAAAAAGGCCTTGCTCGTGCCGAAAAACTTGATAACGGAGGACATAGATCATTGCTTTAGATCGAACCTCCACAATTACATCGTTTGCATCATCTCACCCTTTTACTTATTGCTTTCATATTTGCGTTTATTATTTGAATTTATCTATTTAGTCTTTACTCGATTGAATTTAGATTAATTCTTCGAAAAAGTTTTTAAAAACTAATTCACCCCTCTCTTGATTAGTTATCATTGGGCTTTCAATTGGTATCAGAGTAAGGTTCTCATTTTGAAATTAAGATTCTACAATCTTGAGCAATGGTTAACTACGTTTTTCAAAATCTTGAGGGGCATTCTACAAATCGTTCTCCTTTTTTTGATAGTACTCATTATAACTATTGGAATGCTAGAATGATGATATTTATTCAATCAATAGATTATAATATTTGGAAAGTTATTGAATTTGGTCCCTACGTGCCTAAAAATGTTATTAAAGGGGGTGGTAAACCGGATCAAATAATTTCTAAACTTAGAGAGAAATATAATGAAGAGGACAAAAGAAAAGTGTCCTTAAATGCTAGAGCCAAAATCTACTTTATTGTGCTTTAGATAAAAATGAATTTAATCGTATTAGTACATGTGATTCCGCTTATGATGACATTCTTTAGAAATTACTCATGTTGGAACTAGCAAAGTGAAAGAAACTGAGATAAATATCTTAGTTGAAGAGTTCGAAAATTTCTTTATGAAAGAGAATGAACCGATTGTAGACATGATCACTCGTTTTATCGATATTGTTAATAGCCTCAAAGCTTTGATCGAAAATTCACTAACGGCGAACTTGAGAGAAAAGTGGTTAAGTCACTCTTGGAAGGACAGAGTCTATTGAGAATGTTGATAGAAAAACCAAAGATATTCACACATATCCATTGGAAGAGCTCTATGGAACATTGATAACATATGAGCTAAATCGCACCAAGACAAAGGAGAAAAAAATGCAAAACAAAGAAGAGGAAATTAGCCAAATTGCTTTAAAATCCATAGTTGATGAAGGCACTTCAAGCGAAAATATGAATGATGAAGAACTTGATGTTCTAGTTCTTCTTGTTAAGAAATGGAAAATTTTCCGCAACAATTTCGATTCCAAAAGGAAGATGAAAAGGGCGAAGAGAAGAATATATTTATAAAAAAGAAAGAACTTCAATTAACATGGGCTGAGAGTGATGATGATGATGACCACGAAGAAGATGGAAATCAAGAGGAAATTGTCAACATGTGCTTCATGGATATTAATGATGAGATAAATTCAAATGAAAATTGTTTATATGATAAATTATCGACCTCTTATGATGAAATTCTTGAAAATTTTGAAAAACTTGCTTTAAATCATTCAATCCTTAAAAAGAAGAATTATTTATTGAAAAATGAGGTTAAAAAACTTTTAGAAATTCAAAATGATTTTGAAAAACGAAAAGCTGATTACAATTCTTTAATTAAGGATAATTCCTTTTTACAAGAAAAGATTTTAGATTTGACTCAAATTATTCACAAATTTACTCAAGGCAAGAAAAATTTAATTTGATGCTTGGTGAACATAAATGTATTTTTGATAAAGGGATAATTGGATACAAACCATTTTTAAAACAAAAGTCTCTTGAAAATTTCTTTGTTAAAGCCTCTATTTCCCCTATTTCCAATGTTTTTGTAATAAAAATGGACATGTAGCTTTCTATTGTTTAATTAAAAAGAGATTACATTTTGAAGACAACTACAAGTGGATTCAAAAGTCCACTAACACTAACTACCAATGACCTAAGGTTGTATGGGTACCAAAGACCAAAAAGTGAATTATTTTTTGTAGGTACCAAAGAAAATAAAGAGCAAATGGACCTTGAATAGTGGATACTCAAAGAACATGACCGAAAATCAAGCTTTATTATCAATCTTCAAAATAAAGGATGGTGATCATGATACTTTTCGAGACAATGCTAAAGGAAAAGTCATTGACATTACAATTATTGGTTTGGAGATTCATTTTGAGCAAATCAAATTCAAAATCAAAACAAGAAAGATCCTAAAGATGTTGAAGATCAACATGAGGAAGAAGCAAATGTGCAATAAGATACAGAAGAATCATCTAAAGTATAAAGTGATCAATCTCTACCTAAGTAATGGAGTTAAACAAAGTACATTATAGACATGCTCAATAAGTTTGAAATGAAAGAGTTGAAATCAATGAGCTTATCTATCAAATTGGACAAAGACTTCTATAGACATAACAAAATATCGAGGTATGATCGGATCTCTCCTTTACTTAATTGCAAGTAGACTCGATATTATGTTTAGTGTGTTATTATATGCTAGATTTCAACCCAATACTCAAGAATCACACCTTAGTGCTGTAAAACGAATTTTTAGATATCATAGTGGCACTAAGATATTACATCTCTAGTATCCTAAAGGCACTCAAAAAGTGGGATATTGTATTAGAGTTCATAAATACGAAAAATCAATTGGCCGATACTCTCACTAAACCTCTGACACTTGATAGATTTTCATATATTCAAAAAGGTTTGGGAATTATCAATGAATTTGAAGTATGTAATTAAATTGAATTCATACTAAATGATCTCTTATGATCCTATGTGCATAATAGGTTGGAATTTATATAAATTTTACCCAAATGATTATGTTTTTGTCATTTCATCACTCGTGCTTTGATTATTATTTTATTATAAATGCGATGATTATCCTCTTATTTAAACTTACATATATTTCGTATCTTGTGCTTGATTGAGGAGGAATAGATTACTATTTTCTATGGTTGATTTAAAATTTTGATCTTATATGCCATACTCTTCCTCTCAAGTGATTACAGTTTTTCAAAACATACGATGAAAAATTGATCGATGGTCATCAAAAGATTAAAATCTACCATCACAAATCGGAATTATAAAGGTCGTCAAGATCGAAGAAAGATATTCAAGAACTTAAGAGTCAAATCTCGGAGTAATATCAAAGACTTGATTTCTTAGATAAAAGTAAAGGTACTCACACTTTGATATTTGACAATGAATGCATAAGCTCAAGATCCTTCTATGCATAAAAAACAATTTTATGCATTAAATGTCATTCTAATGCAATTGATTGAATCGAATTTCTATATATATATATATCAAAGTTTTTCATCTAACACTTGAACTATCATTTATTCTTATTCATTGAAGTGTTAGCATCTCTTAGTACTTAACTTCTTTGTATTATTTATCAAGAGAGGAATTCCATTGTAAAAGCACTTTGATAAAGTGTGAGTCGTGTTGAAATCCCGTAAAGATCAACATTGTATAAGGATCGGTGCTCCTTGTTGTAAGTCACCGTGTGGGTCATATTGAGGTCACGTAAAGCTCAACATTGTATAAGGATCGGTGTTCCTTGTTTGTAAGTCACTTGAAGCATTGTAAATGGTTGGACTGCACCATAAGTCAATCAATATGGTGAAAAGGCCTTGCTCGTGCCGGAGAGTTTGGTAATGGAGGACGTAGATAATTGTTTTGGATCGAATCTCCACAATTACATCATTTGTATCATCTCTCCCTTTTACTTATCGCTTTCATATTTGCGCTTATTATTTGAATTGATCTATTTTGTCATTACTTTCTTGAATTTAGATTAATTCTTTGTAAAAGTTTGTAAAAACCAATTCACACCCTCTTGGTTAGTTATCATTGGGCTATCAATTAGATTCAATTATCACATTGGTCTTGAAATTTAGTAGTCTATATGGAATCTATTTCTAGCATATCCAACAAAGGCACATTTGATTCATCTTGGACCCAACTTGATCCTTTAGGGTCTGTGTTCTTATAATATGCAAGACACCCCCACAATTTAAAGTATCCAATGTTTTGTTTTCTTCCTTTCCACAATTCATAAGGAGAAATCTTTGTGAATTTTGAGGGGATCATATTTAATATTCTACATGCACTCAACAAAGTTTCATCCCACAAGTTAAAAAGCAACTTAGCGTAAGTTAATATAGCATTTATCATTTCAACTAATGTTCTATTTTTTCTTTCAATCAAATCATTTTGTTCGAGATTCCTAAGAACATTGATGTACTATGCCTTGTTGTTCACAAAATGTGTTAAAATCACTAGATATATATATTATCTTCATCTATCACTTCTTAGAGTTTTTATTTTCTTATTTAAGTGATTTTCAACTTCATTCTTATAAGCTTTAAACAAATAAAGGCTCCATGTTTATGTTTTATTAAATAAACATAAGTATATTTAGAGTAATCATCTATAAAGATAATAAAATACATATTTTCTCCTCTAGTTACCATACCATTTAGTTCACACATGTCCGAATAAATAAGTTCTAAAATATAAGAAGTCATATTCACACTTTAATAAGGCTTCTTAACCATTTTAGATTCTACACATATTTTACATTTATAGGCATTATTCACATCATAAGAAATCATATTTCAATTTAACATTCTTTTCATGGTACTAGCACCTATGTGACCTAATCTAGCATACCATAATATAAAAAGAATCAACCAAGTAAGAAAAACAACTTTATTATTATTAATATTTTCAATAATACACAATTTGACCATTTCTTCATTAGAATAACATTTTCCAACAAATTTTTCATTTCAGGGTGGTAAAAGTTTTCCAGATCCATAAGCACATTTTATGCCCTTTTTTCAGGAGATCCCCACTAACTAAGTTCCTATTCATATCGAAATAATATGTAGTACATTAGTTAAAGTAACAGTTTTTTTAGAACTAAAGATGATATCAACATTTCTTTTCCCAGCCACTTTGGAGTGGCCTTCATTACCCATTTGTATACTTGTTCTCCATATGACTCATGATAATTCTTGAAGAGTGATTTATCATATGATATATGTATAGTTGCACATGTATCATACCACCAACTAGGAACTTTGCCCTTGACAGCATTTATTTTGCTCATGGAAGCTATAATGCTATCTTTATCAATGGAGTTCACTTTGCCCTCTTTTTTGTTTTCTTTTCAATGTTGGCATTCCTTTGCAGAATATTCGGTTTTCCCACTCACAAAAAAAATCTCCGTTGAGCTTCTTCTTAGACTTTTTGTAGTCTTTATTAGAAGTTTTCCTCTGGTTGGATTTGTTGAAAGGCTCGGTCTTTTTCACGACATTAGTCTTTGAAGTGCCTTCATAAGAGTTCTCACTCTTATCTCTTGCCCTCGATTCTTCCTCAATTTGAAGATGTTTCTAAATTTGTTCCAAAGATTAATCTTTGACACTATGAAGAATCTTCTTTCACTATTCTTTTTAAGTCCCTGGGAGTTTAGTAATAATTGCTCCCACTTAAAAAGATTTTGAAAGTTCAATCTTGATCATCTTTAATTTATTGACAAGCACTTGCAATTCATGCACTTGAAAAAGAAGGAGAATATTTTCAAAAAACTTAAAATTGAAATAACTCGATGTAGCTTTTTATTCGACTTTGAATTTGTTCTCCAAAGCATTCCATATCTCTTTTGTCGAGAATGTGTTGGTGTAAAGGTCAAACAAAAGATCGGATAGTGGGTTGAGTATATAACTACGGCAAATCAATTCATCCTCTTGACCTTTTTACCTTTCCAATCTTACAGCCTCGATATCTTTGTTCAGTTTTTTTCCGAGTCTAGTGCCAAATTAGGATCAAGTATGTAAAAGATCTTCAACCCCGTGAGAAGGAATTACAACTTGTCCTTCCACCAAGTGAAATTTGTTCTATTGAATCGATCCAAACGAACAAGATCTTAATTCATAAGTTTGACTATTGCCATGGTAGTCTCGTTCTCCATAGAAATATCATTTGAGATTGTTGGTTGAATGTCAAAACATTTAAAGGAAATGGAGAAGAGAACGAAGATGAAGTATAATCAATAACACAAAAAACCTTGTAGAAAGGCTCAAACACAATATCTTTGTCCTCAAATAATATTTGCCCCCTATAGGATTTAATTGGTACTTAAATGGTAAATGGTTTAAAGGATTGATCAAACCTTGTTGAATAAAAATACTTAAGCAGAAGTGTTTTTACTTCTAGAACTCAATGAGCACTAAAGAAATTGAATATGTATTGTATGGAATGATTTGTTGTTTCTTTTTTCAATTGTGTTTAAAAATTAAATAGTATCCCCTATCTATAGTTTCCCATCAATACACCACGAAAATGCTCCAATGATTCATGAAAAGTTGAGATTTTTAATTAAAGGCCATCAATAAAGAACCAGAAATTCAAACACCAACTGTCAGAAAAACGAATTGAGCGATCACCCAGTACAAAGGTTTTTCCTCAGGTTCCAAAAAGTGGCCAATTTTCCTTTTTTTTCTTTGGGTTATTTTCGCACTTACTATTAGAGTCCCATATTGACCGGTGATATTTACACAATCCACTTAATAAGGTGAGGGCAATCCTCCCCTAACAATCCTGTTTTGTTAGGTTGATTTAGGCCCAATATCCTTTCTAATATGGTATCAGAGCATGCCCAATTTTGCAATGTTGGGTGCACCCAATATCGATTTGTTCACAGTTATTTGGCATGGTCCACGCTGTGCATGAGGGGCCGTATTAGAGTCCCACATTGATCGGTGATATTTACACAATCCACTTAATAAGGGAAGGGCAATCCTCCCCTAACAAGTCGGTTTTGTTAGGTTGAGTTAGGCCCAATATTCTTTCTAACACTTACTTGATACACTCGTATCGATGTTTGATAATTCCAAATCACTTATTATTATATTATTGAACAAAATTACAACACTGTGTTCTCAGTTTGATTTGTTAAGAAAATTGTGCATACTGTATATTGTTTTTTGTTGATTTCTTGAGTGAATTTACTTGAGCCTAATATTGTACCTTGCCATTAAAGCCTGTTGATACTTTGTGTACCAAAATTTCAAGTGTGTTCATCATTTTATGCAAAACTTGGTATTTGATATTTTCCAAATGACCACAACCACTTTTGAACTTGAGGTTTTTAATGGAAAATGTGATTTTCCTATTTGAGGAGTAAGAGATGGAACTAAAATCTAAAAAAAGCTGAGATAGTAATTCTTTGAGTTTACTTGTTAGATGAGAACACAAAATAGGCAGAATGGGAATCAAGGTAATCGTAGTAATCAAATGAATAATCATAAGAAGAAAAATATAGAAAGGGCTAGGTCTAAGACAAAGGCAAAGAATAAAAAATGCTATGTGTGGGAAAACTAATCATTTTATAAAGGACTATTATAAAAAAAAATGAACGGAAGGAAAAATTGAAAGATAAAGGAAATGTAGTTGAAACCCTTTGAGGCTAACACTATTTATGTCTATGTTGTTATTGAGCCAATATCTGATCTGAACTCGGCTAACATTACTAGAAATTGTGATCAGATTCAAGAATGGATCTTGAGTCTGGTTGACCTTTTCGTATGACTTCTAAAAGAAGTTGGCATGTGAACTTTAAGAGAATTAATGAGGTGAAGTGGTTATGCGAATAATGTTGCCTGCAGGATTAAAGGAATACACAATGGGACATTGAAATTTGAAAATGTATATACCTATATTTTTGAAATAGTAGGATAAATGACATGTTAAAAGCCATAAGAGGATCGCATATCATTTTCAAATGTACCAAGAGGTATGAGATCTATGTAATCTTACGAACTAATAATGACCTTAAGTTCTGCAATTCTAATTTTGATCATTTTTGCAAACAAAATGGAATTTTAAAAACAAGATTGTGCCTCATACCCTTCAGCGGAATGCAATTGCTAAGAGGATGAATAAAACCATTTTGGATAGAATAAGGTGTATGATGTTCAAGTCTGAAGTTCCTAATGCTTTGTAAGAGAAGTCATGATGACAACTTAATCTATTGTGAACAAAACCCCCTCTAGTGCACGGGAGGGAAAACGTCTTTAGAGGAGTGGTCTAGTAAGCACCAGTTTACTCACTTGAGAAAATAAATATACTACATTAATCAAGTTGAGGAGTAGAATGCACTTGACCAAACAAATCTTTCGTCCCACTATAGAAACTCACTCACATAATTTGTCAAAAGATAGTCAAACTAACTTTTTATAACCAATTCTCAGCAACACACACACACATATCTATAGGACGAGGGGAAAATTACCAGTGACTCATCGGAGTTAGAGTTTAGCTTTTGGAACTAAGATGTCGATTTACTCCAATTCCTTGCCTGAAAAAGGTTAAGGAGAGATATGGGTTATCTTTGAGATCATAATACATATTTAGGTATTTCTGTTAATATTATGAAAAATTATCTCAAATTCTACCTCTTAAGTTTCAATTTCAACAATAAGGTATTAATAAAATTTTATCAAAAATAAGGTATTTCTATCCCAATCTCACCCACCCATATGACCCACTCATCACATCATACGTTTCTTTTCCAATTGGTAGGTTTGTATTCAAATTTAATTCAGCCACTGCACATAATCGTCGTTAATTTCATCACCACCTTCCTCATCAACGTCGACGAAGATTTTTATTATCACCATAGTTCTTATCCATGTTAGTGAGTCGATGGTGAGAAGAGAGTTAAAGGTGTTCAATGATGTTCGGACCTTACCAACTGAGCAACTAGGAGAGGGGGTGGTGGCAATGGTTCGACGTTGTAGTTTGTGGTGGTCTGGTTAAAGGTGAAGGTGATGTGGTTGTGGACAGTGGCGGACCCAGCACCCGGCGAGCCCTAGTGGCCGCGCATGTTGGATCCGCCGATAACCTTTTTTTTTTTACAATGAATAAACTTTTTAGATCATATATCTGGTAATTTGTTTTATTTTCAAACATTTCTTGTAGCTCAATTGGTTAGAGCTTGTATATTCATATGGGAAGTCCTAGTTTTGAATCCCTTTCCCACCACTTTTATCGTGAAAGATTTTTAATTCTTTAATTTTTACCAAAATTAAATGGGATAAAGAGGAGATTCGAAACCGTGACAATCGTTGAATTTGATACTAAATTTACTCGAATAATATATGTCACATTTTAGTGGGTTTAATGCAATTGTAAAAATTTGAACACGTGCTCTTCCTTTGAATTATACAAAACTTGACCACAATATCATTTGGTGAATATTGCTAATTTTTACAACAAAATTATATATGTTCAGTTTAAACAAAATAATTGTTATATTTAAATTTTAGACATTGTTTGATTCTTATTTTTTTCAAAATACATTTTTCTTTCTTCTTTCAACCGCACATTTTTCAATACAATAATATTACATTCAAATTCAAAACTTTTTCTTATTTTTAACTACATATTCTACATCAAATTACTATTCCAAAATGCACTTTTTGCAAAAAAAAAATGGACATCAAACGGGGCTCTTAATATTTTATTGCTGACAACGGTCGACGATCCATGGCCACCCGTGTTGACTCAAAATCTTGGGTCTGCCAATAGTTGTGGATTGCTGATTTATTTGTGGTGGAGGTAAAGGGGGTGGTGGTAGTGATTTAAGGTGAGGTGGAGGCCCCTTTTAAAGTTGATCTAGAATGGCGGTAATCTAATTGAAGGTGAAAGTGGTGTAACTTTGGAATTACCACTTTTCTTGAGGTGGAGGTGGAGGTAGAGGTGGTAGTTGCGAATTTGAGGTGACGATGGTGGTGTTGTGGATTAAAGGTGGTGTGACGATTTGGGTAGTGTCGATTGTGGATTTGAGGTAGTAGCGTTGATTTAGTTGGTGCCAGTGGCGATGGAGTGGTTGAGGTAAAGGAGGTGGTGATGATTGTGGAATTGAGGTGGGGGGGGGGGGGGTGAATATTGTTTTTGATCAATTGAATATATGTTTTGAAACTAATTATATTCTTGTGTTTCATAAATTGTCTTGTGTGACTATGATCTTGTGTAATTTGTGAATAGTATATGTTCGTGATCATAAATCATGTGTTATTAATATATATATTAGAGGTCACTAATTATGACGACCTAATTTTAAAAAAAATCACAACTTTGTTATTTTTGGAAATACATGTATTTTTCTCTTCATATTATATAAAAGTAAATATGGGCCGGATTAAGTGGAGAGTTCGACCCATATCAAAATATTTGTGTGGATATAATTTATTTTACTATCTTAGATTTCGTGATAAAAATATGATTAAAAAAAAATGTTAAGGCCCTGTTTGATTTAGATTTTTAGAAACAGATTTTATGAAAAGTGATTTTTTTTAGATGAATTAACAAATATAAGGAAAAGTTCACTTGCAAAAATTATTTTGTGATAGACGTGCAAGTGCGACCTGTATCAAAAGTTTTGTTACGCTACATGTAACATGATTTTGTGGACATATTAAGCTTCTGTTTGGTGGGGTTTAAAATTATATTTTTAGTAGATTTTCATAAAAGTTGATTAAATGTGTAGTTGAAAAGTTATGGATCATATGAGATATGTTGTTAAATTTAATTGTTGATTTTGAATAGTAAATTGCATATTCTATATAATGCGTGAATAAAAAATAAGTTAGTCCAACTTAAAAGGAAATTAAGCTTTGCCAAACCTGCCCTCAAACTATAATTTTTCTTCTTTAAGATTCTTATAAGGTACACGACATCTTGCCACGAAAACTATATTTTTTTCAGGTTAATTTCAGTTTTAGTCATTATATAATATCTGAATTGAATCACTAAATTCCAACATTAGTCCCTCTCTTACCTTTGTTTAGTAAACTGTATCCTACGACTCGTACTTGTACATTTTTTTTCCCTTTCTTAGAGGAGATCAAAGGATTTTAACATACGTGGACGTCAAAAATTTAGAATGATGTTATTTAGTACAAGTGTTGCGTAGTGCCAACAAGGAAACTATGTCAATTGTTAAATGAAGTTAGGATGTAGTTACATTTATTGAACAATGGGATAGCAGTCATCATATGGACAAATATTAAGTACACTTCTGGTGTGGAGCATTGTTCTAAACTTTAATTGATCGTTGACGTGTCACTACATACATAGAGAAATAATTTCAATTTTGGTCATTGAGTTTTCATGAAAATCTCGATTGGGTTACCCAAATTTAATTTGTGACAATCAAATCATCAATTTCAATTTACTTTCCAAGTCGTCATTTTCTTTCATTAATAAATTTAACCCATTATTCATACATAGACATTAAAAAATAACAAATCTAGCTACGTCAGGGGCAGAGACAGGATTTGATCGTAGTGGGGGAAAAATTTAATTAAGACTCATTTTCTCAATTAGAAAAAAAAAAATAATATTAAAAATCTTACAATCTTCTATTGTTCCCTATTAGTTTTTCATACTTTTAATTGTTGACCTATGATTGATTTTATCCTTAATGTTTTGATCATAACAAACAAGATTTATATTTGTTTCTAACAATTGATTTTGAGTGATGATAGTTCAATGTCAAAATCAATCGAGCATTGTCAAAATCAACACACTATAAATTGGGTTCATGAAGAAGATCAAGATCGAATCAATCATTAAAGTCAAAAGTCAAGAAAGATCAAGATCAAGAGTTTAAGAGCCAAACATGGAAAAAAAATTTGAAACAAGATCAAATACTAGGCTTTCGTGATCATATGTAAATGTATAACACTTTGATCTTTAATAATGAATGACAATAGCTTAAAAATCATTTTGTGCACAAAGTTATTTTCATATCACTTGAATAAAATATTTTTGATCAAAAGTAAGATTTGATTTTTCAAACCGATACTTGAACTTAGACCACATCTTAATAAAAAAAAGTCAACAGTCAACCGGACGTCCGGTTCATCCCCAACGGTAATTTTTTGACCGTTCTGACCGCAATGGCTAGTTGGTCGTCCGGATGGTCGTCCTGTTGGGCAGAATGTTAGACAGTTTGACTACTATAAATACTAACTCACTTACCATTCATTTTAACACTTCTAAGAGCATTATAGAGAGGTTCTTTTGAGATAAAATATTTAATATTTAATCTTTACTCTTTATTTATCTTTATCAATTTATTTGCTTTAGAAAAACTTTTGATTGATCTTATCTTTGAAAATCATTTCTCTAATCAAAGTTTTTCATTTCTCTTTGTGCTTAACTTATTTATATCTATCTTAAAAGAGAAATATATTTTTGAAGAACATCTTCGCATTTACATTGTATAAACTTTTCTACTTTTTCATATTAAAACTTTGATTGATTGAATCAAACTTGAAAAATCAATCTTATTCATAAAAGTTTCTCATTTATCTCTTACCAAGTAATTTATTACAATCATAATGCTCTGTTTGGTACACATTATTTTTTTCATTCTCATTCTTCTACTCATTTTCAACCACACATTCTTTAATGAAATAATATTTTCCATCACATCAATAACTTTTCCTTCATTTTTAATCACACATTCTCCATCAATCTACTATTCAATAATACATTCTTTCAAAAGAATGTGTCCCAAACACTCTCCAAAAGAGAGATTTTTTCTTAAGAAGACTTTTGAACCTACATTGTATTTATTTCTTCATCTTCTCAATGAAACACTTTGATTGATTGAATATAAGTTTTGGTCATCATATTCATCAAAGTTTTTCTAATATAACACTTGAACTTCATTCATTTTTATCTATTAAAGTGTTAGACCACTTCTCTTCTGGTACTCAACTTTGAATTTATCATTCATTAAGAAGAGAAGAATTCATTTGTAAAATTATTTGAATTGTGGGTCGTGTTGAAATTCCTTAAAGATCAACATTGTATAAGGATCGGTGCTCCTTGTTGCAAGTCATCGTGTGGGTCATATTGAGGTCCCGTAAAACTCAATAGTGTGGGTCGTGTTGAGGTCCCGTAAAGCTCAACATTATATAAAGATCGGTGCTCCTTACTTGTAAGTCACCGAAAGCATTGTAAAGGGTTGGATTGCACCATAAGTCAATCAATATAGTTGTAGCGACCGAGAACTTTTAAATGATATAAAATTATTTCTCGAAAAACATGTCGCTAAACCTTAACCCTAATTTTAAAGAAATAGCGCGTTCGTCTAGCCGTTACAAAAACAAATTTAAATCTTTTCGATCTAATCCAATATCGAATAATTATTTTAGTATCAATTTCGATTTATTTTACTTGGATCCAATTTTAATAGTTTCAAGTCCAATATTTAGAGCCCAATATTTATAGTCCAATAATTATAATCCAATTACATAAGCCCAATTAAATATGTCCCAAAACGAAATTTTAAATCATTTCAGCCCAATTACCATAAGCCCAATTAAGAAATATCCTTCTAGCCCAAACTTCCCAGCCCAATTAGTCTCCTAGGTTTTTGTGCCCTAATCATTACTATTCAAATATCACCCTACATTCTCTCCATTTCCCACTATTCACGCAGCTAAGAGATTTGGTAAGAAACTTCATCCTTCCCATAAGAGATTTTTACAGTGAACTCAATATTGATGCTAGAACATCCATTTCTAGCATCAACAGGAGACTCACGAGCTGCAAACCATCACTCACGACACTGCAAATTCAATCACCAACACACCAAGCTGCAGCCAACTCCACCGAGACCTCAACTTCACTTACCAAAAAAAAAAACTAAGCTGCAACCTCAAGAACCCCAAACCACCACTGCCAAACCGAAACCACCAACCCACGAGACCAACAACACCACACTGCAAAACCAACTCCTTCACCCAAAGGCACAACCACAGCCACTAAATACGAACCACACCAAAACCGCCACTCCACCACCTCCCAAATCGACAACCCCAAAATCGACAGCCACATTGCACTCCCAATCGACAGACTGCCCCACCTGAAGCAACCCAAAATCGACACCAAAGGTACTACCAGCCACCACCGCCTCAAGCTCCAAACTCCACCACCAAAATCAACCCCCAATCGACCACAAAATCAAGAAAATAGCATAACCTATAAAAACTTACCTCTTACCCAAAAGGAATCAAGCCTCCAAGCTTCGGTTTTCCCCTAGACCCATACGCCAAAAGCCCAAAAGAAACCCCCCCCACTTACCTGACCGCCGACGCCACCTTAGGTGGTGGCGCTGCCACCAACCGCCGCCGGCGGTGGTAGAATGGGAGAAGGGGCAAAGCCCCTCCCATCGTCTCTCTCTCTCCCTCTCTCTCTCTCTCTCTCGGTTTCGAATGAGAGAGAGTGTGTGAGATTTGATTTCTGATTTCTAAAAGTTACGTTTTAGCCCCCAAGTTTTAATTTGTTTTAAGTTAGTCCCTATGATTTATGTTTAGTTTATTTTATCAATTTATTACTTCGAATTTAGAATTTGCCCCTTAAGCCCCCACATTTTAAAAGTGTTATTTAAGTACTATGTTTTAAATATTTTAATTTTAGTCCTTTAAATTTATTTTCAGTTTTTAGAAAATGTTCAATTTAGTACCTAGTTTATAAAAAAGGTCAATTTCAGCCCTTTCATTTTGTTTTCAGTTTTAATATATTTACAGTTTAGTCCCTAACTTTTAAAAGTTCAATTTCAGCCCTTAAACATTTATTTTCAGTTTCAATAGTTTTCAATTAAGTCCGTAGAGTTCCTATTTTTCACATTTAGCCCCAATACTTTGAAAATAGTATTTTTAGCCCTTAAATTTATCAAATTCAATTTCAATAACTTCCAATTTAATCCCTAAACTTTATTTTATCACTTTAAAGCCTTAAATATTCGAAATACTAATTAAAACTTATTTTCTATTTAGGCTAGACGATACGTACGAACAATTAGGAGATTGAGATTTCATCCCGCTCCACTTTTCACGCAAATCGAGACATTTGAGGTAGACTCGCCACCATTAATTAGTTTAAATTATAATTGCATGTCTTATGTGAATTTACGTGTATTATATGCTTAATTGCATGAGAAGAGAATATGTCATATGAGATATATGATATTGTTATGCTTGCCATAACTTATATACTTAATTGCATGAGAAAGAAGAGAATCTCTTATGAGATAAGATGAGAATGTTATGCATAACTTATGTGCTTAAATGCACGAGACGAGACTACCCTCAGCCTATGTTTTTAAAGAGCCTATGATTTTCAAGAAAATGAACCAAAGATGATGATGATATCACGTTGTATATTGCATAAGTATGTGTTCAATTATTCTGTAAATTAATTATCGACGATGAGTCTACTGAGTATTTCTTTGAAATACTCACCCCGTTATTTTAACAATATTTGCAGACTTCGAAGGCGATCGTGATTGATGGACAGTGTGACAACAATTTAATGAATTCAGTTATTTATATTTGAAAATTTCGTATTTGAACGCTATTAATGTACTTTGTTATTTCAGTATTTCAAAATCTCGAGATTTGAAATTTAATCAATTTTCTTAAATTATTAAAATGAGTTTTGTTTGTCGACAAGATTTTTACCGTTATAAATGCGAAGTTTGAAATTTAGTTATTTTCCGCAAACTTTTTAGTTAAATCAGTTATAGAAGACGATGACGTGGCAATTCGGGTTAATGGAACTCGGGGCGCTACAGCTTGGTATCAGAGCTGGTCTGCATTTCTGTAGACTGGCAAAATTTTCAAAAAATAAAATTTTTCAAAGAGACGTTCTAAATTGTTTAATTATCATTAATGAAAGTTGCCACTGCCATCATTCGATCCGCCGACTCCGAAAGAAGAGAAGTTTACGAAGTTTACGAAATTTATCGTTATTTTATTTTCGGATACATATTGTAATGATTTACGAGATTCAGAAGAAAGAGAAAGAAAGTGTATCCGAATTAGAAAGAAAGAAAGAAAGATGAGTTTGAACATAATTTGAAATAGTTTTCTAAATTTGTGCGTCCTCGTAAATTTTAACTAAGAAGAAATGAATAACCCCACTTAATTGGACTTTGCATAATTGGTTTAGGACATGGCACCCATTCGTAGAAATGCACCCAGTGAAGTAGAACAAGCTATTAGAGATTACGACCGCTTCAGGCCTAGACTTGATTGGACAATTGTCTAACACATAGAGCAGTTGAATGTCGTACGTGAGCGGGCCATACAGCATGGCTACGTTACCTGTAATCGCCAGTCGATCCATCACTTACTCTCGACTTTTCGAGGCGACTATGCGGAAGTAGCTCGTAGCATATACATGGATGCTCTTACGTCACCTAATGTGGATATGGGATATGATACATTCTGCGTGAGATTTGTGGCATATTGGCCCATGTACTTTGAGGACCGCTTTGGGGTTGTACCTGAAGGGGAGCCAGAACATGAGCCAGTGCCCGAGCCCGAACCTGAGCAAGAGAACGGGTTAGATCCCGAAGAAGACCCAGAAGAAGAACCTGAAGAAGACCCAAAAGAAGATGAAGAACCTGAAGAAGACCCTGAAGAAGAAGAAGAACCTGAAGAAGACACTGATCCAGCACTAGGAGAGTTCTCGGACGCTGAATCATGTGTAACCGAAGGAGAGTAGAGAGATAGAAGTTAGAGTAGACTCGACATTTATTGTATTAAAAAAAAATGTTCGGCATACATGCCTTCCTATCGATGTACCTTCAGTAAAAGAAGTTGAGTTTTAAATGAAATGATGTTTGGTTTTCCAATTTTCATTTTTTGAGTTATCTTCTTTGATGTTGGTACACTTAGTTCAACCTTTATGAACTACTTTTTCTTGCATCCCTGTGTATGTTCTAATAGACTCGGGAGCCACGCATTCATAGCTGATGCATGCTTAGAAAGACTAAACTTAATAGGCATAGAGACTAGTAGTACCTTTGAAGTTAGTTTGCCGTTGGAGAAACTATCGATACTAATAGGATAGTCAAGGTAGTACAAATAGATTTTGATGGTCAAGTTTTGGAGGCAGACTTGAATATTATCCGAATGTACGATTTCGATATTATTCTAGGTATGGATTGGCTCAGCACCAACCGTGCTGCAATTATGTGCCACGAGAGGGAGGTTATTTTTCATAAAGATGGTAAAGAAGTATTCAGATTTTATGGGACGAGGATCAAGGCACTTCTTCGCCTGATTTCGGCTTTACAAGCGAAAAAGCTATTAGCCAAGGATAGTTGTCATGGCTATTTGGTTAGTCTTCAAGACAAACCCGTAGAGGAGATTACTCTGAATTCAGTGCCAGTAGTATGCGAGTACGGTGACGTTTTTCCAGACGATCTACTCGGCACTCCTCCGGATAGGCAAGTGGAATTTTCCATCGATTTGGTACCAGGAGCTGCCCCTGTTTCTAAAGCTCCGTATCGCATGGCGCCGAAAAAATTGCAAGAACTGAAGATGCAATTAGAGGAATTGCTAGAGAAGGGTTTCATCAGGCCAAGTGTATCTCCGTGGGGAGCACCTGTGCTGTTTGTAAAGAAGAAGGACGAAAGCATGAGGATGTGTATCGACTATCGAGAACTTAACAAGTTGACGATAAGGAATAAGTATCCCCTACCCAGGATCGAAGACTTATTCGATCAGTTGAAAGGTACTGCAATCTTCTCGAAGATTGATTTGAGATCTGGGTACCATCAGCTAAAGGTTTCGCCAGCTGACGTACCAAAGACAGCATTCAGGACACGATATGGACATTATGAGTTCACGGTGATGCCGTTTGGTCTCACGAACGCACCTGCAATATTTATGGACTTCATGAACCGAGTTTTCCATCAGTATCTTGATAAATTTGTTATTGTTTTTATCGATGATATACTGATCTACTCCAGGAATTCCGCACAACATGAAGAACATTTGAGGATTGTGTTGGAAACACTGAGAGCAGAAAAGTTGTATGCCAAGTTCAAGAAATGTGAATTTTGGCTTGAGAGAGTAGGTTTCTTGGGTCATATTGTTACAGCTAAAGGCATCGAGGTTGATCCTTCTAAAGTTGAAACTGTAACAAATTGGCCAACACCTGCAAACGTTGGAGATGTGAGAAGTTTTCTGGGATTAGCTGGATATTATCGGCGATTCATAGAGGGTTTCTCTAAAATAGCAGGTTCTATGACTCAGTTGACCAGGAAGGGAGTTAAGTTTCAGTGGACAGAACAGTGTGAACAAAGTTTTCAGGAACTTAAGAACAGACTCGTTTCAGCACCAGTGCTGACGATACCAGATGGATCTGAAGGTTTCGTTATTTACAGCGATGCATCCAAACATGGTTTAGGTTGTGTTTTGATGCAGAATGGTAAGGTGATAGCATATGCCTCAAGGCAGTTGAAGCCACATGAAAAGAATTACCCGACACATGATTTAGAGCTCGCAGCTGTTGTGCACGCTCTTAAGATTTGGCGACACTATCTGTATGGGAGTAAATGTGAAATTTACATAGACCACAAGAGTCTCAAGTATTTCTTCACTCAGAAGGAAACTAAACATGAGACAACGACGATGGCTAGAGCTGGTAAAGGACTATGACTGCACCATTCTTTACCACCCGGGTAAAGCAAATAAGGTTGCAGATGCCTTGAGCAGAAAGAACGCTGGACAGTTATCAGCTTTGGGAACGACGCAAGATCAGTTGATTCGAGATTTGAGGAATCTAAGAATCGAAGTGCGAACCCCATCAGTCCAAGGATCTTCTAGATTGGCAAATCTGAGCGTTAAACCAGACTTGAGAGGTCGGATTATAACAGCTCAAGCTGGAGATAAATTCTTGGAAAAGATCAGATCCGAAGTTGGAACTGGTAAGAGAATAGGTTTCGAGATTGCCTCTGATAAGGCACTCATATTCAGATGACGTCTCTGTGTACCGAAGGATGAACATATCCAGAATGAGATTTTGACAGAAGCTCATTCAGCACCATATGCATGCCACCCAGGAGGGACAAAGATGTATCATGATTTGCGCAACACCTTTTGGTGGAGAAACATGAAGGGTTGCATTGCAAAGTTTGTCTCTCGATGCATGACATGTCACCAAGTAAAGGCTGAACATCAGAGACCATCAGGGTTGTTAAATCCCTTGGATATACCAGAATGGAAATGGGAAAAAATTTCCATGGATTTTGTAATGGGATTACCAAAATCAGTAAAGAGTCATGACGCTATTTGGGTTATTGTAGACCGATTTTCTAAGTCAGCTCATTTCCTACCAATCAGAATGACTCACAATATAGATCAATTGGCCCAATTGTACGTTAAAGAGATTGTTCGACTTCATGGAGTACCAACCTCCATTGTCTCCGATAGAGATCCAAGATTTACTTCGAGATTTTGGAAAAGTCTACATGTTGCAATGGGTACTAAATTAAATTTTAGTACAGCTTACCATCCCCAGACAGATGGACAGTCTGAACGCACTATTCAGACACTGGAAGATATGCTTAGAGCTTGTGTACTAGACTTGAGTGGTAATTGGGAGAATCATCTTCCACTAGTGGAGTTTGCCTACAATAACAGCTTTCAGGCTACTATTGGTATGGCACCATATGAGGCACTTTATGGACGACGATGTCGATCACCAGTCTATTGGGATGAAGTAGGGGAGAGAAGAATTTTAGGTCCAGAATTGATTGAAAAGACAGTTGAGGCTATTGATCAGATCAGACTACGGATCAAAACCCCTCAAGATAGACAGAAAAGCTATGCCGATCAAAGGAGAAAAGACTTAGAATTTGAGGTTGGAGAGAAAGTATTTTTGAAAGTAGCTCCTATGAAAGGAACTATTCGCTTCGGCAAGAGAGGGAAGTTAAGACCTCGTTTTATCGGACCATTCGAGATCTTAGAGAAAGTAGGTAACGTGGCTTATCGTTTGGCGTTGCCACCCGAGTTATCGGCCGTACACAACGTTTTCCACGTTTCATTATTGAGAAAATATATCCACGACCCGAGTTATGTTGTAAATTTTCAGACTATCTCGATTCAGAGGAATCTGTCTTATGAAGAGACGCCTATGTGCATTGTAGCGACCGAGTACTTTTAAATGATATAAAATTATTTCTCGAAAAACGTGTCGCTAAACGTTAACCCTAATTTTAAAGAAATAGCGCGTTCGTCTAGCCGTTACAAAAACAAATTTAAATCTTTTCGATCGAATCCAATATCGAATAATTATTTTAGTATCAATTCCGATTTATTTTACTTGGATCCAATTTTAATAGTTTCAAGTCCAATATTTAGAGCCCAATATTTATAGTCCAATAATTATAATCCAATTACATAGGCCCAATTAAATATGTCCCAAAACGAAATTTTAAATCATTTCAGCCCAATTACCATAAGCCCAATTAAGAATATCCTTCCAGCTCAAACTTTCCAGCCCAATTAGTCTCCTAGGTTTTTGTGCCCTAATCATTACTATTCAAATATCACCCTACATTCTCTCCATTTCCCACTATTCACGCAGCCAAGAGATTTGGTAAGAAACTTCATCCTTCCCATAAGAGATTTTTACAGTGAACTCAATATTGATGCTAGAACATCCATTTCTAGCATCAACAGGAGACTTACGAGCTGCAAACCATCACTCACGACACTGCAAATTCAATCACCAACACACCAAGCTGCAGCCAACTCCACCGAGACCTCAACTTCACTTACCAAAAAAAAAAACTAAGATGCAACCTCAAGAACCCCAAACCACCACTGTCAAACCGAAACCACCAACCCACGAGACCAACAACACCACACTGCAAAACCAACTCCTTCACCCAAAGGCACAACCACAGCCACTAAATACGAACCACACCAAAACCGCCACTCCACCACCTCCCAAATCGACAACCCCAAAATCGACAGCCACATTGCACTCCCAATCGACGTATCGCCCCCACCTGAAGCAACCCAAAATCGACACCAAAGGTACTACCAGCCACCACCGCCACAAGCTCCAAACTCCACCACCAAAATCAACCCCCGATCGACCACAAAATCAAGAAAATAGCATAACCTAAAAAAACTTACCTCTTACCCGAAAGGAATCGAGCCTCCAAGCTTCGGTTTTCCCCTCGACCCGTACGCCAAAAGCCCAAAAGAAACCCCCCCCCCCCACTTACCTGACCGCCGGCGCCACCGCAGGTGGTGGCGCTGCCACCAACCGCCGCTGGCGGTGGTGGAATCGGATGAGGGGCAAAGCCCCTCCCATCGTCTCTCTCTCTCTCTCTCTCTCTCGGTTTCGAATGAGAGAGTGTGTGTGAGATTTGATTTTTGATTTCTAAAAGTTATGTTTTAGCCCCCAAATTTTAATTTGTTTTAAGTTAGTCCCTATGATTTATGTTTAGTTTATTTTATCAATTTATTATTTCGAATTTAGAATTTGCCCCTTAAACCTCCACATTTTAAAAGTGTTATTTAAGTACTATGTTTTAAATATTTTAATTTTAGTCCTTTAAATTTATTTTCAGTTTTTAGAAAATGTTCAATTTAGTCCCTAGTTTATAAAAAATGTCAATTTCAGCCCTTTCATTTTGTTTTCAGTTTTAATATATTTACAGTTTAGTCCCTAACTTTTAAAAGTTCAATTTCAGCCCTTAAACATTTATTTTCAGTTTCAATAGTTTTCAATTAAGTCCCTAGAGTTCCTATTTTTCACATTTAGCCCCAATACTTTGAAAATAGTATTTTTAGCCCTTAAATTTATCAAATTCAATTTCAATAACTTCCAATTTAATCCCTAAACTTTATTTTATCACTTTAAAGCCTTAAATATTCGAAATACTAATTAAAACTTATTTTCTATTTTGGCTAGACGATACGTACGAACAATTAGGAGATTGAGATTTCATCCCGCTCCACTTTTCACACAAATCGAGACATTTGAGGTAGACTCGCCACCATTAATTAGTTTAAATTATAATTGCATGTCTTATGTGAATTTACGTGTATTATATGCTTAATTGCATGAGAAGAGAATATGTCATATGAGATATATGATATTGTTATGCTTGCCATAACTTATATACTTAATTGCATGAGAAAGAAGAGAATCTCTTATGAGATAAGATGAGAATGTTATGCATAACTTATGTGCTTAAATGTACGAGACGAGACTACCCTCAGCCTATGTTTTTAAAGAGCCTATGATTTTCAAGAAAATGAACCAAAGATGATGATGATATCACGTTGTATATTGCATAAGTATGTGTTCAATTATTCTATAAATTAATTATCGGCGATGAGTCTACTGAGTATTTCTTTGAAATACTCACCCCGCTATTTTAACAATATTTGCAGACTTTGGAGGCGATCGTGATTGATGGGCAGTGTGGCAACAATTTAATGAATTCAGTTATTTATATTTGAAAATTTCATATTTGAACGCTATTAATGTACTTTGTTATTTTAGTATTTCAAAAACTCGAGATTTGAAATTTAATCAATTTTCTTAAGTTATTAAAATGAGTTTTGTTTGTCGACAAGATTTTTACCGTTATAAATGCGAAGTTTGAAATTTAGTTATTTTCCGCAAACTTTTTAGTTAAATCAGTTATAGAAGACGATGACGTGGCAATCCGGGTTAACGGAACTCGGGGCGCTACAATAGTGAAAAAGGTTTTGCTCGTACCGAAGAGTTTGGTAACGGGGGACATAGATTATTGCATTGAATAGAACCTCCATAACTATATCGTTTGCACTCTCTATCCCTTTTACTTGGCGCTTTTACTTTGTGTAAATTACATTGTTTCACTTATTTGCTTACTTGTGTTTAGTTATCTTCGTTTATTTGCACTCATTAGTTGATTGATCTACTTGCTTGAACTTGCTTACGATTATTAATTTATTAACGTGTTTTTAATTTACGTGATTTTAGTTAATTATTTGAAAACGTTTTAAAAGCCAATTCACCCCCCCCCCCCCCTCTTGGTTAGTTATTGTTCACGAAAATATGTTCGTTTTGTAAATCACCGCAAGTACACGGTTCGTTAATAAGTAATAAAGTGGAAACTGTAAAATTTCGAGTATCGTCACATGAGGATTGATTTGATTTGATTTCTGTTATCAAAACCTTAACCGAATCTATTAAACTCAAGATGATTGGAGATTTGAATTTTAATAACTAAACTATGACTGTCATGCAATTTAAACTAAGGTTACTAAATAAATGCAGAACGATCTTAAATGCGAAAGTTTGATGAAATTAATGAATGAAAATCGTACTAGGATCCCGAATCACCAAGCAAAATTCCCGTTTAACCCCCATTTCACAATTTGATAACACAATGAATTGGTTGAAGAATCAATGTTTCTAACTTATCCAACAATCTCTTTCGAGTAGAATTAAACCTATTCTAGCATACCATTTGACTATATATCTATGACAAATGCAATATACAAGAATGCATGACGTTTTGTAAACGCTTAGAGATTCATGTAAAGTATGGCGGTATATTTCTATCCCTATGAACCCTATGATGATTTATACCTTGTAGAATCTATTTCCCTTCTTTCGAATGCATAAAATAGATCACACAAACTCACATAATCACATGCATTTAACTATGGAAGCAAGAAAGTGTATATAAATCATTCAACATCCATCAATCGTGTTTGAATATCAAATTGTAAAATAGAGAATTAAAAGATCATATTACGAGGTTCATCGTTCACCTAGTACATAAAAAGTCTATCCTAATATGGATGAAAGAAAAGAACACTAAAAATAGTAAAGAAAAGATATCACCCAAAAACTAGAAATTAGGTTTGAAATATTGAATCTCAAATGAAATCCTTGTTCTTGCGTTCATGTTAGCTCTCCAATGTGTTTTCTATCCAAAGAATGCGTAGCACCTCCTTTTGGACGAGATTAAGGTTATAAAGAAGTCCTAGATGCATTACCATAAGTATTTGATTCAAATAAGGAAATCAAAAAATTCGCACTCAGAATGAACCATGCGACTGCATGGTACTTTTTCGCTCGCTTTTGCGTACTCCTCATTTCATCCATCAATGTAATCCTACAAACACAAATTATATCGAATTAAGCCATATTTTAACATATACATCTATAATTTTTCATGTTTTGTGACATAAATAAGTGTACAAAACACACTTATCAAATCCCCCAAACTTGAACTATTGTTTGTCCTCAAACAAGATGTGGCTTAATCTACACAAAACATAGCTTAACAATTTGCCGTGTCTCAGGATTGGAGTTTAGTAAGAGACCACATGAATAACTATAGTCGTGCAAAATCGCATCAATCTCCACGTGTCATATACAAAACTCGACGTGTGTGTGTGAAAACTCATACCAGCATATCAAGATAATGGCTAACTCATACCCGACCCAATGTAGTCAATTTTTTTCACTCTCATCGCTCGAAAGATACATATTCCCCCAAACATATTCTTTTCACTCAATTATCTCGAGGTGTTCTAGGGCTGAACTCATTTATATCTATTTATTTCTCTCTCTTAGTTCGTATAAATCATACTATCACAATTTCACACTTTAATAAGCAGAAGTTCTCCTATTTTTGATTTCATCAACCATTGAGATTAAACTGAGCTAGTTGCCTCGCATTAGATATATAGTCTTATCAATCGAGTGTTTAGGGCTAATCAATGCATTTCATAAGAGTATGTATGTACTTCATCAATAGATAGATACCATTTTTTTCTCTTTCCTTTTATATAACATCTTCATTTGCTTTCTATATAACCCTTGTAGCGAGCTTTAGGTCGATGACTCCCAAGTTAGATGACCATAGGGCACCAGGTTTTAAACCCTTGCAAGCTTAATCACTCGAATTATACAGGCTCAAACAGATGTCTTTGTTTATTCAATGATTAGTGCAATGCCCCTTTTCTTTTAGACACCAAGTTTCTAAAACTACACCATAACTTGAAACTTTCACTTCATTTTCATCTCATTGGTTTTAGACAATCTACACATAACATCATGCACGAAACCCCTATTCATCTCAGTGTTCCCTTGTAACAGTTCAATCACCTCCAAACTATTCTAAAAATTGGTCATGGTTTAGCAGAAAAGAGGTTTTTCAAGATTTTCTAAGTTCACCTATTTCTAAGTAATGAGTCAACTTGTTGGCCCAATATGCAAACATGAGTGTCGTGTGCAAAGTAAATCAAGTTTCCCGTAAACATGTTTTGATCAATTTAATGATGCACAGTTTTCACCATTCACGGTCCACGTATAGCCAAATAGAAATCATCATGGTTGGCAGAATTGTCAAGCCCACGCAAGCACACAAAATTCTAAACTACTACTAGAAATGCGTAAAACAAAGAATAACCCGGCAAAGAATGAAAACTGAAATTAAATTTTTATTTTTTCACACAATCACACAAAACTTACAGTAACGTGATGAATGAAATATTTCCACCCCCAAACGTATACAGAACATTGTCCTCAATGTTTAAAGAATAATAAAATTCAAACTTAGCAGTGCATAAAATTAAGGACAAATTCATAGAAGATAAAGATAAAAAAGAGTAAGGAATACTCCCCTTATCGGTGGGGATGCGAATGTGAAGATGGTGGAGGAAAAAGAAGTGTGGACCATACATAGGCTCTTTTATTAATTGTAGAGACGATGAAAAAATAATATTATTAACAATTATATAAAAAAACTTGAAGCAGAAATTACCAATCGAATGCTTAAGGTAAAATAAATAAAAGGTTAGAAACGATGGGTTGCCTCCCATCCAGCGCTAGTTTATAGTCTATAGCTCGACTATACCGTGTTAGTTTGTCAAAGTACGTTGAATATAGCCTTGGAGGTCCTGGTTAGCTTCTTCAATGACATTTTCTTTCTTACTGCAGTGTTTTTCCAAACTTTAGCTTTATCTTTGTCCGTGTCATCTGCTTTTCCCTCATCAACTGCCTCGAACTCAACAATGTAGACTTCTTGCTTCTCATGATTTTGTTTAGGTTGAAAATGAACATTATGGTCATCAGCAGTGTTTGAAAAGTTTTGAAACACAATTTTATCCTGCATCACCTCCTCTACTACATCAATTTAATAGCAACTATCTGACTTGACATAATCATCCATAACATTGAAGACGCTGAAAGTGATCTGTTCCTCGTCAAATCTCAAATTTAACTGACCCTTTTCAACATCTATTAGAGCTCTACTGGTAGCTAGGAATGGCCTGCCCACGATAAGTGGGATGTCCCTGTCTTCTTACATATTCAGAATGAGGAAATCCGCTAGAAAAATGAATTTGTCCACCTTAACTAGCACATCTTCAATTATCCCACTCGGATGTGCAAATGATCGATTAGCTAATTGTAGTATCACCGTGGTTGCTTTGGCTTCGCCTAGTCTAAGTTTCCTGAAAATAGATAGAAGCATTAGATTAATACTTGCACCAAGATCACAAAGAGTTTTATCAAAGTAGCATTCACCAATAGTACAAGGTATAGTAAAACTCCCTGGATCTTTTAGTTTTGGTGGGAACTTTTTCTGAATTACGGCACTGCACTCCTCTGTTAGCATCACTGTCTCATATTCATCTAGCTTTCATTTCTTGGATAGAATCTCTTTCAAGAACTTGGCGTACCCAAGCATTTTGAACGGTGCTTCTGCAAATGGGATATTTATATGGAGTTTCGTGAAGACTTCGAGGAATTTCTTGTATTATTGTTCCCATTGATGGTTTCTCAACCGTTGTGGGAATGGAATGGGTGGCTCATAGGGATTGACCGAATTATCTAGCAATTTCTGTGACATTGTTGGACTTTCTTTTACCGGTGTCTTCCTAGTGTTGTCAACCTGCTTCTCATTCTCTTCTTCAGAAGACTCCACTTGCTCTTTATGTGCACCCAACCTTTTTACATATATCTTAGGTAGCTGAACTCCACTTCGTGTAGTGATGGCTTGACATTGTTCCCTATGATTTATTTCTATGTTGTTCGGCAATGCACCAGGTACTCTCCTTGTCATAGAAAGAGCTAGATGTCCCATTTGAGTCTCCAGATTCTTAATAGCTACACCCTGATTTTGGAAGTTTGTTTCAGGCTTCCTCATGAATTGATTTGTTGTTTCCATGTATTTATCGGTCTTTTCCATGAGCTTTGCAAACATGTCTTCCAACTGAGGTTTCTTCTCTTGCTGAAACTGCCCCTGAGCCTGATTATGATTTTGATTGTGATTCTGGTTTCCACCCCAAGAGAAGTTTGGATGATTTTTCCATTTCGGATTGTATATTTCAGAGTGAGGATTGTTTTACTGACGTTGACCCCATTGAGCAAAGTCCACATATTCCATCCTTTGAGTAACGATAGGAATTTTAGCTGTACCATGTTCTGTTCCACATTTTTCACAATTTGGTTTTCTCACTTTTTCTGAATTCACAGTCTGTGTTATGCCTTCTATCTTGTGAAATAAGGAGTCAATCTTTGCAGATAATATCGAATAGGTACCTACCTCGTAGACTCCAGCTGATTTCTTTGGACCCCCTCGATCTAAAGACCACATGGCTTAAGTATTAGCCATTCTCTCGAACAATTCCCAGGCTCCATCGATTGACTTCGTGGTTAGGGATCCATTTGACGATGAATCTACCATGCTCCTGAAAGTCGAAAGTAGTCCCACGTAAAAAAATCTGATTTGTGTTATCTTGTCGAACTGTTGTTGAGGACACTTCTGTAGCATGTTTTTGAACCTGTTCCAAACCTCATCAAAGGATTCAGCTTCAGTTTGGCTGAATATTGATATTTCGTGCCTTAGTCTTGACACTTTGGCCGGTGAGAAGAATTTGATGCAGAATTTATGAGCCAAGTCGTCCCATGTAGTTATACTTGCCACCGGGAGTGAATCAAGTCATTCGAGTGCTTTATCTCACAAAGTGTGTGGAAACAATCCCAGTCTGATTGCATCATCTGATATCTCCTGATATTTGAAATGTTGACAAGTATCCAAGAAACGGGATACATGTGTATGTGGATTCACATTGGCCATTCCGTAGAATTGATGTCCATTCTGAAAGAGTTGGATGACATTTGTCTTTAGATGAAAATTTGGTTGTCCGAATGCTGGGAAAACAATGCTGGATTGGCTTTGAATGACTAACAACGACAAAAAATCTCTAAGCAAAGCGTTCCCATCATATTGTGCTCCTGCATTAGCTGGAGCTGTAGGATTTACTCTTGGTTCGAGTTGTTGATCAGTTATTTGTAGTTGTTCTTGATTGACCTGATGTACTGCTCTTGCTATCCTTTGTCTGCGATGAAAAGTTTGTTCAATTTCCAAATTAGCTTGAAGTAATTTACAGCTGATTGATCTTCCCATGCAATACCTGAAGAGACGAAAAATAGTAATACTTAGCTCAACCTAAGTAGATAAACTAAATAGAAAATAAAATGTAAACTAAAATAAAGAAAAACAAGTTCAAATTAGTGTCTAAATAACAAAAATCAAATTAAAACTCAATCTTCGGCAGCGACGCCAAAAACTTGTTCATGTAAATATGTTCGTTTTGTAAATCACCGCAAGTACACGGTTCGTTAACAAGTAATAAAGTAGAAATTGTAAAATTTCGAGTATCGTCCCGCGATGATTGATTTGATTTGATTTCTATTATCAAAACTTTAACTGAATCTATTAAACTCAAGATGGTTGGAGATTTGAATTTTAATAACTAAATTATGACTAACATGCAATTTAAACTAAGGTTACTAAATAAATGCAGAATGATCTTGAATACAAAAGTTTGATGAAATTAATGAATGAAAAGCGCACTAGGATCTCGAATCACCAAGCAAAATTCTCGTTTAACCCCCGTTTCACAATTTGATAACACAATAAATTGGTTGAAGAATCATAATCTCTTTCGAGTAGAATTGAACCTATTCTAGCATACCATTTGACTATATCTCTATGACAAATGCAATATACAAGAATGCATGACGTTTTGTAAAGACTTAGAGATTCACGTAAAGTATAGCGATATATTTCTATATTTCTATCCCTATGAACCCTACGATGATTTATTTCTCGTAGAATCTATTTCCCTTCTTTCGAATGCATAAAATAGATCACTCAAACTCACACAATCACATGCATTTAACTATGGAGGCAAGAAAGTGTATATAAATCATTCAACATTTGAATATCAAATTGTAAAATAGAGAATTAAAAGATCATATTGAGAGGTTCATCATTTACGTAGTACATAAAAAGTCTAGCCTAACATGGATAAAAGAAAAGAACACTAAAAATAGTAAAGAGAAAACATCACCCAAAAACAAGAAATTAGGTTTGAAATCTTGAATCTCCAATGAAATCCTTGTTCTCGCCTTCTTGTTAGCTCTCCAATGTGTTTTTCTCTCCAAAGAATGCATAGCACCTCTTTTTGGACAAGATTAGGGTTATAAAGAAGTCCTAAATGTGTTACCATAAGTGTTTGATTCAAATAAGGAAACCAGAAAATTCACGCTCAGAATGAACCATGTGACTGCATGGTATAAACCCATGCGACAGCATGGTTATGAAAAATTTTCACCGTTCATCTCCTATTGATGCTTGCGCGACTGCATGGACTTTCTACCATGCGACATCATGGTAGAAATTATTTTCCCTTTTATTCACTTTGGTCCCCAAGTTTGTTTCATCGACTTTTTGGCATTTTTTCCTTCTCCTTCTTCTTCTAACATCCTATGATATCACAATGTGTTACTTAGCTCAGTTTCATGATTGATTCACCATTCAGTTTATCTTTTGAATAATTGCATTTTGGTCCTCGAAGTTTCATTTTCTTCCAATTTGGTACTTTTTCGCTCGCTTTTGCGTACTCCTCATTTCATCCATCAATGTAATCCTACAAACACAAATTATATCGAATTAAGCCATATTTCAACGTATACATCAGCAATTTTCCATGTTTTGTGAGCTAAATAAGTTTGCAAAACTCACTTATCGTTTATCCTTGGGCTAAGAATTGGTATCATAGCAACGTGCTCAATTTAAAAGATTTCACAATCTTGAGTAATGGCTAACCACATTTTTCAAAATATTGAGGGGTATTCTACAAATTGTCCTCCTTTATTGGCACACATTACATTTATTGGAAAGCTAGGATGATGATCTATGTTCAATCTATTGATTATGATATTTGGAAAATAATGAATATGGTCCTTATGTACCTACAAAGACTATTAAGATTGATGGAAGACCCGATCAAAATATTCCTAAACCTAGAGAGGAATACGATGAAGAAGATAATAGAAAATTGTCATTAAATGCTAAGGCCAAAAATTTGTTTTATTGTGCACTAGATATAAATGAATCCAATAGGATTAGCACATACGATTCAGCATATGATATTTGGCATGCTCTTGAAGTTACTCATGTTGGAACGAGTAAAGTTAAAGAAACTAAAATAAATATGTTAGTTAAAGAATTTGAAAATTTCTTCATGAAAGAGAAGGAACCTATTGTAGTAAAATGCTTAGATCACTCTTAGAAGAATGGAGTCCATTGAAAATGTTGATAGAAAATACCAAAGATATCAACACATATCCATTGGAAGAGCTCTATGGAACATTGATGATATATGAGCTAAATCGCACCAAGATAAAGGAGAAAATGTTGAAAAGCAAAGAAGAAGAAGAAAGGCGCCAAGTTGCTTTTAAATTCGTAGTTGATGAAGGCACTTCAAGCGAAAATATGAATGATGAAGAACTTGATGATCTAGTTCTTCTTATTAAGAAATGGAAAAATTTTCGCAAAAATCATCGATTCCAAAAGAAAGAAGAAAATGGCGAAAAGAAGAATAGATATATCGAAAAGAAAGCCCTTCAATCAATATGGAATGAAAGTGATGATGATGATCATGAAGAAAATGGAAATCAAGAGGAAATTGTCAACATTTGCTTCATGACTATTGATGATGAGGTAAATTCGAATGAAAATTGTTCATATGATGAATTATCTGCCTCTTATGATGAAATTCTTGAAGAATTTTAAAAACTTGTTTTAAATCATTCGATCCTCAAAAAGCAAATTTCTTTATTGGAAATTGAGGTAAATGAACTTTTAAAAATTCAAAATGATTTTGAAAAAGGAAAAGTCGATTATGATTCTTTAATTAAGGAGAATTCTTCTTTACAAGAAAGAATTTTAGATTTAACTCAAATTATTCACAAATTTATTCAAGGCAAGAAAAAATTTGATTTAATGCTTGGTGAGCAAAAATGTGTTTTTGATAAAGGAGGAATTGGATATAAACCATTTTAAAAACAAAAGTCTCTCAAAAACTTCTTTGTTAAAACTTCCACTTCTCCTATTTCAAATGTGTCATGTAATTTTTGCAATAAAAAAGGACATGTAGCTTTTTATTGTTCTATCAAAAAGAGATTGCATTTTGAAAACAACTATAAGTGGATTCAAAAATCCACTAACACTAACTATCAAGGACCCAAGGATGTATGGGTACCAAAGACCAAAAATTGAATTATTTTTGTAGATACCAAGAAAATTAGAAAGCAAATGCACCTTGGATAGTGGATGCTCAAAACACATGACTGAAAATCAAGCTTTATTGTCAAGCTTCAAAATAAAGGATGGCGGTCATGATACTTTTGGAGATAATGCGAAAGGAAAAATTATTGACATTGTAATTATTGGTAACCATTCATCTCCCTTTATTGGTTTGTCTCCTTAGTAGATAACTTAGACATGATCTACATAGTTTTGATCAATTGTGTGATGAATGTTATCTTATCAAATTTGATTCTTCCAAGTGCATTATTGAGGATACTACATCAAAAGAGGTGATATTTATAGGAAGCCAAAGTAAGAATGTTTATGTCATAAACACTAAGTTTGAATGCGGAGAAAAATGTTTATCGAGTTTAAAATATGATACTTGGTTATAAGATAGAAAATTATGTCATGTTAGGGACCTACTTTCAAAATTTTCAAAAATTGTTTTGTTAAAAGGTTTGTAGGGTTTGAAATTTGAGAAAGACAAAATTTGTGATGCATAAGAAATAAGTAAATAGTTCTTTCAAATTAAAGTAACATTTTTCAACTACAAAATCTTTTTGACTTCTCCACATGAATATTTTTGGATCATCTAGTATCACAAGCTTAAATGGTAAACATTATGAAGAATTTTTTAGATTTATTTGAGTCCCATTTTTGAACCTCAAAGATGAAGTATTGAATGCATTTGAACATTCTTGTAAAAAGGTTCACAATAAGGGATACACTACTACTACCACCATTAGGAGTGATCATGGTGGAGAATTTGATAATATTACTTTTGATGATTTGGGCAAAAGTTATAGTTGTGAACATAATTTTTCAGCTCCTAGAACTCATCAACAAAATAGTGTAGTAAAAAGAAGAATCGCACATTGCAAAAATTAGCTCGAACTATACTAAATGAAAATAGTTAACCAAAATACTCTTGAGCTGAAGCTAACACACTACTTACTATATTGCTTATAGAGTTTCAATTAGCCAAAAGAAAACACAAAATCCCCATGAGCTTTGGAAAAATAGAATTTCAAATATCGGTTATTTCAAGTTTTTGGTTGCAAATGTTCATTTTGAATACAAAAGAAAAAATTGAAAAATTTAATTCAAAATTCGATATTGGAATCTTTTTAGGTTTTTAATCGACTAGCAAAACATATAGAGTCTTTAATAAAAGAACTCTAGTCGTTGAAGAATCCATGCATGTCACTTTCGATGAAACTAACCTTCTTGATCGTGAGAAAGGTATTACTAATGGTGTAGGATCGGAAACTCCTTTCGAACAAATGACTGTTCAAGACCAAAATAAGGAAGATCCAAGAAATGAACACTCATATGAGCTCATCAATCAAAATGGACAAAGATGATCAAGGTACTTCCATAAAACATAACAAAATATTGAGGTATGATCATATCTTTTATTTACTTAATCGCAAGTAGACTCGATATTATATTTAGTGTGTAATTATGTGCTATATTTCAACCCAATACTCAAGAATCGCACTTTAGTGCCATAAAAAAAATTTTAGATATCTTAGTGGCATTAAGATATTACGTCTATGTTATTCTAAAGACACTCAAAAATGGGATATTGTATTAAAATTTGTGAATAAGGAAAATCAATTGGCCGATATTCTCATTAAACCTCTAACACTTAATAGATTTTCATATATTCAAAGAAGTTTGTGAATTATCAATAAATTTGTAGTATGTGGCTAATTCTTGCTAAATGTTCTCTCACTACGCCAAAAATGAGCATTTGCAACACATTAAAGGCAACATTCGGTAGTTAAATGTGGCTAAATGGGTCTATCACAACATTTTAATAAGTGAATGTTGCTATTGGTTAATATAATTGAGTTTTAGCAACATTTTATAAATAAACGCTGCAAAAAGTGTCTTTTGCAACGTTTATCGAATGTTGCGAAAAGTTTGATTTTTTGCAATGTTTGCAGCGTTGAATAAACGTTGCGAAAATTTTGATTTTTTGCAATGTTTGTAGCGTTGAATAAACGTTGCAAAAAATCAAACTTTTCACAACGTTCGATAAACGTTGCGAAAGACACTTTTTGCAACGTGTCTTTCGCAACGTTTAATAAACGTTGCGAAAGGTAAAGGGGATTAGGTGAATTGAGTTGGGCCAATTTTATTTTTTTTTGATCGGTAAATAATTAATTATATAGATCAAACCTGAGTAAACTGAGTACACGTACACCGGGTGTTCCCGGGCAAATCAACAAAGTAACAACAAGGTAACAATAACTACCCAGAGAGGGGTATTACAGACTCAATCAGTTTACCCTAAATACAAACGGTAGTAATCAACCCATAATAAGTGTTTCGTAACAAACCAAAACATTTGGATACAAAGTGAACATAACTTTGTATACATTTGTTTTGATTCGTTGTACAATGCTATCAATATGCGGGGTAAGATTTTCAAAAACCAAATTGTTTATTGTCAACCAAATATAGTAAACAGTACTAGTGAAGCCAATCCTTTTTGCTTTGTTTCTCCAAGATGTACCTCTAGCTTCCTTTTTCATCCATTTTAGTGCACTATCCATAGTGGTCATGGCTCTAGTAATACCCAGCCATTCTTTGATGCACTTCCAGATTTTCGAAGTAAATGAGCAATTGAAGAGTAGATGTTGGCATGTCTTATCACAGGATGCACAAAAACTACAATTTCTATTAATGTCAAGAAAGTGTAGCCTATCTTTCGTGAGGAGCTTTGATTAGGCTCCCATCCAAAGCACAAAAGAATGCTTTGATTGGGCCAATTTTTTTAATTGTGGGCCGGGTTGACCCTACCCGCCCGAAGTGTTAGGTTTAGAAAGGTTGGACACCCAATTCATTTGTCTTTCTCCTCAACCTACTCTTCTAGCTATCTTCCTTCGTGGATTCATACCTCAGTCAAAATATTCGGATTTCATTTACAGCCACTTGTCTCTCCTCTATTGAAACCTAGGGTTCCGACGACGATGCAGCCATCAAACTCTATGATTCCATCACCCATGGCTCCACCTCCTCAGTACAGACCCCAGCAGTGGATACCACAACAGCCGTAACAAACGCAGTACTAGGTTCCTCCACCGCAACAGTCGCGACGGCGGCCGGGTACTACTACCAGCAACCACCACAGGCTGCGCCAACACAACAGCCACAGCCTCAGCAGTACAGCATCGGGCATGCGGCTCAGGCTCTAGCCGATGACTGTATCAGGGGCCTTTGGATTGGAGATCTGCAGTACTGGATGAAAGAGCAATACATATATAGTTGTTTTGCTTTGACTGACAAGGTATATCTACGAGATAGACTAAATTTTAAAGGTTCAATTGTGGTAGTTGCTTCTTTATAACTTGATAGACTTTGAATTTGAGACTTCCACTTTTCCTGGCAACTTATTTACCTCTTTTTTGTCAGGAACAAGGTAGCAGTTTGTGCAAAGCACTTTGTTGGTGATGGAGGAACAACCAAGGGTATAGACGAATTGATTACTCCAGCTGGAACAGTAAAAAATGCACGCAAACCATGAATTGATTACTAGATTTCTAAAGGATAAACTCCAGTTCAAGGTAGGGTCTCAAAATGGTAATATCCAAGCTCATTTAATTTGCATTTGAGAGAGGTGATATTACTAGTTTAAGGTTTTTCTTAGTATTAGTTTCACCTAAGGTTGATAGGCAACTTTGCATTGAATAGCATGAAGAACTAATTGAGAGAGGTGCTATTACTAGTTTAATTTGCATTCGAGAGAGGTGTTATTACTAGTTTAAGGTTTTTCTTAGTATTAATAGCTCTGCTAATTGAAGTGGGTGAATTACCAGGGCCTTTTTTGTATATGGTATTAGAATGTGCTTATCTGTAAAATAGACAAGATTTAGCTTTTTTTTCTTTCTTAATACTATCAAATGATGTCTAATCTATATTACAAAAGCTGCTATCAGGGCTTTGTTATCTCAGATTGGCAGGGCATTGACCAGATCACCTCTCCACCACATTCAAACTATACTTACTCTATTCTAGAAAGTGTTCTAGCTTGCATCGACATGGTTAGTGTCTTTTATTATGCATCTATACCTCACTGAAATTGGTCCAACTATTTTCTTGAAAGTTTAGTATTGAACTCAGAAGGCATAGCTTTGATTTTTCACAGATTATGATCCCATACAATTTTACTGAGTTGCTGGAAACCAAACAAGCTCAGCTCAATTGTAGCTTTCAGCAGTTGAAAAGTAAGAATGTCCTGGTTTTCTGGACTAAAATTGTTCTGATTTTTTTTTTTTTTTGTGTTTCAGCTTTAGCTTTTATGTTAACGACGACCATTTTCTGTTTTCCACACTCAGTTTTGCTGACTTTCTGTTAAAAACAAGATCTTTTAATTGTAATGCATCAAGATCTTACTGAATTGTTGCATTTTTAAAAATTATCGGGCAACAGGATGAATTGGAATAACACATTTCGAATTGATTTTTATTTGGTGTTACAGAGACAATCTATCACTCAAGTGGAATGTTGAGTAACTTGAGCTCTACCTGGACTTCGAAACCTCTTTTGGCTCTTCCAAATCAATCCTATCATATCCTTGATGAGTATATTATTGTTTTAATCAATTCAAATCATCTTCTGATTCTAAGTATATTCGCATCTAAATGCCGTGAAAACACTTTAGACTGGTTATTAATTTCATTGCCAAAACTGTTTCATTGACAGGAACAACAATTCTTAGTGCAATTAATTCTACAGTTTATAAAAACACAGAAGTTATCTATTCAAATATGCTTCTTCAGTTGGTCTCTGCTAAAGTCATCCGCAACAAGCAAACTGGCCAATCAGAAGGTTATGTCTTTATCGAGTTTGTTAGTCACGCTGCTGTAGAGAGAAATCTAATGACATACAATGGCACTCAGATGCCAAATTCTGAGCAAACATTCAGGTTGAACTGGGCATCCATGGGAGTGGGTGAAAAGCATGATGATACTCCGGAATACACAATTTTTGTTGGAGACTTGGCGGCTGATGTAACTGATTACATGCTTCAAGAAACTTTTAGGGCCAATTACTCCTTTGTCAAGGGTAGGGGTGGGCATGGGTTGGGTTGGGTCGGTTTTTGTCTTAACCCAAACCCAACCCAACATGATCGGTTTGATCAAAATTTAATCCAACCCAACCCGTGCAAAGGTTGAAACCCAACCCAACCCAACCCATTCAAGTATCGGTCGGGTTGGGTTAGGTTGGTCGGTTTGGGACAACTTATCAACAAATATTAAAGTCGTTTATTTTTCTATTATACTAACATGATCGGCATGATGAAGTTAATCTCAATGATCCTATATAAAAGTTCTTATCCCGTTTAATCTATAAAAGACAGCAACATTCATGTAGAAAATGATGAACCATAATAAGCTAAACATATGCAAAGATCAACGATAAAAAAACAAAATAAACCTTATCTCTAATAGATTTGGGATCAGTTTACATGACCCTTCTGTTCATTTCTTAGAACTACTAGGAAATTGTGTCACTCTTATTAATGGGGTGCTCTTTAGGTTGACAACTTGACACAACCATGCAAGGTTTAAGGGCACATATTTTGCTTGGAAAATACCTATTTTATTTAAAAATGGATAAAATGCAAAAGCTTTTACCTGGAAGACAAGAGGTTTACTTAAGTCCACAGTGAAGTCATGCGCAACCATCTTGGCTAACTGTGATACAATCTAGAGAGAATATAAAGAATTAGGCAAGTATAAACTAAAACATCAAGCCAGAAATGCTTACATAGAGAGAAAGGCACAAATAAACTAGAAATGGGTTACAGGTCAGATCAAAGATTCAAATGTTATATAATTGTGGATAGTGGACAGATGAACTCAACTAAACATCATGGGATTTAGATTGATCCAATATGCTAAATGCAAAGACCAATCACAGAGACACCATGAGACAACATAAACAAGGTTTGTGTAACTTGAAATTGAGTCCCAATTGAAAAGGGCTACAATAATAGTTTAAATCACTGAATTTGCAGTTTACTCCCCAAGTATTGAATGTACTATCAATAAAAGAAATGATACGCTGTGGCACTCAATCTTTCCTATCATCACCGATTTCTGATCACTTACACAAATCTGCAATTTATTCAAACTGAAACAAGTGATAAAAAAAGGAAAAGAAAAGATTATGGCATATTTATTGGACTCAATGGACATCCAATAGAAGAGTAAAAGAAAATATAAGAAAGAACAGAATGGCAATTACCTAATTCTTTAGTGTGTAGTCTAAAGCATTAAATCATTTTAAAAAGCATTGTATCAGAACTATCATCTCAATGAAAAACTTAGGTCATTAATGAAATCTCTACGATCATCTTAATCAGATAATGCTCAGTGAAAGTGCATTTGCATTTTTGCAATAAGAATTATTACAAGCTTTCTAGGACTTTTAAGACCTCGTGCACTATGGATGGAGAACAAAAAGTGTGTTTATAATTCAACTTTCTAGAGCAAATTCAAGAAAATCCACAAGAACCCATAAGGCATTCTTTTCAGAAATAATAATACCCAAAGAAAACAGATTCTTGAGAATCTTCTAGTTCTATATGATAAACAAAAATACTTACGATTCAATTTATGAATTGATTTGCCTAAATGCGAAACAGAGCAAATGCACACAGAAACCAGAGTTTCTAGAATGAGATCATTTAAACAAACCAGATCTCCGTCGACGATTTGGCTTTGAGGCGAGTCGCGATTGGCGAGCGTGATTCTTGAAGGTTGGAGACTGAGAAAGCGCTGCGTCTGCGTGAAGGCGATTTGGCTTTTGGCCTGTAGGGTTTTGTTTTTCAACGCGTTTTCCTTTTTTTTTTTTTTAAATTAACCTTTGGATAATCAGGTTGGGTTGGGTTGGGTCGGTTTAGGTCGGGTTTAAAGTGTTAACCCATAACCCGACTCAACCCGACCCGCTAACCCAACCCAATACCCGAAACCCACGAAAAAAAGCAAAAAAACCGACCCAACCCGGTCGGTTTGGGTTGGGTTGGGCGGTTTACTTGGGTTGGTTTGGGTTTTGCCCACCCCTAGTCAAGGGTGCAAAGGTCGTTACGGATAAGATAAGGGCTATGAATTTGTGAGGTTTGGTGATGAAAACGAACAACTACATGCCATGAATGATATGAAGTACATAAATTATTGAGAAATTATGTATTGATAAGATCTTTCTGCTTGGAACAGTCAAAGTGGGAGCTCTCAGTTTTGCATGTAGGGGCTATTATATTTTAAATTTTATTCCAAATGTTGTATTGATTCAATGTTGTATTATATTACATTCTAATATTGTATTGATTCCAAAATTTGTAATGCAATTATCAATTTTTATGCAATTCCAAATTTTGTTCACAAAGTATCATTTTCAATTTTGCAGTTACAATATATAACCTTAAAAAAAAAAGGCAATGTTGAAAAAACGCTGCAAAAGGTCTACCGCGACGATGAATAAACGCTGCAAAAGAGTCTACCGCAACGTTTAAAAAACGCTGTAAAATGGTTTTTCGCAATGGTGAATAAACGCTGCAAAAAGTCTTCCTTCAACAGCAACACCGACCTTCGCAACACACGCTAAAACGCTGCAAAATGTCTACCGCAACGTTTTTTTCTTATGATTGATTCTATGTGAATAATTGGTTGGAATGTATTTAAATTTTACCTAAATGATTATGATTTCGTCATTTCAACACTCATACTTTGATTATTATTTTACTATACATGTGATTATTATCCTCTTATTTAAATTTGCATATATTTGGCATCTTGTGCTTAATTGAGGGGGAATATATTACTATTTTTTATGGTTGATTTAAAGTTTTGATCTTATATGCCATACTATTCCTCTCATATGTGTTACCTTAAAAGGGAAAATTATGTTTTGATCTTAAATGCTATTCATTTTTGCCTATGTCAAAAGGGGGAAATAAAGTGAGATGATTATGCATGTTTTGATTTGAAAATGTAACATGCTTAGAATATATGAAAAAGGGGGAAATAGGAAAAATCATTCATATGCTTTAAATGTGTAGTTATTGATTTGTAAAAAATAGGGGGAACATGAATTACATGATAAATTTATAATATATACTCCTTTATCAATACGATATCAATTGTTCAATCTTATCTTGCAAATCATCTTGTTTGTATTGTTGACCTACGGTTGATTTCATCCTTAATGTTTTAATCATAACAAACAAGATTTATATTTGTTTCTGACAATTGATTTTGAGTGATGATAGTTCAAATGTCAAAATCAATCGAGCATTGTCAAAATCAACACATTATAAATTGGGTTCATGAAGAAGATCAAGATTGAATCAATCATTAAAGCCAAATGTCAAGAAAGATCAAGATCAAGAGTTTAAGATTTTTTTGACCACTCTAACCACAATGGCTAGTTGGTCGTCCGGTTGGGTAGAATGTTGGACAGTTTGACTACTATAAATACCAACTCACTTGCTATTCATTTTAACACTTCTAAGAGCATTATAGAGAGGTTCTTTTGAGATAAAATATTTAATATTTAATCTTTACTCTTTATTTATCTTTATCAATTTATTTGCTTTGGAAAAACTTTTGATTGATCTTATCTTTAAAAATCATTTCTCTCATCAAAATTTTTCATTTCTCTTTGTGCTTAACTTATTTATATCTATCTTAAAAGAGAAATATATTTTTGAAGAAGTTCTTGGCATTTACATTGTATAAATTTTTCTACTTTTTCATATTGAAACTTTGATTGATTGAATCAAACTTGAAAAATCAATCTTATTCATCAAAGTTTCTGCTTTATCTCTTACCAAGTAATTTATTACAATCAATCATTAAAAGAGAGATTTTTTCTTGAGAAGACTTTTGAACCTACATTGTATTTATTTCTTCATCTTCTCATTGAAACACTTTGATTGATTGAATCTAAGTTTTGATCATCATATTCATCAAAGTTTTTCTAACATAACACTTGAGCTTCATTCATTGTTATCTATTAAAGTGTTAGACCACTTCTCTTCTTGTACTCAACTTTGAATTTATCATTCATTAAGAAGAGAAGATTTCATTTGTAAAATTATTTGAATTGTGGGTCGTGTTGAAATTCCTTAAAGATCAACATTGTATAAGGATCGGTGCTCCTTGTTGTACGTCACCGTGTGGGTCATATTGAGGTCCCGTAAAACTCAATAGTGTGGGTCGTGTTAAGGTCTCGTAAAGCTTAACATTGTATAAAGATCGGCACTCCTTGCTTGTAAGTCACCGGAAGCGTTGTAAAGAGTTGGATTGCACCATAAGTCAATCAATATAGTGAAAAAGGTATTGCTCGTGCCGGATAGCTTGGTAACGAGGGACGTAGATCATTGCGTTGAATCGAACCTCCATAACTACATCGTTTGCACTCTCTATCCCTTTTACTTGATGCTTTTACTTTGTGTAAATGACATTGTTTCACTTATTTGCTTACTTGTGTTTAGTTATCTTCGTTTATTTGCACTCATTATTTGATTGATCTACTTACTTGAACTTGCTTACGATTATTAATTTATTAACGTGTTTTTAATTTACTTGATTTTAGTTAATTATTTGAAAAAGTTTTAAAAACCAATTCACCCCTCCCCCCTCTCTTGGTTAGTTATCCTTGGGCTGACATTAATATGACACTTAGGGGTTGTTCGGTAGAGATTAAAATCAGATTAAAATTGAAAAATTAACCGTTATTGTAGACTTTTATTAGACGAGTGGGACCCAATAACGGCTATATTTTCAATTTTAATTGAATTTTAAACTCTACCAAACATGCATTTAATAACTTCATTATTAATTTGCTTGAGTTCATTTTTTCAATATATGAAATGAAACCGTCATTTTCCTATTACATTTCTATAGAACATTTTAAGTTTATCGAATTACATGAATGTACTTATATAGGATCCAGACACTAGAATCAAGTTGTGTTACCTAAAAGTTGAGCAACCCAATCAATATTTTACAAAATATCTTTAACTTTTAATAATTATTTTCTTCTTTAATCATCTTGAGTTGTATTTCGTGCATAGAGATACAAGAAATTGGGGTGCGAAAAATACGAAATTCAATATCTTATTGTAATACGCTAGGCAAAACAGTCCAATAAAAAAATAAACTAATAGATAGAAAGTAAACATGTACCAAACTAGTGACAACTTAGCCCCCGTTTGACCCCAATTATCCCAAAAAATTATTATCTTCAATCTCACAATCTTTTATAAAATAATATTACACGTAAACCAAAATTTTTTCTTTCTTTTTAAACCACACATTCTAGGGAAAAAGTCAAAATAAAGCTTGACAAAAAGAACGGAGAGGAAGAAGAAGCTGAAAAGTGAATGAGAGAAGGCGGCAGCATAAACATGGCCTTCATTTTAATTGTTGAGTTATAACAAAAGTAAAAACAAACTAAAAAAAATGAAATTCACAAAATTGTGTCTTTATATGTATGCCTCTTAATTTCTTTTATTTTTTCTCCATTCAGCCATGGATGTTTAGCGGGGATCCTTGTGCAAGGTGAATAATCAAATTTCAATTGAAATGAAATCTTTAGAATAAATCAATGCAATTTATGAGGAATCAATGAAATGACATCAATTCAAATTCTAGATTTTTGAATTGAGAGAGATCAATAATTCTCACTATTTCTTAGATTCATGGAACCAAATACCTTAGTGTCGAGAAGGAAGTACAGAAACAAATTGTGTCCGTAAAACACATTGAGATTTCGCTCATGGTGGCTGATGCTTTGACAAAAGGATTGACAGGAAATAAATTAAAGAACATGTTGAAAGTAGAAGTATTATGTATTTTTCCATAATTTAAACGTGTTAGTGAACTCATTGATGTATGGAGTTTTGCCTTTTGGATATATATGGATATCCAATTATGATTGTTTTCGTTTTCTTATTTTTCCACTATAGGTACATTGACTAGTGTAGATGAATGATGACAAGAAAAATGTTTGAAATAGACATAAATGCGAACCCAAGGCATTATCGTATTAGCCTAATAATAATAATAATAATAATGTGGATGAATGATGACAAGAAAAATGTTTGAAATAGACATAAATGCGAACCCAAGGCATTATGGTATTAGCCTAATAATAATAATAATAATAATAATAATAATAATAATAATAATAATAATAATAATAATAATAATAATAATAATAATAATAGTGTGGATGAATGATGACAAGAAAAATGTTTGAAATAGACATAAATGCGAACCCAAGGCATTATGATATTAGCCTAATAATAATAATCATCATCGTCGTCGTCGTCGTCGTCTTCATGTTGAATAATGTTATTAGTATCGTGGTACATGGAAGGAATTTTGTTAATGGATAACAAATGACCGTCATCACTCTCATTGATAGCCAATTTGACATTGATACAATGGAACTCATATAAAGTATATTAGACTGGGAAGGTTTTCTAAAGTGCGCACATGTGTAATTTTATTGTCATGACCCATAATAGTTTTTTTAAAAGAAAATATTTTTAAGTTTTGTAAAATATAAAAAATGAACGTTTTGTTTTGTTTTTGGGTGTATAGGCCAAGTGGGAGAACGTAAGAATATTCTATTTAGTGACCCACACATCCCATCTCGCTTAATTAACTAATCTAATTAATTTGTGAGTTAGTATTAAATGGTTTTCTTAATAATGAAAGACGTTAAAATCATTTTGCTTCCTTGATGGTGGGATGCCTACAAGAGAAATGAGAGAATGTAAGGGTTCATACCTACAACAACATTTATGTGCCTCTAATCATTGTGAGACACTCTTGAGGTAAAGTTGTTAGGGTGATTCTACTCTCTAGATTACAAAAAGATTAATAAGGATGGATTCATGTTTTCCTATTATTTTATGTTCCGCATTATTAATTGTGACTAACATAATAATTCAATATCTTTACATTGGATTTTTACATCTAAAAATCTAACAGATTCCACCTTCAGACTCTACTATCTTTTCTAATGATCCTGAACAACTCAAAAATGCTATGGACACTTTGTGCATGATCACAATAATAAAATCAAGTAACTGAACCTTGATATATGTGTGTAATATAATTTGGATATGAATATATTACATAAATTGAAAAGGAACTTTTCATTTTCTTTTATTTCAAATTATTCTCTTTTCATAGCATACGTCACTGCCACATATTCAGTACACATGATTGCTTGGTTGGCACATCTTTGTCCAATTGAATTTAATTATTTTCATTGCAGTCCACGTAAAATTATAACTCCTATAATTTATCACAATTCTTAGTTTGAAGTCGTCAAGGGAACCTAATCTAACCCAATTATATTGAGTTTAAATAAATTAATCTTGAACCGATCAACTATTGATCGACTGAGATTATTTATTAATCATGTTTTACTTGACTAAAAGAAGGAGATTATGTTCTCGGTCTAATTGAAATTACTGAAGTTTTATACTCAATAATTCTGTCTTTTGATTTACCATTCTTATGCATAATCCCCATTGACCATGTCGAATATTGGAAACAATGTTAAAATAATAAAAATGCCCTTTTCCAGACACACAAATCCTCAAGTTTCATTTTCTATCTGATATTTCCATGTGCTCACATTATAATATTAATTCAACAATCAATCTAAAATAACTGAACTCAAATTTAACTGTTCACTAGAAAATCATTTGATGTCGTGATCGTGCCTAATAAATAGGTACGGATTTCATATTGCGAATATATGTTCTCCTTTCATTTTAATTTTCAAGACATCGAGATTTTGACCAGTAATTTGATCTCACACATTGATACCTCGAAAAATTTCAAGTTAGTAATCGAAGTCCATTATCCGCTCAAAATTAAGGTCCTATATACGATAGTCAAATGAAATTAAATTTATGTGATTGATGTCATAAATTAAATTTGATGTGATGAAGTCCAATACATTCAAAATGTACTCCCAATCTTATTACAAAAGTTAAAGATGCACTTCAACGAAATTGAGATGATCTTATCAAACAAAGTGTTCATGTTTATTTACCAATCGTGTAATATAAAATTTAGATCGAATTATAAATCAAATATTACGGTATTTAACTACTTAAACACTCGATTTATAATATCAAAATGATCTATAAACAAATGCAAGGTCAAAGTAATACAAACAATTTATCGAAATACAAATTAATTTTTATTTCAAGATATCGCGAGTACAAATAAATTTAACCGTTATGCAAACACTATCCAACACAAACATCATTTCAATCTACGTATTTTGTATGACTTACAATTTTTATCTATTTTTTTATCCACACATTTTGTAAGATTCATAACTAAAAATCATTTTTTTTTATCAAACATACACTTTAAATAATAGACAAAATTTGGCATATCCCAAACCAATATGATAGATCTTTCACTACACCAAAAAACACCATTTGCAACACATAAAAGACAACATTCGGTGGTTAAATGTTGCTAAAAGGGTCTATCGCAACATTCTAATACGTGAATGTTGCCATTGCCTAACAAAATTGAGCTTTGGCAACATTTTTTAAGTGAATGTTGTTAACGTTGACTTTTTGCAACGTTTTTTCAATGTTTCGAATTTTTTTATTTTTTGCAACGTTTTTAAACGTTATGAAGACAAAACTTTTCGCAACGCTTAAAAAACGTTGCAAAGTGTCTTTCGCAAAGTTTTTTAAACGTTGCAAAAAAGACGTTTTTCGCAACGTTTTTTAAACGTTGCTAAAGTTTTGTCTTCTGCAACGTTTTTTAAACGTTGCGAAAAATGCTTTTCGCAATTTTTTTTCCTGAATTTTGCAACATTTCAACAAATGTTGCAAAAAGCCGCTTTTCGCTACCTTTCGTAACGTTTAAATTTTTTTTATGATTTTTGCAACGTTTCCACACCCCTTTAAATCAACCCTAACCCCTCACTTTTCCTCCTCTCGTCTGCGCCTCTCCTCTCTTCTTCCCCCAAATCTCTATCTTCTTCAATTGGGAGCTTAGATTCGTGCAAATTTCCTCACTTGTGTTGTTGTCCTAGTTGATTGTATCTAATACTCTTGGGGGGGGGGGGGGAACACAATTCGGCTACGAGTTTCAGAATGGGAGGGAAGCTTAAGCACCAGAAGAAGGTGGACAAACGGAAGAAAACTAAGGTTCGCGAAGCTGATTTGAAAAGAGCTCTGGAGCTCGGCGAGGAGCTTCCTCCAAAGAAAATTCCTCGAACCATAGAGAACACCCATGAGATTGACGATACTGTTTGTAATTTTGATTGAGATTTTTTATTTTTTTGCGATTCTTCAGTAGAAAGTGGGAGGAGGGCTCTGCAGTATTTGGGCTTGGATGGAGAAAAAGCTTTGTTGGTTTTGATGTAAGTAAAAACCGGATTTTTTGATACCATTGATCGTTTCTTGGTTTCTTATGTGAAAGGATCTTTTATTTTTGCATATTGGGGATTGGTGCCATTTTTAGAAACCCTAAACTCAGGCAATTCTCAGAGTAAGACTACATTTCTGGGAGGTGTATGGCTTAAGCATGTGTGCTTGTGCTTGTCAAATTTTAAATTAGGCGGGGAAGGATAAATTTTAAAAATAGTAATGGGGGGAGGCTTGAACGCTTTTCAAATTAGGTGGAAAAGAACAAAATTTTAACTAGTAAAGAGGGGGAGGTAGAGAAAAAGAACATTCCGGACAATTGATCTTGATCGGGCTGACTAAAATTTTTCTTTTGGCTATAATAAAATGGGCTGAGTTACATTTTTAATAGACTAACAGAATTTCTCATCCGAAAGAGAGCAAGAATGTTACATATGATATGATTAGTTGTGTGGCTACTAGTTTTGAATGTGCAGAAAGGGAACTTTTTCCTATTTACTTACGGGAACATATAGTCCTAAGGTTTTGAGATCTCATCTTTGATTCAAAGTCATTCCAATTGATATTTAGGTGCTTCTCATTTCTTGGTCGAAGGATGGATTTTGTTGTTTAGTACTTGCACCTTAATTTTTTTCAATGTTATTATGGGTTAATGATAGATGAGGAACCGTCTGCGATGATCGTTGATACATGTCTAAGAAGCTTGTTATAGGCTTCGAAGGTCCAGAGTATAGAATTTCTAATATGCATATAATTGCTTCGATACCATCTTGGTTGTAAACCAGGTTGTCACCGTAACCCGTTCAGCTTTATTTTTGCAGAGTGCTCTGAATGTTTCCCTTTGGTTACTTCCTGTTTCAAAGGATTTAAGTATATTCATGTTCTCAATGCTATATTCATGTAACCAACTCGTTGTTTTCTGCAGATTTATTGAATTGCTTCTTCACAAATACTGTGAAGAACTAATTATTTACATTGTTTACTTGAGGAATGTAGAATTTGCTCGAGCTTGTATTGGCATGTCTTGTTTGTATCTCTGGCTCCTAAGATAAGATAAGATGAGTTGAGCTTGAATGCGCCTTAATCCGCCAAGAAATGGACGTTGGGTTGAGTCCAACTCGATAAACAAAATAGCATTTAAATACTCTATTCTTTATCTATATATACATGCTTTGTTTAGATTAGGCTTGATAAAAAAGCTTGTTCAAAATCAACTTGAAAGATAAACAAACCAAGATTAAGACATACACAGCTTGTGAGATGCACTGATCAAGCTTGAGAGCCTAACCCTTGGCTATGCTCCATTGACACCCCTAAATTACTCTTCTAATTTGCAAGTACTAAAAAATCACCTCTAAAACTACTAACTATAATCTGTAGTTGCTGTCCGTGAGCGATTGTCAAATGGTTAGTTTCTTATTGCAACCAGTGGAGGACTCAATCAACAAAGAACTAGAGTTAGTGTTTTCTTGCTCTCTTCTCTGTATATACTTTATAAGCCACAAAAGTCGAATATATGTGCGTGTTAGTATTTTCTCCAATTTTTTTTTGAAATCACTCTATGAAGGAACTAAAATTTATAATTTGTTTATGATTCTTCAGATAACTGATGCTGTAGTTGTTGCTAGGATACTAAATGCTACTTTAGTCGTGCCAGAATTGGATCACCATTCATTCTGGAAGGATGAAAGGTTGGTTGACATTTCTTTAAGTTTTTATTTTATTTTTGCTGGAAAATTTTTTTTTGTAGGGACATTTCTCTGTCCCTACAAAAATAAATATTTTAATTTGCGATCCCAAAATAAATACTTTTATGTGAGATCCCACTACTTGCATTTATGCTTCAATATTGTATTTCTACCGACTGCTGGGAGCCCCAATTTTAAAGCTTCGTCTTCTATTTTGTAGAGTTGAGCAAGAGGGCATACAAGCTGATCCAATTGAACCAAGTCTTTGTTGGTTATGTAAAGAAAAACAAACTTCAGACAGAGAGCTTCTTTATTGGATCAAATCAATGTGAGTTCCTATTGTGCGTTGTGATTTTGCAAGTAATGATGCTTATGTCTAGTGTCAGGCTTCTCATTCATAAACTATTAAATGTTGTCTGCAGTGATGACTATGTTAGGAAAATTGACCGAAACTTAAACTTAACCATTGTGGATATATAACTGAAACTTAAAATTGAGAAAAGAAGAAGGATATTTGATAACAAGAGGGACATTTCTTAACAAAGGTAGAGAGTGACTGAGAAGAAAAGAAAGAAAGAAGGCTAGTTACATTTGTTAGCTATATTCATATCTAGCATCTTATTTTTCCGTTTAGCGAAGATGGAGGTTAATTTTGTTAGCTATGGTATATTGTGGTCCTTTTGTAGTATGCTAAATGATAATTGAAATGATGCAGGTAGCAAGCCCATATAGGAAAGGGTGGATCTACTTTTGATTGTGGAAGAATTTTGCGGATGGTTATCATTTTGAAGTTCTTGTTCACTACATAGTTGATGTATGACACGAAATTTTTAATTACTCTTCTTTATTGGATAGACTTTAAACCTTTCATATGTAGTTTTTATGCAACAAATTAAGGTGAAATCAACGTGAGCTGTTGCTTTAGCTTTCTATTGTCTCATTATGTGCTCTACCAGGGATTAATAAATTTGGCCATTATTATTATTATTTTTTAGAGTAGATGACTGCTAATGTTTATTATTATTTTTCTTGTACAATATTGTTTACTAAATTTGCGTATTTTACTATAAAAATGTTTTTACGTATATTGGTTATTATAAAAAAAAAAAAATGACGATTGCAAAAAAAAAAAAAAAAGACATTTAGCAACGTTTATAAAATGTTGCAAAAACTAAGGACAAAAGAATTGACAACGTTAAAACAATGTTTTACAAAAGTACGTTCAATTTATAAATTGATTTAAGACAACATTTATAAAATGTTGCAAAAGAGGAACGATAACATTTAAAAAACGTTGTAGTAGAGGAACGACAACATTGAAAAAATGTTGCGGAAGGGTAACGGCAACACTTTAAAAACGTTGCGAAAGAGTAACGGCGACAATTAAAAAATGTCGCGGAAAGTTATTTGCAACGTTTAAAAAATGTTGCGGAAAGTCATTTGCAACGTTTCTCAAACGTTGCAAAAACTTGAATTTCCGCAACATTTAAAAAACGTTGCAAATGACTTTCCGCAACGTTTTTTAAACGTTGCAAATGACTTTCCGCAACGTTTGTATTTAGCTTTTGCAACGTTGTATAAACGTTGCCGTATCCTTATGGTCTACGGCAACACTGAAGCCCGCAACACATGCACAAACGTTGCAAAAAGGTTTTAGCAACGTTTTTCAAACGTTGCAAAAGCCAATTTTTGTTGTAGTGTTTAGTTGAGGAAGTAGAAACATATTCTCAACTTTGTAATAAATTTAACAAATGATTGAAAAAAGGCCTTGTAACTCTCCTATAATTTCATCCATTTCCAAATTATTTTCCATATGCATAGATAGACATATTATAGTGCCATAAAATTGAATATTTTACATTTTGGTTAATTAGTACATAACATCTTTACCTTTCACTATTATTGTGAAAAACGTTCATATATTCTATTTTTAGCATTTTCACCCTTAATTACATATTTGATTGTGCAAAACATCATTTTTCATCCAATATCTCAATAAAAAACTGTAAAATGACAAATATACCCTCATATTTAACTATAGTCCTAATTCTTTTAAAAAAGTTCAAACAAGTTCCAAATAAATTATTAAAAAATTTTTAAAAAAATCTCTTTCTTCTTCTTCTTCACCACTACTACTACCACTAGCACTACCAACTTTTTTGGGCAATTGGATGGGGAAAAAAATTCAAAGATGGAGCATTATCCCCGGAGAAAAACAATATCCGGCATCGGAAATTCAGAGCTCTGGAGAGGCAAAGTAGAGATTAGGACACAGTTTGGAAAAATCAGAAGACTAAAAATACATCAGGCAGGAAATCCCAAACTTCATCAATGCAAGAAAGACAAACATACCCCAAAGATTTTATAATTCAACAATTCTTAGGAACAAGTAAATACATAACCCACATTTCTTCTACTGCAAATTATATACTGACACATTGCTTTTATAGCTTCTACCATCTAGCACCCTAATTATTATGCCAAAGTAAAATTGAAGGCAGTGGCTTGGTAACAAAGATGTGACCAACTAAAGAAACATAACCTGAATCCGTACTAAATTCTCATTAGTTAGATGATAATCAATACACAAATACGTTCTTCCCCCAATTGTTAGGTTTGTATTCAAAAACAATTCAGTCACTGCACACAATTGTTGTCAATTTCTTCACCTCCTTCATTATCAACGCCGACGAGGACTCTAATACTCACCATGGTTCTAATTGACATTTGCGAGTCAATGGTGAGAAGAGAATCAAAGGTGTTCGATGATGAACAGCCCATACCAATGGAGCGATTGGGGGAAGAGGTAGTGGCAGTGGTCCGATGTTGTAGTTGGTGGTGGTCTAGTGGAAGGTGAAGTTGATGTAATTGTGGATTGCTGATTTGTTTGAGGTGGTGGCACTTGTGGATTTGTTTATTATGACCAAGTCGCAAGCTTTTTAACAGATTTTGAATCGTTCAAAATGGATAATCGTAGCTTAAAATGCCGCACCAAACGGCAATTTTTTAACAATAAAAAATTGAAAATTTGAAAAAGTTCATATTGGGAAATGTAGGCCCCTTCTATTCGGAATGAATATGCTAACTTCCAAATGTCATCATAATTTTAATTGACCTAATTAATACAGTTATTAAAATTTAATTTAGTTCTTTTTTTTAAAGTGGTATGTCTAATTTCCTCTATAATTTATTTTACTTTTAATTTATATTGCGTGATAAAAATCTGATCCAAAAAAATGTTATATTTAGAAATAAATGTTGTGAAAAGTGGTTTTTTTGAATGTGTAATTAAAAAATAAGGAAAAATTAGTTCACTGGCAAAATTATTTTGTGATAGACATGAAAGTGTAGGGAAATCCTAAAGGGAGAATGCCAACTCATCAAGAAAAAAATTAATAATAAGTAATAAGAATAACGATTTATAAACCTTATTGAGAGTTTAAATTTATCTAACATCTTTCTTTTCTAGAAAGAAATTGAAATACAATGAGATACCATTTTTATATTCTTTTAAGGTTAAAAGTTACATGACCATATAGAATAGGGGGCGGACGCAGATAATTAAAGTTAGGGGGTACAATCGAACTTATAAAAAAGTTGAGAGAAATTTTACAATCGAAAATTTACATCCAAAAAAGTCATACCCCATGTAATTTTGCATCCGAAAATTTACATGGAATATGACTTTTTCGAACAAAATTTCGAAATTTTTTGATGCAGATTACATTGAGAAATTTGTATCACAAAAACAATAAATGTTAATGAAATAATTAAATTTTTTAAAAAAAAATACGAGTTAGACGCATCTTTTTAAGACATACGTTTGACACATCTTTAACTATTTTCGATATCTGTTTGAATTATTTGATATGCCTATAATGTAGTCCTCGAAACGCGCTTGGAGATGATATAAGTGATTTGTAGATTCGACTACTGTACGATCGTCGAAGAATTTTTAAAGTTAGCATGTTATCGAAATTCTTGAAATACTAATTTTAAACCACCTACTTTGATAAGTCGTAATATTTGCTAGGATTGATAATTTGGCATGCCGTTAACGACATAAGAAATTAGATTGTGAGCAGTTCGAAATGGTATTAAGAATACAATATTTCGATTTCGTTTTACATCTTATAATGATTTCGAAAATTGAAACAAAACATAAAATTTAAAAAAAAAAAAAAAAAGAGGCAAAGTTGGGGGGTCACATGCCCACCAGACCCACCCCTGGGTCCGCCAGTGATATAGAATAATGCTGAATTAACAAAGTCATATCGACTATGTTAGTGAAGCAAAATCCCACTATGTATGACATGTTATTCATTTTAAAATTAAAGAAAATGTGAAAAGAAAGGAGTAGTGATAGGAGTAGATTATCGATTGGAGTGTGCCAAGTTGGTACAATAACGCATATCAGTCCCCTCAACTAATCCATTTGAAAGAAATAAAATTCGAGAAATAAATGTTCTTCGTGCTTTACAAATGTACAAGTAGAAACACACACACATATATTAATGAGTTTTTTGCACATTTATTTTCCGAACTTTCAAAATAGTAACAAATTTATCCCAAACCAATTTTATTAGACAAAAAATCTATTTCTAATCTTTTAATTAATTAGCAAAGTGTGTCCTGCTCTTGATTCGCAAGTGTGTCCGATTTTATACTATTCTTTTTAAATAAACTTAAGGAAAAGATACAAAAAGGGAAAATTTAAATTGTGCATGCAGTCCGAACCTTTTATGGTGGTTTACAATAACAAAAATGAAAGGAAAAAAAAAAACTTCAGAATCAACAATGCAATCTTTCCAAAATGAGGCACATAAAAAATTTCAAAAATAAAAATTCAATTCATCTTTTCCCACACCACACCACACCATGTGCTTATTTGATAGAGATTAAAATTGAAAAATTGGCGCTATTGTTGGACTTTTATTAGGCGAATGAGACCCAATAACGACTATATTTTCAATTTTAATTGGATTAAAATCTCTCCCAAACAAACTTCATATTGCCATTGCTGTCGCCTCCACCATTGGTATTATTCAACAGTAATTAATGCTAGTTAATTGAAATATTGGGATGTATTGTGCTAATAAAATTGGTTACGGGTCGATGTACTAATCTTAAAGGTTGGGGGACGATATGGGCAAGAAATCTTATTTAATTTGTACCACCAGTCACCAATATGTTGTCTTACGCAGTTTGGCTACAACTTTTAAAAGGGAACAAATTGGTCCTCAACATTTCACCACAGTTTCACCATCAATTTCCAAAAATGAAAATTGTCCAACCTTCTGTTCAATAGTCACATGATTCACATGTCCAACTTTATGAAATGAGATTTTGCTTTTCAATTTGGACTATTACAACTAGAAACTTGAAGTCAAACCTGAGGCGAGGCCCAATTTGGAAATTTTAAAAATATTCATAAAAAATTAAACATTAGTTAAGTGAAAATAAAGTAGATATGGCGTAATGGTGATAGTTCTAAAATTAGCATGTGTACATCTAGGTTTGACCACAAACATCATTGTGCTATTTTTATTTATTATTTTTTAGTCTCTAACTTCTAGTCCCTCTAGCAAATTCCTTCCTAACCTTCAAAATCATACTTTTCAATCTCCCTTATTTAGTTCCATTTACATATTTAGTCATTGTAACATAATTCGATAGAGTTTAATTTTTTTATGCGAGATATACAAGCTAATTTTTTTAAGGTAGCAAACACTACCTAACCTAATCTTTCAAACTTTTTTTTTTCTTTTTTTTTCAAAATCGAAAGAAAAGCCCCTTTCTTTTTTATGCACAATATTGTCAAGATTCGGTTTAGTGCACAACCATTTAACAAAGATTTCGGCCAAGTTGTGAAAGAGTAATAAATGATTGAAGACCAACTAGCTCTATTTTAAACGTTTAGAATCAAAACTCTACCGAGACAATAGATTGAGGACCTTAGATGAAATTATTCCTTTCTTATATTTCCTTTTTTCATGTGGGTTATAAAAATAAGGGAAAATTGTAGTGCCGATCCCAAACCTCTCATTTTGCTACAGATTACACCATAGCCTTTCATTTTTGTGACCACAATCCCAAACATTTCACTAATGACAACCTCTATTTTAAATGTTTAGAATCAAAACTCTACTGAGATAATAGATTGAGGACCTTAGATGAAATTATTCCTTTCTTATATTTCCTTTTTTCATGCGGGTTATAAAAATAAGGGAAAATTGCAATGCCGATCCCAAACCTCTCATTTTGCTATAGATTACACCCTAACCTTTCATTTTTGTGACCGCAATCCCAAACCTTTCACTTTAATGACAGTTGGAGTCCATATAACAAATTCTGTTAGTCAATGCTGAAATAATAATTTTGTCACCAATGGACAATTTAGGTGAGGGATAAAATAATATATTTATAATAGATTATCTCTCTAAACTCACATCCCCTTTTTCAAATCTGATTGTTGAGTAGAACATTCAGATTCCGCATTAACTATCAATAATCCAAGCCCAGTTTTTGAATTTGACAATTCAGCATACGATTTTGTTACGGGTACATCACGATGTACATCACGGTATTCACCCCCTCACATGGGGGTGAGACCCACTTAAATAAAAAAAATATTTTATACAAGTGGGTCCCACCCCCATGTGAGAGGGGTGGATACCTTGATGTACAAGTAGATTTATCCTTCAGAACATTATGTAGAGTTTCGTAGGAGTTGAAGGAAGCTGATTACCTGGAAATTGGAAGATGACAAGAGCGTTCGATAACTGGCAGAGACTAGTCGAAGCGACGCTGAAGAGAGAAGAGCTTCGGCGTGTCGCTTGTGAAGACTCGATGTCCAGCTCCATGAACTCAGACTTCTCTGGGAGTTTCCGTATGAACGAATTGTCTTTAATTTCGAGAATATGGGAATTTCGTTTATTTACGAGCAGATTATCCAGGCGACTGGGGATTTCAGTGATGAAAACTTAATCAAGCACGGTCAATCTGGAGAAATCTTCTGGGGAACTTTGGAAGGATCGTGATCTGTTAAAAATAGCAATGTGTTGGGTTTTTTTCATCCTTTTATTTCAATGTTTCTTATTAACTTAATCAAGCTCTGTTCTTGCTGAAGTCTTGTAGGTTACTTGACTGGTTGCTTCTTTTAGCTCATCTCTAGATCTAAGGGAAGATCTAAAGCTTACAAATAGACGACCGATTTTTAAGAATTTACTTCAATTCCATACGATGTTTATTGCTTTGGGAAGGTTTAGCTTGAGCTAGTAACAGGCAAACTGGGAATCTTGACTGGTAGCAAAGCACACTCCTTCAGATCAATATATATGATGAAGGACCGATAATAAGCATTGTGGATCCATCATTAATCATAGATGAGGATCTGTTGGAGGAAGTTTGGGCGGTGGCTATTGTTGCTAAATCTTGCCTCAATCCGAACCCTTCAAGGCGGCCAGTTATTCGATATGTACTTAAGGCTCTGGAAAATCCTTTAAAGGTGATAAGGGAGTGAAGGACCGGAAGAAATGTTGAGTTCCAAGATGGGAATTTGCTCTATTAACGGCCAAATCTGCAGCTTCAATGAGGAAAAGGGATCGAGGAACTAGTTTTAATGGGTTTACAAAATCTCTCAAGTACCTTGTCAGTAATTAGTGAATTAGGAAGGATTCCTTTGTACTGAATAACAAGTTGCGTGTCAATCTTCATGATGGTCATTTTTCTATCCTTTGTTGATGGTTTTAACTATTTGCATTTTTTAATTCTAAAAGTAATGTACGAGCCTGCAGCATGTTTCTCGATAGATGTTGAATTTATTACATACTAGTTGCTAAAATTAAAGCTCATTTAAAGAAAATAAGGCCATTTACACTAAACTAACCAAGATATTGAAACGACATTCTCAAGCCTTAAAAATAAACTTAGCATCATGGCATTAACAAATTGAAGATCTACTACATTTCTTTAAAAGTCGAAAACCATGCACGAAAAGAACGCAACAAATGTACTACGCCAACTACAAAATCGAATATGGATTGTCTCATCCATAAGTGTAATTAACATTTAAAAGAAAAAATATAATACATTTGCCAGAATTTATAATGAATTGCAACAAGCACCTGCATTTGTATCGCTAGGTGATTAAGACGCGTATACTTCAATTAAGATTTCATTTAAAGTCATGGCTCTCCACAGTCAATTCTACAAAGTAACACCAAATAAAGTTCAAATACAAACTGACCGAACAGATGCAAATAAATAAATATATGAAAACCCGACATAACTGGAATTTCCATCTCCGCAAATATTTTATTTATCCATTGAGAATACATTTTGTAAAAAGTATTTTTTTAAGACGTGTGATTAAAAATTAAGGAATTCTTATGATTAATTATTGTAACGTACCAAGAAAGGTCTAGATCCTGGTTGGTCATTGTTCCATTGTGACTAAGACAGGACACGCGAAACTCGAAAAATTTTGATGCTAATAAGGTTTCAACCCTTGATTATGAATCTAATCAGAAGATTAATTGAAATTAAAATGTTGAAATCCACCTTTGATTTAAGTTTATGGAAATACAGGTAATTATAATTTTATAACTCGGTTTTATCTTGAATTTGTAATTATTTCCGTTCATCGCCCAGGGCCTTTGTGACGCTCGTCCGGTCAAGCTAACGTTAAACATTAATCCTTCATGCGTAATTTATTCTTTCTTCAGATATTTATTGATAAATCCCTACAAACTCAATACCATTATGAATTGTGGAAATCTCAAGAAGAGGCTTTTCAGTTGACTCCTCTTTTTGCTTCGGTCCCTATATTTTGTAATCGGCCCTTTCCTTAATGTTTGAAGTGTTCCAGCTCATATGTGATTACTAACTAGCTTCTTACTCGTGAATTTGTTAAATATTTTAGCTCGTCATTCATAGAGCATATTTGGCTAAGCTTAAATTAATTCTTATAAGTTTTAAAATGATTTTTTTTGTTGGTCAAAAGCGAAAATATTTTCACAAGAAGTAAGAGGTATTTTCAAACTAAGTAACATTTTTTACTCGAAAGTAAGAAAAAGTAAGTAATCCAAACTTTTTGGAAACTTATCCAAACAAGTTGTGTATAATATATGTTGAGCATCACTCGCCGAAACTCTCCTGAAAATTCCCTTAGTATTAATAAAAGGAATGCTTTGACTGGGTGCAGTTTGCCACAAAGGAAAGCACTAAGGGTCCGTTTGATTGCAAAGGTGGAAAATGGGTGAAAAAAATGAATTCCATAGAAAATAATTGTCTAAAACTTGTTTTCCAGGGAAATTGTTAATGAAGTGTTTGATTGGTATAATTTTCCACCCGGAACATTTTTAAATTTTTGGATCTTTTTGTGTTCGTTTGTATTTGTTTTATATGGAAATTGTCCATTAAAGTGATAATTTTTTTCACAATTGGTTATAAAATTTATTTTCACTGCAAAAAAAAAAAATTCTTAGAAAATCATTTTTTCATCAAAGTTTAGTGTTCGTTTGACTTTGTTTTATATGGAAATTGTCCATTAAAAATAATTTTTTTTTTTTTACAATTGGTTATAAAATTTGTTCCAATTGCAAAAAAAAAAAAAAACCTGGAATTCCAATTTCCCACCAAAATGGTGGGAAAATCAATTCAATGATTTCCTAGAAAATGTGCACGTGGGAGCCATTTTGGGAAAACCGATTCCACGACAAATTTATGGTATCAAACAAGGCAAAAGTTGAAAAATGGAATTTCCATGAAATTTTTTTGATTTCAAACAGGGCCTAAGTGTAAGTTTAGCAAGCAAGAGGAGTGTTGGAACACTTCGGTCAAATATATCCTTTTGCTCATTGTTTTTTCACTCCAACAGCTTTTTTCGTCCTTCATCAGCAATTAAAATTCTTCTTAAATTTTCCATCAGGATTGAGTATGCATGCAGGTGGCCGCCGCCGCACCGATTGTCCTTGGACAGATATATATAATCCTAGAATTGGATTTTACTTCAAACAAAGGACACAAGGACACATTTTATATTTCATTGAATTTGAGATGACATAAAGCGAGAGGTGAAAATAATAAATAGATATGTTATAGGATAATAACATTGAAATCTACGTTGACAATTTACAATAACTCCATTAAGTATTAGGATAATTTTTGTTAGTTACACGACATTTTAATTGCAATGATGGTCCATTTTTATTCATTTTTGTACTTAGGTCCTCTACTTATTCACCTCATTTTTGTATGAAACCTCCCATTAATTAGTGCGTCTTGTCTTGGATAATAGTTTTTGTCCAAAAATTCTATTAGAAGGTGTAAAAAGAATTATTGACCCCATATTTTTATAAAAGAAAAAAAAAAGCAATAAATACAAAAAAATATGTCACTCATTTCAAAATTTCCTAATAGAATATTTGAACAGAAATCGACATTAGATAATAAATGAATTTTAATAATATGAATGTGACGAAAAAAGTTGAGGGTATAAGTGCAAAAATTAGTAAAGATCATGAATTTTCATTACAATTAAAATATAATGTAGTTAAAAAAGTGTGACATGAATATAATTACCCTTGAGTATTGAAAATCAAATTATTTTGATTCAAAACAGAGTACCTTAAATGTAATTGATTGGCAATCTTACTGGGATAGTTCCATTGAGTTTAGGAAGGTTGTCGAGCTTTTACGTGCTAGATCTTTCCCGTAATTTGCTTACTGGTTCAATTCCCAAGTCTTTTTCCTCACTGGGGAACCTTACTTCATTTGACATGTCTTTGAATTTCTTGTATGGGGCCGTTCCTCTGGGCATTGGGACTTTGTCTAGGCTGCAGTTCTTGAATCTTTCACGGAACAGTTTTTCTTCTTCAATACCTGCCCAATTTGGTGATATTTCTAGCCTAGTTGACTTGGATCTCGGATTTAATTTGGTATTTGGCTCAGTGACCCTACATTTTAGAGGGTTGAAAAACTTGCAGAGAATGATTATTGGGAATAATTTCCTGTCAGGATCGTTGCCAGATAATTTGTTTCCTCCATTGACTCGGTTGCAAATTGTGGTTTTGAGTCATAACAAATTAAGTGGTGATTTCCCATATGTGCTCTAGTCGATGCTTGAATTGAAATTTCTGAACGTTTCTGGAAATAACTTCAGTAATAGTGCTAATTAATTGAAATAATGAGGATGTATAGTGCTAATAAAATTGGTTAAGTCATTTCTGTCAAATTCAACCCATTTAGTTCTTAGAAGATCAATTTTTTAATTCACGTGATTATTATACCAGTTTAACAATTTTTTTTTTTCCATAAATAAAACCTTAAATATTTACTGATCTTTGAAGGTTGGGGATGAAATGTGCAAAAAACCCTTATTTAATTTCTTGAAGGAACAATTGTACCACTAGTCACCAATTTGTTGTATTAGTAGCAAAAGAACAAAAAAAAAAAAAAGTTGTTTTCATATGCAAAATTATTTCATTGAAAAAATATGTAGTTGAAAATGAATTTAAAGGCATAACTCCAATGAAAAACACATCCAGTCCAAAAAGCACATCAAATCTAGCCATTCTAACCCACTTTGTGAGGAGGCACATTTCTTCCAAAATTATAAGACTATTTTGACAAGCTTCTAGGGCTAAACAAAACTTCCGGATTGAACCGACAGAACAGGAACCGAATCGGAACGAATCGAATTGTTCTTCTTAAGTTAAATATCCGAATGGGTATTTGAATTAAGAACTGATATATTCGGTTCGATTATCAATTCTAGACCAAGAACTGAAAAATCGAATAAGAATCGAATATCCCTAATTTTTTTTTATCTTAAAAAAGCCAAATTATTTTATTTTTTCTAAATAATTTGCTAACTAATTAATTTAGCCCAATCCAAAATATGATTTTTCTTATTTCTAATTTCCCGTCCAAGTCCAATTAATCAAATTAACCTAACTTTTCCCCAAATCTCTTATATGAGCTCGCTATCTTCTTCTTCCTGTAATTTTAAGAGCCAAATCTATGAAAAACTCAACATAGAGAGACACAAAAGATATCACGGGATTGGACTACGTTATTTTGTAATAGTTGAAATTGAACATGTCATTAGTTGAATTAATGTAGCGTTGTTGTAAATATTAAAAAAATTAATTATTGTATGGAACCTTAGAACCGAATGGAACCAAACCCGAACAGTTCCATTATTAAATTTGGACCCGACGGTTCCACTTACTAAATACCAAAAAATTCGGATTCAATTTAATTCTACTTAGAACCGGACTGAACCGGACATGTCCAGCCCTAGCAGCTTCCAACTTTGGGTGAAACAATTGCTTATTTAACTCGGATCTTGCATGTTTACCCATTAAGGATCATACTTTGACAACCCCCGAAGTGTGTTTTACTCTTTTCTTCTTTTTTATTCTTCATATGCGAGTGAACTCAAGTAAACTTATATAATCTGCCTGGTTCACTATCTTGTTCTCTAACCATTAAACTGCTATTTCCTTTAATACTGGACAGGTTAAAGATCTGTGTGACGACCTTCGTGTTCTGGGAAGCAAGACTTCAAGCATCTTTTACAGTAAGATTGTGTCAAATGAAACATACAAAGAACCATAGGCAGATATTTCCCATATGTGGTGATTCTGTGTTTCTCTTGCATGATTTTGTGCCCTTCGATGTTTGTGTTGTGGTGTAGATGGTGTATACATATAAGAAAGGCGCTATCTCCCTCAGAGAAGGCTACTTCTGCTACAACGGCTGTGGAACGTGAGAGCAGGCAAGATGAAGATGAGAGAATTCTTAATGAAATGAAGGAGTTGACTAATGCCATGGAACGGAAGAAGAAAAGGGCAAAGAAACTTCTAGCAAAAAGACGAGCCAAGGTCGTTGCCCATGTTTATCAATCCCTTTCTGCTTTATTGTTCTATTTTTTAAGTACATATTGAACACAAAATTAAGCAAACACGAATTAGTTTGAGCTATTGTCTCGGCTTTCGAAGCTATAGTTAGTTAACATTTAATTGTGATGACAGGATAATTTGATAATACTCGAATACTAGAATGCTTTTCTATCGATTGTATATCAAATGATGGGGAACAGTCATCATCTGCCTCATAGTCATAGCACTGCAGGCTCTCTACATGCTATATTCTCTGACAGTTAAGAGGCCATATCATAGTTAAAGCTGGGTTATACTGAAATATAGTCATTGCGCTGTGAACAAGTGATATTAAAATTTAGATGTAATGTCTGTTAAGCTGATCTAGTAACAATTTTGCAACAAAGTAATATAGACTTGGAAATCTATACAACGCTGGGACTTCAACCATCACTATGGGATCGGTTTCATAGGGATTTTTGGAGACTTGGAGTCTATTACAATTATTATTATTATTATTTTATTTTTTCACATTCTCAATGTATTATATTACGAATTTTATCAGGTGCCTCCTATCGTGTATGTCTACCCATCAAGCTTTGATGAGTTTTACTAAAGCAATTCCCACCTCCTTTGAACATTTCTACCTATTCTATATGTAATACAACGTCCTAATTCTCTTTGTTAGGTTGTCCTAAATATCTTCACCCAATATTTTCCTCTGGGTGTGTTGTTGCACTTGAATGTAATCTCTAGTTTGCTTTTGATGTATATATGCTCTTTCAAGACATTACTAATCCTCATTTTTACATGCGTAAATGTAATATATTCTGCTTTATCTGATAAATCCTTTTATCTTTACTGTAAGACAAAGCTCGGAAAGCAATAGGCAAGCAAACAGATGCGACTGAGGAGGGTTATACGGATCATGAATTGTTCTCTATAACTTCTATCAAGGTATCTTTGTCCTTCATTTATTTATTAAATTACCAGTTTGAAAGATCAGTCATTTATAGCCTATATTAGTTGGCATGTCATTCCATTCAGGAATAGGATGAAGTCTCGATGTTTGCTTCTTACTCTTTGTACTTTTTATAACTGTTATCCTGCACGGGTGAAATCAAATGGACAATGGATTTTTTTTTTCTTGTCTATGTTGTCAAGTTGTAATAAATTCTCCTGAATTAGTGATGTTGGGAGTTTTGCTGTGAGCACCAGTTTTCCAATAATCCCGCCTTATCAGTATATAGTGATGGAAATCGATGTTGGATTTGGTTCTCTTTAAATATGGGAATGTTATTTCATAAATTGTGTTACGCATCCAAGTGTAATTTTTTTGGTCAATTTTTACATAATATCTAGTATTTGCTTGGTCTAAACTTGTAATTTTTATTATCTCTCGGGAATGCTTTTATTCAGGGGAAGAAAGAACTTGTGGCTGTCGATAATGATGAATGTGATGATGAAAATGATGGGATTGGTAGTAGTGATAGCGAAGGGGCCCATGAGGAAGCCCAAGGGGACACATCTAGTGATTCAGACACCGATAAAGAACTCCAGCGGTAGTTTCCTCCTAACTTGGATGTAAGCTTGTAAAGTATGGTCCATTTTTTGGATGCTTTTATAAGCTAACAGTATTCTGCTTTCAGGTATGGTGAGCAACTGGAGGAATTATTTGAAGACGCCTATAAGCACGAAGCAGAGAAAGCGTACAAAACAAGCCTATTCCGAGGGTGATCAGCTCTTGGATGTGAGCTACATTTTCCCATTTTACATCACATATGCACCAAAAAAGAATGGATGAGCTCCAATTTGCTATGTTTTCAAAACCAAACTGGACTAGATCGGACAGTTCATTCCGGAAAACCGAGAACCCGTTTACAAACCGTTAAGGTTTTGGCTTAAAACCACTTAAACTGAAAATCGGGAAAAAACCCGGTCAAATGTCAGGTCCAACTGCAAAACTGGTTGACCCGGCGCTGGTTTTACTGGTTAGCTTTTTTAATTAAGAAGAATGGCAATTTACAGGCCTGATGACTAAAAAATTAAAAGGCTGAGGAAGTTACTGTTTAACTATTGGCTAGCCCTTATTGTAGTTGCTTTCTAACCTTTGCCTTTCTTGTTTTTTTTTTGTTTTTTTGGGTGGGCGTGGGTGTGTGTGCGTATTTTTATTACAACCATTCAACCTTGGTTGAACCCAGAACAACATTTTAACCCTTGACTATTATCTTTTTCTTTTTCCGGGTCAACGTGGGGAACATAGCAATTTTGTTTCACAAAATGCACTTTGCTAAATAGGTATCTTTTATTTTTTTTATGGTTTGGGCAGGGCGACGATGACAATAACATGGTTCATTCTGATCAAGACTCCGATAATGATGGAGGTCGTGAGGTGAATCCGCTTGTGGTACCACTCAAAGAGAATGCACGAAGTCAGGAGGAGATTGCAGCAAAATGGTTCAGCCAAAATGTCTTCATGGACGTCGATGAAAGAGAGGATTTGGAGAATGATGATAGCGAAAATGCAGATGGATTCGCGGGCCAAACATCCCGAATTTCAGGAGAAGAAAATTGAAGATTCACAAAAAAAATACATGGATTCAAGGACGAGTAAATTACCGACAGTCAAAGCTTCCAAGGTAGATGATATTTTGAGATAGTTCCTGCTCCACATACAGATTCTAGTGATTCTTCATCAGACGACTCAGATGAAGATGACATTAATTCAAAAGATTGGCCTGTGCAAAGAAGATGCTGACGAAAAAGCAGAGAAAACAGATTCTTGATGATGCGTACAACAAATATATGTTCCATGATGAGGGATTACCCAAGTGGTTTGTGGATGAGGAAAAGAGGCATTATCAGCTAATCAAGCCAGTGACAAAAGAGGAGATTGCTGCAACGAGAGCACAATTCAAAGAAATTGATGCTCGGCCTGCTAAGAAGGTGGCACAAGCCAAAGCTAGAAAGAAACGAGCTGCCCATAGGCAACTAGAAAAGGTACGCAAGAAGACGAACTCTATATCGGACCAGACAGAAATATCTGATCGTTCGAAGAGGAAAATGATTGAACAGCTTTATAAGAAGGCAACTCCTAAAAAACCTAAGAAGGAATATGTTGTAGCAAAGAAGGGTGTCCAAGTCAAGGCTGGCAAGGGGAAAGTTCTTGTTGATCGACAAATGAAAAAGGATACCAGGAAGCAGGGAATGAGCAAGCGGGTTAAAGAAACAAAGGGAAAGCAGAAAGGTAAAGGATCGGGAAAGGGACCAGGAAAGGGGAAGGAGAAGGGTAAGGGAAAAGGGGGAAGTAAAATGAAGTAGAGGGCAATGCGTCTTTGAATGTGAGGAGAACAGCGAGGGAGGGTTCTTCTGTAGCCAAAAGGGTTTATAAGAGACTTCTAATAGGGCTTCCCTCTATGTAGGAAGGAGAAGATGATTCACCAGAATTAATTTTGTAGGCTTGCCCTTGCTATTATTTATTCTTAATAATTTTGTCGTAGCTAAGGTTTTGTAGGCTGAAAAGTTTTTACTTTTTTTTTTCTTCACTTTTTGAGTTATTGCCTAAAGTATTCTAGGTGCAACAGAATTGACATCAATTTGGAAAGATAATGAATTCTTAATTTCACCAAATGTCCTCAATATATTCACTTTTTATTGCATTATTATTCTCAACTCAACTTTTTATTAATTACCGCATTTTATTTTAAAACATATCGATAGTCTTGCTCATTTATTTATATTTTATACACTAACTCACGAAAAGCTAAGAAAAAATTATTCTTGTATGAATGAAATCAGTCAAATGGTTTTGAAAAGTTGAAATTTCAAAAGGTTCTAAAAATGTGGCGAACGCACAAATAGAAATTTGAATTTTTGAATTTTGTTCTCAAATCGAGGGAGATGACAACTTTTTTTAAGAAATATTATTAAATATTTATAAATTCTTATTATTCCATTAATCACTTTGGTCAAGAAATATTTTTAAAAATTTGTCAAGAAAAGAACCAATTATGTGGAAAAAATAACATGGGGTCTTACTCGTCAGTTCCACCATATTGGCAATATCAACACGAAAATTCAATGGCGGCTGGACCGTCCAAAAACCACAGCGCACGAGATTCATATCGTTGTTGCATAAAAAAGGCACAAATTTCTTCAATTCCATTGTCAGTTTTTAACTTTGAAATCAATTCAAAGCCGATATAGAGAGAGGAAAGAAAACAGAGAATCAACTCAAAGAAATGGATCCGTTGATGGAGGAAGAAGAGTACAACTGGAGAGAAGTGATACTCCCATCGCTAATACCAGTTGTGCCGGAGCCGGAACTGGAGAGAGAAACCGGAGAGAGAAGGAGAGGACACGACATAATAATCGCAGCTGATCATGGACCCAATAGCAAACACGCTTTTCATTGGGCAATAACTAATCTTTGCCGCCTCGCAGATACCGTTCACCTTGTACATGCCGTTTCCAGTTAAGCCCGATTTTATTTTCATTTTGCTCTATATATTAACTTCAAGGAAAGATTGGGGACATGACTTTCTACTCAAATAATAGGTTGAGGATCATTAGTGAAATTTTCTTGATTCTTATGCATTTGTTTATTTTTTGTGTTAGGTTTGAAGAACCAGATTGTTTACTATACGACGCAGGTTCTTATGGAGAAGCTTGTAGTGGAGGCTCTTGAGGTTGCTATGGTAATTTCTATTTCTTTTTTCTAAATGTAATCTCAATTTGTTTTGGTAGTTTTGTGTTTTTGTGGTGATTTCATGGAACATTTGATGCGGAAAGAAATAAAATTGGTTAGTTTATGCGACATTAACATTGTGTTTGCAATTATGCTATCATACCCTTTGTGAAGGCTTTCCTCCTTCCTCTGTGAAGGTTCGTTCCTTCCTCCGGTGAAGGTTTTTCTTGGTCCTTCTTGTGCGCTCGATGGGGGTGGGAGCTTAGGCTTTCCCCTTCTTTCCCCTTCCATTTCCCTCCTTTTTTTTTCTTTGTTGTTGCCCGAGGTTTCGCCGTTTTGCAGGCGTGGTTTGGGCGGGGTGGTGGTGAGGTCGGCCGAGATTTGGTGGTGGTGTTCGTGTGTGCTTTGGTCGGAGAGAGGGGCGAGCGAGGTTTGGTCGGTGTCGAGCGGCGGGCCTCGATCGTTGTGATCTTAGGTGGCCGGAGCCGGCGTGGGCGCTGTTGCTGTTGGGGTTTCGCCGACGAGCCTTTTTGGCTGGTCCTTCAGCGTGGGCGTGGGTTGGTGATTGGTGGTGTGTGGTTGGTGTTTTCTTGGTTGTTGATTGGTGGTGTGTGTATGTTGTTTAGTTTTGTTTTTGTTGTTTTGGCTTGTGTTTAGTTTAGGTTGTTTGGTTTGTGTGGTTTGTTTGGTTGTGGTGAAGTCCAGACAATGTCCGCGACTTTGTGTGCGGGGGTGCTCAAGTGCTAAATGCGTAGTTGGCTTTATGTAGGGTTGTTCCTGCATTGTTACAGTCACAGATGTTCTTCGACTTCTATTGGCTTTGTTTGTAATCGAGTCGTGTATAGTTTGTTTGCCTTTGGGTCATGTATAGTTTTAGTGGTTGTCGCTTTGGCTGTGGAAGCACTTATTCTCTCTTTGGAGAGCTTGTGTTGGAGGTTTTTCCTCCTTGTATCCTCTTTTTGCGCCTTAAATGGAATACGAGAGTTTCAATAAAAAAAAACATTGTGTTTGCAATTATGACTTTCGAAATGTCATAAAAGATTGGGGCTTTCTTGCAGTACATTTTGTTTTCAATAAATTTGAAGTCTGTTATATGGAATAGTCATGTTAGTTTTTGTCGACACCTATTCCACTGAAATCGTGTCACTCTTATGAGCATAAACCTCTCTAGATCTACGCAAAAGTGACACTTGATTCATTTTATAGTTATGATTAAAAATAATGCAAATTATGTATTGGGATGAAATAATTAACAAAATATTACACCATAATGTATGCATTTGAGAAAACATGCAATCATTGGACACAGAGTTCGTGAGGTAGGGAGCTTTTTTCTATTTTTCTAGCACATTGTAATGTGAAGAATATTTCTTGAGACCAATTTTCACAGTTCGAAAAATGGTTTTGGGATTTTTGCCAAACGTTTACATAAATTTAAAGTTTTTGCGCGATTGAATAATTTATTGATCAATACTATCTCCTTCAATGGCCTAGTATGTCTTCTTGCCATCTCTTTTCCTCTTTACAGTTTCCAGGTAGTATGATCTATCTTCTATGTAGAGGTGTGTCTGTTTCGGTGTCTACATTGTTCTTGTACTCTGATAGTCTTGCTTATGCTCATCTTTTTATTATGAAAAATTTAAACTAATTCTTGCTTTCATATATTGTGAACCTGGATTAATTTTATTTTTTCTATAAAACTCATTTAACTTTTGAAAAGAGAGAAAGGAAAACAGAAGTCCAGTCGTGAACTCTATGGATTTGCTATTTTCTAGCTTTAATGGTATTTTATATAGAATTTCACATTACAAATAGGTGAAGTCGAAGGCTAGGATCGTGGAAGGAGATGCAGGGAAGGCAATTTGCAAGGAAGCAGAGAAGTTGAAGCCTGCTGCTGTTGTTCTTGGTACCAGAGGCCGAAGCTTGATGCAAAGGTGCCACTCTCCCTCGTTCTTTCACCCCCCGACCTGTTTATTCTCGACTGACATTTTTGTCTGACTCTATTTCAGTGTGCTACAAGGCAGCGTTAGTGAATATTGCTTTCACAATTGTAAAACCGCACCAGTCATTATTGTTCCTGGAAAAGGTATAATCTCTCTGTTAATTATTGAACTTATTTGTTTTAAGTCTTACGAAGTGATATAAATTTTATTCAATAACAGAGGCCGGGGAAGAATCTGTTGTGTAATGGAGCAGGCAAAGATGAGTAACTCCATCGAATCCTTGTCCCACATGTTAGTGTTAACTGCAGCTCTTTCTAGAGAGCAAATTCCTTTTCAAAATGATTGTGTGTGTTTATATGGATTATATTTTTATGTATCGAGTTATTACTGATGTTAAAATTTGTGTTAAATTGCATCTCTATTTATTTGATCGTCTTGCTTCCTCACAGCTTCTGATTTTTCATCCTGTCATGGTTATTTATATTCGCGCACTTACGCATACACAAAATTTCACAACAGCTTGTGATTAAGTGGACGATTGATTGATACTAACATGAAAGCAAGATACTCTAAATTCGGGATCACCCTTATTGTTTATGCAAGTTCTTTAGAATTTTTCATGAGTGTTCCCAATTTGAATTTCACTCACATCTCGAACGAATTCAAGAACGTTCGTAGAGATTCTGAATCAGTCGGCGTGGTTTAGTTTGTTCGTTCTGAACATCTATTTACTCACAAAAGTTGATTGGGCAAATTCCCTTCAATCTAGATACATAAACTTCCCTGACATAGATTACAATATCTAGCAGTATGTACAATACTAGAGACGATTAGTACTCTGGAGGATTAGAATGTACGGGGATACTGTCAAGTATTTCTTATCAAACAAGTTTGTGGCTATCTATCTGTGCATTGAAATGTGAATGGCACACACATGTAATATCTAGTAAGGTTGAACAATGAAATCGTCAAACCGTAACCTTGGTTTGGATCTATGTGGATTCATCAATGTTTTGGTTTTGAATTGAACCAAAACTGTTTCGAAGTGGTTTGGTTTAGGTTTCAATCTCTGCAAACTATTTCAAACCACCCAACCGAATAAAAAAAATGAAATAAATTAATGTAAATTTAATCGAATCCAATTAAAAATAAACACATCTCAGTTAAAAAGATACAATCATATTAGACATAACCCAATCAAACCATATACCTAAATAGACAATTATTCATCACAGTTAATTAATTAATTTATACTCAAATACCCGTTAGTCATCACAACTGTGAATGCAAAACTCTCAAATTGCATGAAGTGTTAAACAGTTGTTGTTGAACCATATTCATTAATCGTTCATTATAATTAAGTAGACAATTAAAGCTAGATTTTAATGCAAGCTCACATTTTTTTTTTCTTTCTACTAATAATTTTCTCGAATTTAGGCTAAATTTTCAGGTTAGATTATTCAATTTTCTTATTATTTGGTAATTGTTTGTTATATTTTATTGGTAATTGTGTTTTTTTTTTGTTCTAATTTGTGCTGGTCTCCCTTGAATTTTTAACGCACAACATTTTTTATTTATTTGCGTCTTAATTTCTTAGTCAGACCACTCAATTAATTATTTACATTATAACTTAGTTTTTACATTTAACTGTTAATTGTTAGATTGATTTAGTGAATTATTTAAATTGTCATTTTGAAGATTTGATCAATGAGTCTTCCGACATATTACTTTGGTGAAAATTTAATGTAAATTGTTAAAGGGTATTTATGTCTTTTATGTAATACCTAGGGTTTCCTAAGGTTTTCGTAACTCTTATTATAAATAGTGGGACAGGCTAACACTATTGTTAAGCCTTCTTACTCTTTTACTTCAACATGGTATCAGAGCAAGGTTATGGGAGATTAATTCCATAAGATTTGTTCAAACTTTTTTTTTCTTTTCTCTGCCTCTTTTACTAAAAAAAAAAAAAGTTACTGTTCATCCGCCGCGGTACTGTTCATCCGGCGGTACTGTTCATCCGGCGATTACTGTTCACAGTTCTCAGTTCTGGTCAGATCTACAAATGTTCGTAAGTCTGGTTATGACTCTCTCGTTCTTCATTTAAACCCTACAGTTGTTTGTATTTTTGGTTTGTTTTCCTTGTGCAAACTGTTTATTACTTGTTGAATTGGAGGGTATTAATATCGATGACTACACCTCAACCATTAACAACCCGTAAGTTGAACGGAACCAATTATTTAAATTGGTCTAAAGCTGTGAAAATAGCCCTAACTGGACAGAGAAAACATCGTCACCTCACGGAATCCGCCCCGGCAACAGATGATAAAAAGTATGACGACTGGATTCAGGCTGATGCGTAGATTGTAACATTGTTGTGGAATTCGATGGAGCCTCAGGTGGCTGATCTCTGTACTCATCTAGATACGTGCAAAGATATATGGGAGTATCTCCGTGTATTATATTCTAGTAATCTTACCAGGATGTATGATTTATCAGCGGAGTACTTCCAACTTCAGCAAGACACGCAATCCGTTACAGATTATTTTGCCACATTCAACCGCCTCTATGAGGAGATGAATATTATCCTACCACTGACTATCGATCTGAAGGAAATGCAAAAGCGACGTGAGCAGATGGCTGTCATGAAGTTCTTGGCTGGGTTACGTCCAGACTTCGAACCAATCCGATCTCAGATTCTTTCTAGTGCTACCCTTCCTACCATCACTGAAATGTATTCTCGCGTTTCCCGTAGTACTACCAAGGACAATGTTTCTGGCTCTGGTTCGTCTACGTCATCTGAGCATTCGACACTTGTTACACAGACTCTCACGCGAAATCGAGATGATCCACTTAGTGGTGGTCATGGTGTTTCTCTCGTGGTCGCCGTGGTAGTGGCCCTCAGGGTGGACGTAGTGGCCGTGGTCGTGTCTCCATTCGTCAGTGCTCCTTTTGTGGGTTGGAGAATCATAATCGAGACACATGTTGGGATTTGGTTGGCCGTCCACCCAAATTTGCCAATGCAGTGACATCTGATCTAGATATTCCTACCATTCCAGTATCTCAGGCGACTAAGGACATATCTGATGAGGAATATGCTCAGATCCTTCAGTATAGGGCATCTCAGCAGGCATCTCTTCCTATTGCTTCTTTAACTCAACGAGGTACTTCTTCTGCTTGTCTTTCCATTCGTCCATCCCCTCCCTCACCCTGGGTCATAGATTCCGCAGCCATTGATCACATGTCAGGTACATCTTCTTTATTTACGCATATTCAGTTCTCTTCTTCGTTGTCTCGTGTTAAGGTTGTTGATGGTTCCACTATCCCTATCCGTAGCATTGGTACAGTGGACCCCTCACCCTCCTTATCTCTCTCCTCCGTCTTGTATATTCCTTCGTTTTCCTTTAATTTGATGTCAGTTAGTAAACTCACCAAACATCTTAATTGTTCTGTCTCATTTTTTCCTGATTCTGTCATTCTCCAGGATTTGAGGACGCGGAAGACGATTGGCACAGGGCGTGAGGACAATGGCCTTTATTACCTTGATCGTGATGAGAGTCTTGCACCCCCTCCTACTGCATGTCCTGCTGTTGCACCTGCTCACCAAATCCATTGTTGCCTTGGTCATCCCTGCCTTGGCAACCTCAAGTTCTTTCCTAGTTTCAGTCATTTGTCTTCTTTAGAGTGTGAGTCTTGTCAATTGGGTAAGCATCATCGTGTTTCATTTGCTTCCCCTGCTCATGTTCGAGCATCGAGTCCTTTTAGTTTAGTTCATTCAGATGTTTGGGGTCCTTCTCGTGTTACTTCTACAATTGATTTTCGTTATTTTGTCACTTTTGTGGATGATTTTTCAAGAGTTACTTGGCTTTATTTAATGAAAGATCGTTCCGAATTATTCTCTATTTTTCATGCATTTTGTGCTGAAGTTCAAACCTAATTTAATGTATCCGTGCGTATTCTTCGTATAATGCTCGAGAATACTTTTCTCAGCCCTTTACTTCCTATATGTCGCACTCTGGTATCCTGCATCAGTCTTCTTGCCCTCACACACCACAGCAAAATGGGGTTGCTGAGCGTAAGAATCGACATCTCCTAGAGGTGGGCCGTACTCTCCTTTTTGAGATGAACGTTCCCAAACATTTTTGGGGCGATGCGGTTCTTACAGCTTGCTTCCTAATCAACCGGATGCCATCCTCTACCCTGCGAGGCACGTTCTCCATTCCATTCTTTTCCCCGTTCACCCTTATTTAGCTTACCTCCTCGCATATTTGGGTGTGTTTGTTTTGTTCATCAGTTGACTCCCAGCAGGGACAAGTTAGATCCCCGTGCTTTAAAATGTGTCTTCCTCGGCTATTCTCGCACGCAAAAAGGTTATCGATGTTATAGTCCTTCATTGCGTCGCTCATTTGTGTGTGCCGATGTTACATTCTTTGAGTCTACCCCTTACTTTTCTACCCCATCATCTCAAGTTGATCTGGATGTTACACTTCCTTTTCCCATTGACCCTACCCCTACGCTATCTTCCTCCGCTCCAGATCCTATCCCCTCCAATCGTTCTTCGGCCCCTTTGCAGGTATACTCTCGTCGCCAGAAGGACGCCTCCTCTGCTGTGCCCATCGTTTCTATGCCCTCAGATTCTTCTCCAGCAGACCCGCCCACGTCTGACATGGACATGCCCATTGCCATCTGAAAAGGTAAGCGCACCTGTACTACCCATCATATTTCTAACTTTGTCTCATATGCGCACCTATCTCCTTCATACTCCTCTTTTGTTGCTTCTCTGTCCTCTGTTTCTGTTCCTAAGTCCGTTTCAGATGCCCTTATTCTCCCTGGTTGGGCAAAGCAATGGAGGAAGAAATGACTGCTTTACATCAGAATGGCACTTGGGATCTTGTCTCGCTTCCGCCTGACAAAACTACAGTTGGATGTAAATGGGTGTACACTGTTAAGGTTCATCCGGACGGCACCGTTGATCGACTCAAGGCTCGCTTAGTTGCTAAAGGCTATACTCAGGTCTACAGTCTTGATTACTATGAGACCTTTTCTCCCGTTGCCAAGCTCGCTTCTGTTCGTTTGTTCATCTCTCTGGCTGCTACTTTTCTTAGGCCCTTACATCAGCTCAATATCAAGAATGATTTCTTAAATGGCGATCTGACTGAGGAAGTTTATATGGAGCAACCTCCTGGGTTTGTTGCTCAGGGGGAGTCTGATTTGGTATGTCGTTTGAAGAAGACTATTTATGGCATCAAGTAGTCTCCTAGAGCATGGTTTGGAAGATTTAGTGAAGTGGTAACTGAATTTGGTCTTCAGCGTTGTGGAGTCGATCATTCTGTCTTCTACAAGCACAATAAAGTAGGCAGAATATTGTTAATTGTGTATGTGGATGACATCGTGATTATTAGGGATGATCACAGTGGTATTCAAGAACTCAAAAAGTGTTTGCATAGTAAGTTCCAAACCAAATATTTGGGACACTTAAAGTATTTCTTGGGGATTGAAGTTGCTCGATCAAGTCAGGGCATTTACCTGTCCCAGAGAAAATATGTCCTTGATCTATTGAGCGAAACAGGAATGCTAGGAGCAAAACCTATTGACTCGCCTATGGATCCAAACACCAAATTATTGCCAGATCAGGGTATACCACTGACAGATTCAGCTCAATATAGACGGTTAGTTGGAAAGTTGAACTACCTGACAGTTACCAGACCAGATATCTCATTTGTTGTTAGTGTTATTAGTCAGTTCTTGGGTCATCCAATGATTTGTCACTGGGATGCAGTGATTCGTATTCTCCGATATCTGAAAGGCGCTCCTGGTTGTGGTTTGCTGTATCAAAATTTTGGACATACTCAAATAAAGGGCTACACAGATGCAGACTGGGCTGGATCACCCCTAGATAGGAAATCTACTACTGGGTATTGTGTGTTTGTTGGTGGTAACCTTGTTTCTTGGAAAAGTAAAAAGCAGACAGTTGTGGCGCGGTCGAGTGCAGAATCGGAATACAGGGCAATGGCGCATACCACTTGTGAGTTAACATGGTTGAAACATTTGTTGGAAGAACTTGGATTTGAACACACTTCACCGATGGAACTGGTATGTGATAATCAAGAAGCACTTCACATTGCATCAAACCCAGTCTTCCATGAGAGAATGAAGCACATTGAAGTTGACCGTCACTTTATTCGAGAACAATTGTTGCAGAAGCAGATTGAGACTAAATATGTAAACTCAACTGATCAGTTAGTTGATATATTTACTAAACCGTTGGGGGGTTCAAGGATAAAGTACATTTGTAACAAGTTTGGAGCACACAATATATATGCTCCATCTTAAGGGGGAGTGTTAAAGGGTATTTAGGTCTTTTATGTAATACTTATGGTTTCCTAAGGTTTTCCTAACTCTTATTATAAATAGTGGGACAGGCTAACACTATTGTTAAGCCTTCTTACTCTTTTACTTCAACATAAATAAATACAAGATTGTTCTCCAAATTACTAAAGACGTGTTAATTATTCAAATATCTAATGCAAGTGTTCGCTAAAATTATAAACTGCAAGTGCACGGGTCGCATTCAAGTAATAAATTGGATTATGAGTTCAAGTCGATCATTCAAGGAATGTTTACTTAATTACATAATAGTTAATTTAATTCTAACAATGTAGCACAAAATAAGATTTAGATTTTAAAAATAGTAAAAATAACTAAAAACTTTACGAAAAGAACAAATCTAAAATTTATGGAAGTAGTTGGGGTTCATAATTTCACTTAACCGTAGCCTAATTAATTACTCCACATGCAAACTAACAAATTACTCATTAAGTATGTTAGAACATATTTTTCTATTTTAACTAATTGCCTCTCTTGAACGAAATTAGCCTAATCAATTTGTTTAACCTACTATAAACAATTGCATTAACTCTTTGTGAAAATTGATCAATGGATAACCTATGGTTATGAGTATATCTCTATCTTTTACAAGAATCTATGATATTTACTACTTGATCTAAAATACACAATATTCTCTAAAAAATTGCACAAACCACTCAACACAATCATTTATTAGCCAAATAAATGAATAACGTGAAATACAATCATAGTTTGAAAAAACGTAAACGGGTACCGAGGCGTTTTCTTGTTATGAGGCGAGGCGTAAGCCTCAAAACGTTTTGAGGCGTAAGCCTCACCACAAACAAAACAGGTGCAATCTGCCGAACAAAATAGGTGCAATCTGCCGACGATGCACTGAACAAGAAAAAAGCCAAGTAAAGTCTGGGGAAACAATTTTAAATTGTAAGTCACTAGAAGAAGGCAGAAACAAAGGAGAAAAGAGACATAGAAGCAGCACTTGAGGACCTCTTTTAAGCGAATGATTGAAGTTAAGTTTTCTGGTTGCCGTTTAGTTCTGGAAAGATTTCTGACTGCAATGTAGTTCTGGCCATCTAGGAAGATTTCTGTCTGCCGTGTAGAAGGATTTCTGGCTGCCTTTTGGTATTCTAGATATTTTAATATTTTGTTTGGCCCAAAATGTCTTTTTAAATGGGCCTTTCTCTTTTTTAAAAAGGGCTTTTTTTAATTCCTTTTCAAAAACTTGAAAAAAACATACTTCAAATGAGGCGCATGCCTCATTTTTTTTGCCTTAGATGTAGAGGCGTGCGCCTCATTTTTTGTGCCTCACAGATTGAGCCTCGAGGCACAGAAGCTGCGCCTCACAGTGAGGCGGGCATCAAAGCGGGCCTCAGCAGGGTTTTTTCATACCATGAATACAATAATAAATACATATAAAAATAAGTACTTTAAGATTAAAGAAAATACACAATATTCTCTAAAAAATTGCACAAACCACTCAACACAATCATTTATTAGACAAATAAATGAATAACGTGAAATACAATAATAAATACATATAAAAATAAGTACTTTAAGATTAAAGAGAAAATATTGAAATTAATAAAGGTAGGTTAAGCTACATCATAAATCATAACACAAACAAATTAGCTCATTTTGTATAAATTATAAAAATGAAAAGATTTATAGAAATACTTGCAAATTGAAGAAAATAATAATTGAAATACAGGACTAAAGATAAAATATGTATTTTGGTTGAATTCTTGAAGGTAGCAATGGCTTGGTTTTGATTTTTCTCTAAAATCACTTACTTTCTTATTTTTTTTATCCCCTTGTGCTCTAGTTCTTGCGCCTTTTTCCTACAAAATGAGTGTGATTTGAACAGTGAATGAAGAATGAAGAATGTGGCAATGAATGTGAGAAAAGGACTATTTAAATGACCTAAAATCGTGCTTCAAAAAATCCCCAAAGGCCCCCAAAATGTCCTACAATTACAAAAACGGGGCAGAAAATTTTTGCCCCGAAATGCCATGCGTGCTCCCATGCGCACACATGGAAAGCATCGTAAGCCTCGCCCTTCCATAATGGGCTCTCTTGCGTGAGCCAGAGCCCATTATGGAAGCTCATGCTTGTGCTTTGAATCATTGCTATTTGATTTGGACTTGTTCTAAAAAAGTCGAGGTATTTCGAATTGTTTGTTGACAAGAACAAATTCAGGAAAACCTCTACAATTACTCGATAAGTAGCAATACACAATGGAGGTTTGATACCATTTTCTATAGGTAAATGTGTCGGGGGGAGAAAATCACCAGTTTGATTGAGTATGCTATAAATAAATTTCTACGTCTTAATATAGTGTGTGCTTCCGGGGGGCATGTATGCAAGAAGGAAATTGGAGCTTGATACGAATGACTAAAAATTCGGAAAATAAAGACCTAATAAAAAGATTGATACACAAGATAAATAAAAGATAAGATAAGATAAGAAGATATGCATGAATTCCCTTTTTTGTAAATTCTTTTCTTCCTTCCACTTTCTTTATCATTATTCCACTTGAATACATTCTAAATGAGCAAATTAATTAAGGCGAATTATTGCCTATGCATTAGGGCTGGGCATTGTCCGGTTCGGTTCGATTCTAAAAAGAACCGAACCGAACCCGAATTTTCGACTATTTAGTAAATGGAATCGTTCGGGTTCGGTTTCATTTGGTTCGGTTCGATTCTATTCGGTTCCCGGGTTCCGTACAATAATTAAATTTTTTTTTAATTTTACAACAACGCTACTTTAATTCAATTATGGTATGTTCAATCATAACTCTTACAAAATAACGTAGTCCAATCTCGTGATATCTTTTGCACATCTTTTTGTTGAGTTCTTCATAGATTTGACTGTTAAAATCACATGAAGAAGAGATGGCTGAGTCCACACGATGATTATATTCCAGTCGAAGGTATCCCCAAATCTGTTGCTTTAAGCGAGAGTAGGGCTAATCAGTTTGCTCCCTAATTGGTGTTTGGTCACCTGCCCAGAAAAGGTTCTTCTGTTTCATTCATAGTTTTCGTGCAGCAAGCTCCAGCTCTAATGGCTGCTTCACTGCAGCAGTGTTTGAACATAATCAGCTGTGCAGGTATGCCTAGTTAATACGTCTTGGATGATCTACATCTCTTAATCATGCACCAACGACTACATTGAACTCTCTGGGAAAGTGTAGATAATCTCTAAGATAGAATCTATTGAAGATAGAAATAAATAAGTTATTGCCCCTTCTAACAACTTATGGTCTCAGGCGAAGTCATTCAATGTGGTAGGTTCAAGTCTACTTGAGAAAATGAATTCAGTCGTGTTTCTCAAATAGCCTAAGCTTTTTGCTATCAATATGGTTCAACATTTATATTGTAGTTGTTAGCTGTCATTCCTTATTTGTATGGATAAAGCCTTAATTCAAATTACTAGGGCAATAATAAGCAAACGAAATAAAAAACACAACGAAAATATACAGATTATAGCGGTTCTGATTTTCTGCAGTAAATATGGCATATTTCAACATGAACAAGCATCATCTGAAACGTGATAAACTAAAGAAGTTCCCCCTTTAGTCGAGCTCTTGTAGAACCTTAACCGTCACCCACACTGCAGATATGCGTAGAGCCTAATCATATTGTAAACATATCCCCTTATCGCAGTTTGACCTGTTATTCCAAAGCTTTAGAATGTGGGTTGCTTTGAAACACTAACCTGTGAACATAACAGTTCTCCATGCAGACTAGATGATAGATAAGGTGTTGATTTTCTTAGAGATTAGAGATCATGACACTTCTCTACAGATCCAAAAATCTGCTATTAGCACTAGATAAAGATCCTCACAGTAGAACAGCTTCCGGTTTGTTGCTTATTGATGTATAGAAAATCTTGAAAAGAATTGAAAAAGACTCTGGCCCCTTGAAACGATTTGCCAAAAGACCACAGGGTTGCGATTCTCCTCTAGTGATTAGTTGAAAATTACATTTGCTGCTTTTCTAGGAATCTGTATGCAAAAAAGAGAAGATTTGGGAATTCAGACAAACCTTTCTGCTGATATTTGGAATCTTTATCATTGGATCTATCTTCAATGAAAGTAAGATCTGTGGATGGTTTCTCACTCTCTCTGCTGCAGCTGGTCCTCCCCTCAAGGTCGAGATTGTTAACGACGTGGAAATATTTCCTTCGTATTTTCCCGTTCTCGTTTGATTAAGTTCCAAGTAGTTAGGTTTCATAGTTTTATTTCGTCCTGGTAACTAAGTTCAGCAACTAAAGGTAATCAGGAATTTAAAGACTTCAGAGGAGAAAAGTGAGGAGAGAAGCACAAATGGAGAAACCTCTTAGTTGGTATGCTAGACTGGACAATATTGAATAAAAAACAAAAGAACTTAAAATCTTGTTTGTTACTCTCTATAATGCTGTTGACTAGTGCATGCCAAACGTGCCTTGTTCACGTTTACATTATGCTTAACCCACAGATTTTCTTTAGAAGAATCTTTAAAGTTTCAAAGAAATATAGGTATCAGAAATTTTATTTCCGAGTTTAGATGTGAAGACTAATGAATGTTTCTTTGCTGCAGTTTAAAGCTTGCAATGGAAATTTGAACCAATTACTCGCATTTTTATGTCATCTTTTACACCTTGCATTCGTATAGTGAAGTAATGAGACACAAGCACTTAATTCGCTAGGGGATGGGACTTGTTTACTTGCTTCCTTGCTAGCACTACAAAAAGCTCTAGTCCTAATGCCCTTGCTACCATTTTGCAGCCTTTTGGGTTCATAGAGTTGGGTTTCTATGTGCAAAGGAATGCAAGGTCAGTACTAGGCAGAACTGAACTACAATGAACAAGATTTTAACTATTTTCTTTATTATTTTCACGCAGTAATGGTCTGTTTGAAATTGCATTCTATGCAATTTTGATCCTAACTTGCTTTTAATTCTACTACAAAAATACCTGACTCGTGTTTTTATGTTTATATACTTTGTTTTATATACCCCTATAGCCGTGCTCTTATTTTTATGTTCAAAAGTCAGCTTTTTATATTGGTCGGACAAGTTGATCGACCGTCCAATGCAATGGGGTAAGGCAATGGGCAACAAACAGGTCAGCCTGGACTCCCAATTTCCTACAAGGGTGGCCATCTTCCTCAAGTTTTAGGATTTGTACACTATGGTCCTCTAAGTTCTTGGTTTGTGCACTTTCAGGCCCTAAACTTTGAGTATGTCAATCTAGATCCTTGAACTTTCGATTGTGTCCACATTGGTCCTCCAACTTTTAAAATCATCCACTTTGTTCCTCCAACTTTAATGTCTTCAAATTTGGTCCTCTAGGTCCCGAGAAGTTGCAAGTTGATCTAAAAGTTCTAATTTTGTACAACCTTGGTCTCCAAACTCTCCAAAAGCAGAATTTAGTCCCCAGAACTTGTGAATTCATCCAATCAGAACTTTTAGGGCTACCAACCAAGTCCAAACTTTCCGATAGCTTTTCAATTTCGTGCTTTTAGCTCCAATTTCGCTTCAAATCACTTCTTTCTCGCTCGATTCAATCCATGTTGAATTTTTACCTATAAAAATAATATATATACTAAATTAAGTAAAAATTCACTCAAATAATCAAATACTAGGTAGATTTAAGAACCTAAATAATTTCATTATGGTTTAATATAACTTTATTTTATTGGATTGCCGGCTGGACATTCTATGATACACAAAAAGTAGGCTTCTTTCATTCATGCACACATATCGTTTGTAATAATGCCAGATTGTGCCTACTAGACTTGGACCAATAGTAGCGTGATGATGGCCTTGATAACAAGGCCAATAGTAGCTTGATGATTGGCAGGTTTTGACTTGGACCAATAGTCTGCTTCTGCTTGTCCTTTCCACAAGGTCAAGATTACTATTCATCATAATTTCCATTTCTGGTTTGATTATTTTATTAATAACTAGTGTAGAATATTCCATTGTTTAAATATTAATAACTCTATAACAAGATCTTTCTCTTCATTATTCTTAGACAAAAAATCCTTTTATTTGGTACGTTGATTTGGACAATATTGAATAAGGGAACAAGGGAAGTTAAAATCTTGTTTTTATCCTCTAGAGTGTTTGTAGTAGTGCATATTAAATGTTCCCTTGAGTCATGTTTGGTGCGCTGCATTAAATTGAATAAGGATTAATTTAATCTTATCTAATTCTTATCCGGTGAATGGTGCAATTAATGAACTCATAACCTTATCCTCCCTAATTGTATCTTTCTTATTCCCTAATCCAATATGGTGTACGAAACGTGCCCTTATTATTTTGCATTATGCTCTTATTAATCCTCAGGGCTGCTTTAGAATAATACTTGAACCTTGTTGGTTTAGGTAACACAAAGGTAATTGCTGAATTTAGATGTGAAGACTAGTCAATGTTTCTCTGCTGCTGTTGGGAGATTGCAATGAAAATTTGATCCAATAATTCACATTTTTAAATAATCTTTCATTCCTGTTGTGAAGTCATGATGTGTGTAAGCATTTCACTCCCGTATGGGAATCATTCACATTTGTATAAGATATTATTCCCGCCGTTAGGGGATGGGATTCGTTCACTTGCATTCTCGCTAGTATTAGACTTTTGATTCCATCTTAAGATCACATTATTAAGAGAAGTAATCAAAGCCTTTGTATGTTGGTTATGTATTTGATTTATAATCGCTAGAGGTACAAAAGCTCTGGTCTTCAGGTCCCTACTACCATCAGGCAGCATTTTCTCAAAATGACATGGTTAAATGTTCTAAGAGTTATCAGAACTGTTGTCCTCATATCGTAGTTTCTCGATAAGATGCTCAATGAAGAACTATCTCAAATTCTTCATATCCTTCTTATTGTGTGAATATAATTATCTGTCTGGAAAGAAGCTGACATTTCTATTTGATCTTACCAACATCTGGAATAGAGTAGCCCCAACCTAGGCTCTATGTAGACATAAATTCTTGCAAGTTGATTCATTTTGAATCTACTCTTTCTCGAATCTAAAAAATCCACAATGCGTTAAATTAAAAAGGCATATATATGGTGGCCCTTGAGTCTCCAGTACGAACGCATAGCGTGAGGAATGGGAATTTGTGGATTGTATGCTAAGGCTCAAAACGCTCATTGACGACTTTTTTGTAGGCTTAAGATTGACGGTTGGTTGCCGATAACTAATTTGGATGAATAATACCACTTTTTTGAGTGTACATGGCTTCACGGCAAGACTCAAAGATCTTTTAAGAGAATGGAATTTCGACAGAATTTCATCGTGTAGAGGGTCAAACCGGCACTTGTTTAATTTCCCAGCTTTGTTTGTTTTGTTATTTTATTTTATTTTGTTGTTAAATTTTTATTTAGTTGAACTTTAATAAGTAGGCTTTGGTAGAAGGCTGCTAGTACCCGGATGGTCTAGATAAGTTGCAGAAAGAGCATGGGCTTATGATTCCCCTCTAGTTATTAGTTGAAAGTAAGATTTGCACGTCTAGGAATCTGTACATCGAAAAGAAAGAATTTGGGAATTCAGACTAACCTTGGAATCCTTACCGTGGTTCTGTCTACATTGAAAGTAAAACATGTGGATGTTTCTCACTCTCCCTTGCTTTGCTTTTGCAGGTCCTTCCCACTACTTGGAGAGTGTGAACAATGCGGAAATATATCCAAGTTCTTCGTGATTTTGCCATATTTTCAGATCTCATTTTATTATTTCCTTAACAGTTTGTCTGCCTTACCAGTGAAGAATCATTAGTTTTACAATTATTTGTAACCCTACAAGTAAGATATTTTTGTTTCTAATTCTTAAATAGAAAAGATAAACAGTTTACATTTATTATCTTCATTGCATTAGTTTAAAAATTCTAATAGAGTTTTGCAGGCTATATATAGTGTGCTTATGAAGTTTTGATGAAATTGTTTCGCGCGGGTAGTCGCTAACAATTAAAAAAAGATTCAGACGATTGTGTAAGGGACAAACCTCCTGAGACAAAGTCCCAAAAAAAGGTGCTTTATTGATGAGAGTTACAATTGGAAATAAACAGAATGCCTCCAAAGGGCGCAAGCACACGAGTACTGAAGATGGATAATTAAAGTTAATATAAAAAATTGAACTTATATATTCTCTGTTTTAGAGTGTGTGATTCGGGATCATTTTCTCTATGTGATCTCTTCCTTTTTATATTACCTTGATAATTTCTTCATGACAAACCATTTGGAAACTGTTTGATTGCTCTATGACTACCCACTTTTTTCATGGTGGCTAACTTGTCGTGAAACTGTCATCTCTAACTGCTACCATTATTCTTTGTCGTTCAACCACCTTCAACTGGGCTCCTTGAATCGTGGAATGTGATAAGACTGCTCGATGATTGCTTCAATAACTGCTATTCTGGATAATCATGATATCTCATGTTTGCTAAGATCTTGGGCGATTTGAAGGTTTGGGTGAGAACGGGGTGATCGCTTTGGGCGACTATAAGGCACTCCATTCGCTCAGATTTTGGGCATCTCACAAGCTTGGGCGATGACGTTACTGTGTTCGTGGGCTTCCACTGCATTCATCGATAATTTTATTTGGGCTTTTATCCTAAACTCATCAATTGGGCTTCACTCTTTGAGCTATTTAATTTGGGTTGCACTTTTAGTGTGTCAACAGAAATGATCGTATTTCCATTTAGTATAGTTCACTTCCATTCTTGATGGAGCTAACAAAAGATCCAGTATAAACACCCCTACTACCGTTGTGTAGTCTTTCCTCGATTTTGTACCTGCAGAAAAATGCAGGATATACAATCAAAGGGTTTATTATCTTCAAATGCAGCACCAGACAACGTAAGAAAAAAGTCCGAGAGAGAATGGCGTGTTTTACTAGATTCATGGGTAATTTGATGCAAATTTATATTCATTTAAAGTATAATTCCAAGATGAAAAGATAGCATAAATTGGTTGTGTGCGACTGTAAAGTTTTTGTACGTGGCTAATAACCGCTTGATAAGATAGCACGCCTGATTATGCGTAGCAGAAGACAAAAGTAATGGTAAATCCATGGATGCAGATAATATCAAAACATAATCTTTGAATTATGGGATTTTCTCATAGCAGGGGCGGAGGGGGGGTTCCAGGGGGACACAGGAACCCCCCCCCAACCCCAATCCCAATTTTTTGACAAAAAAGTTTTTTTTTTTTGGATTTACCATTTTGTCCTCACCATTTTGATATTCATTGATATTTCATGTTCATTTCCTTGCTACCATGGCCCAAATGCCCAATGTATCTATAATAAGCTAAAGAATGAAACTGTGTTATACGCTAATGTTTTTTGGTTTACTGTCTCACAGGATTTAAACATTCACAAGTTGCAAAATGGCATTGCTAAAGCATTGAATCTAGATTTTTCGGCTGAAGGTGATGAGCACAAGAGAGCAATCAAATTGGGTAAGGCATTCAAGAGAATAAAGAGATCTGTATTCATGTTCGATGATGTGTGGACTTCATTTTCTTCACATAAGATTGGAATTTCTCCCTCTCTTGCTATATATGGATTTAAGATGATAGTAATTAGTCGATCACTAGAGGTGTATCGCAAAATGGAATGCCAAAGTATCTAAAAAAAAAAAATTCGAGGGAGCCCATCCCTTCAACTCTAGGACCCCCCTACTTCGACGGGCTGACTCCGCCCCTGTATCATAGTATAATTCATTATGGGACTTGTTTTTAATACAACTAATTCATGGCAAGAAATTCTTGGATTTCTGCTCAAAATTAGTAGATTCTGTGAAATGACACAACAGTATTGTGGGACACTTTCTTATGCTAGAAGAAGATATATATTCTGTGAAATGACAGAGAGAAATCATTGGATTCTTTGTTAATATTCCTGATTCTTTATTTATACTAGAATCATTTAGATAAAATGAACCAATAAGCAGGATAGATTCTGAACCAATTTGGGATATTTGATTAGCAGTGAAATCTGGACGGTAAGTTGGATTTTTTCAATCATGCTACATGTACATCATTTTTTATATCATTCATTACATTGTGCCACGTGGCAACACACCGTTGGACAATTTCAAAAAATACATTTTTCCTTGTCACAATTTTTTGAAAGATGTCATCCTCAATGTAAGGAAAATGATGTACAAGTGAAATTATTGTTTTTTATTTGGGATTCTAAACCAATTTTTAAATTTTTGAAAGTTCATACATAACGAAACAGTTGGATAGAAACAGACGAAAAGGACGTTTTGCGATTTTCCATGCAACCTAAAACATTTGATCATGTAACACTAAAGTTATGGATGAGTAATGTTATTTGATATTAATGGTGCTAAGTATTAGTTTAGATAGTATGCAAGTGTCATTAATTGATAGATTACCTTAAATTGTAGGAACGATATTTAGACTTATAATACACTTTATTATTTATCATGATCCGTATACTTATAGAATCACACGATCATGGGATGTCGCTTTATTTGGCAGCTAGCGGCGCAGCTCTTCCAATGTGGTGGCCATCCCAATTGCTTCTAATGAAGTGAAAGGAATGAGTAATTTTTAACGGCCGGGAATACAGTTCCCAGGAAAGTGGTCAAAATGGTGATGGGAACAATCATTCGTCCTTAACCAGACGAATACCAAGGAGATTTTCCTCGAATCTATGGATGCACGGGATATAGGGAGAGCTCATGTTGGGTGAATGGAAGGTGATTTTTTTCTCAATTCTTCGTCAATAACAGAGCAATCTCTGAATTGAGATTTTCTTGTTTATTGTTTCCGTGTACCTTGTCCTCGATTTTGGAGTTCATCCATTGCAAGTCAGTTTTGTTCTTAAAAGTTGCACATTACTTGGTTTTAGCTAGTGGGCAGTTCTTGTGGTTGTATTTTTTAAAGGCTTTTTTGGTTAAAACAAGCTGCTAGTTTTATTTTATTTTTCTGTACTTGATTGGTTCTATTGTAAAACGTAAATTTATGATATTGATTTAAATTGATTTATTTGTTAGACTGTGCTTCTTCCAGAGGTGGAACAAGAAAAGAACAAGCAAAACTGCACATTATTTTCTTGATTTAAATTGATTTATTTATTAGAATGAAAATGGGATGTCCTCAGGCCGTTTTTGTGTCCAATGTTTTCGATAAATTTATGCCAGTAGTACTAATGATCAACATTTGACGTAGCAATGATCGCTACCACGTTCTTCAATAAATTAAAATGACTCAATTTTATAGGAGAATGTGACACATGTCACACTACCATATAGATTGTTGTTTCCAGTGTAATGCCTCCAAATATCATTACTCTAAATTTATTGGAAATTATCGCAGTTACAATAACTTTACATGGACTGCTAATGGGTAAGCATAGATTGTTGTTTGTAGTGCAATGCTTACAAATATCATCACTCCAAATTTATAGGACAATGTAGCATTTACTTTACTTCTACGGACTCTGATAGGTAAACACTGCTTACAAATAATATTACTCTTTCACATAGATATATATACATAAATACGTGCACACATGCAGACATGTGAAACTGCACATCACAATAAGAGCCTATTAGACTATCGCTATAGCAAATGACAATGACAACCTACTTAATTATCCATTAAGAAAAAAAGAAAGGAAATTCCTTCGATTATGTAATGTAGAATTTTACATCGACAATGTTCCCTGGAGTGTTTGAATGGTTGGCAGCCCACATAATACTACAAATAATCTTTACTCAAATGTGAACATAATCATCCCACCAGCTTTTCCAACCTATATTATTATTTATTACCAAAAGGAAAACCATAAATCATAAAGAAAATTGTCATGAACACTCCAAGTGAAAATTAGCATTAAAAAAAAATGACGAACTCACAACAACTGATATGTTGTTCGGATATTTTTCCTTGTACTGTTTCCTAAACCCTTCCTTTAAAAAATGAAAACACAAACAACATTGAACAAATTAATTGTCTAATTAACCTTTTGCCAAATGGCATAAAAAGATAATAAGGAAAAAAAGAAAGAAAAGATAGAGACAAATAAAATAAAATAAAATGCAAATGGGACATACATGAAAACAGAAAAAGCACTTGGAGGCCTCTTTGGCTTATGTGGACCTTCATTTTCTTTTCCTTCTTTGCCTTCCTCACAGCGAGCTTAATATTACCATTGCAAGAAAAATCGATCACAAATAACTATAGCATCAAACAAAATGTGATAAACAAAAAATGCACATGAGGCCCCAGTTTTTAACCGATAATTCTTCTTGAAATCCTAATTTTACTAATTCGATGAACTCACCCTAAATTCAAAATTTTTAAAACATTTGAAGGCAGAAACACAAATTAATGAAGATTGTTGGTTGGTTCTCACCTTCTAGGTTTTTGTGATAGTGCTTGCTCGTTGTCTTCCTCCTACATTAATTGAAATTAAATAATAAGTCAACATAGTTGCCCAGTTTTAAGTAAAAAGAGTTGTATAGCTTAATCCCAACTAACATCTCCAACGCTCTCATCGTCCTCATCACCATTAACCTCAGACTTTGACTTGTCAGACTCATCTTCAGCACCTCCAACCTATAAAAATAGTTCGGCACAAGTGTTTTGAGTATTGCAGGATAAAACTAAACAGTGCATAACTCTATGCTTCTCATAGATGGATTACCAAATTCTTGTTGTAGTATTCCATTTTTGCTCATATTCCTCCTTTCATTTATCTATCTTTGGAACAAAGGGAGCTTTTTCCTTATTTTCATAACATTAGGAAATTTCTCGAGAAGAAGAATAAAATATAAACAATATCTTAGACTGCATATAATTACCTCATCACTCATGAACTTCCACTTATCTCCACCAGCTTTTCCAACCTATATTATTATTTATTACCAAAAGGAAAACCGTAAATCATAAAGAAAATTGTCATGAACACTCCAAGTGAAAATTAGCATTAAAAAAAATGACGAACTCACAACAACCGATATGTTGTTCGGATATTTTTCCTTGTATCGCTTCCCTAAACCCTTCCTTTAAAAAATGAAAACACAAACAACATTGAACAAATTAATTGTCTAATTAACCTTTTGCCAAATGGCATAAAAAGATAATCAATAAGGAAAAAAAGAAAGAAAAGATAGAGACAAATAAAATAAAATAAAATGCAAATGGGACATACATGAAAACAGAAAAAGCACTTGGAGGCCTCTTTGGCTTATGTGGACCTTCATTTTCTTTTCCTTCTTTGCCTTCCTCACAGCGAGCTTAATATTACCATTGCAAGAAAAATCGATCACAAATAACTATAGCATCAAACAAAATGTGATAAACAAAAAATGCACATGAGGGCCCAGTTTTTAACCGATAATTCTTCTTGAAATCCTAATTTTACTAATTCGATGAACTCACCCTAAATTCAAAATTTTTAAAACATTTGAAGGCAGAAACACAAATTAATGAAGATTGTTGGTTGGTTCTCACCTTCTAGGTTTTTGTGATAGTGCTTGCTCGTTGTCTTCCTCCTACATTAATTGAAATTAAATAATAAGTCAACATAGTTGCCCAGTTTTAAGTACAAAAGAGTTGTATAGCTTAATCCCAACTAACATCTCCAACGCTCTCATCGTCCTCATCACCATTAACCTCAGACTTTGACTTGTCAGACTCATCTTCAGCACCTCCAACCTATAAAAATAGTTCGGCACAAGTGTTTTGAGTATTGCAGGATAAAACTAAACAGTGCATAACTCTATGCTTCTCATAGATGGATTACCAAATTCTTGTTGTAGTATTCCATTTTTGCTCATATTCCTCCTTTCAGTTATCTATCTTTGGAACAAAGGGAGCTTTTTCCTTATTTTCATAACATTAGGAAATTTCTCGAGAAGAAGAATAAAATATAAACAATATCTTAGACTGCATATAATTACCTCATCACTCATGAACTTCCACTTATCTCCACCAGCTTTTCCAACCTATATTATTATTTATTACCAAAAGGAAAACCAGAAATCATAAAGAAAATTGTCATGAACACTCCAAGTGAAAATTAGCATTAAAAAAAAATGACGAACTCACAACAACTGATATGTTGTTCGGATATTTTTCCTTGTACTGTTTCCTAAACCCTTCCTTTAAAAAATGAAAACACAAACAACATTGAACAAATTAATTGTCTAATTAACCTTTTGCCAAATGGCATAAAAAGATAATCAATAAGGAAAAAAAGAAAGAAAAGATAGAGACAAATAAAATAAAATAAAATGCAAATGGGACATACATGAAAACGGAAAAAGCACTTGGAGGCCTCTTTGGCTTATGTGGACCTTCATTTTCTTTTCCTTCTTTGCCTTCCTCACAGCGAGCTTAATATTACCATTGCAAGAAAAATCGATCACAAATAACTATAGCATCAAACAAAATGTGATAAACAAAAAATGCACATGAGGCCCCAGTTTTTAACCGATAATTCTTCTTGAAATCCTAATTTTACTAATTCGATGAACTCACCCTAAATTCAAAATTTTTAAAACATTTGAAGGCAGAAACACAAATTAATGAAGATTGTTGGTTGGTTCTCACCTTCTAGGTTTTTGTGATAGTGCTTGCTCGTTGTCTTCCTCCTACATTAATTGAAATTAAATAATAAGTCAACATAGTTGCCCAGTTTTAAGTAAAAAAGAGTTGTATAGCTTAATCCCAACTAACATCTCCAACGCTCTCATCGTCCTCATCACCATTAACCTCAGACTTTGACTTGTCAGACTCATCTTCAGCACCTCCAACCTATAAAAATAGTTCGGCACAAGTGTTTTGAGTATTGCAGGATAAAACTAAACAGTGCATAACTCTATGCTTCTCATAGATGGATTACCAAATTCTTGTTGTAGTATTCCATTTTTGCTCATATTCCTCCTTTCATTTATCTATCTTTGGAACAAAGGGAGCTTTTTCCTTATTTTCATAACATTAGGAAATTTCTCGAGAAGAAGAATAAAATATAAACAATATCTTAGACTGCATATAATTACCTCATCACTCATGAACTTCCACTTATCTCCACCAGCTTTTCCAACCTATATTATTATTTATTACCAAAAGGAAAACCAGAAATCATAAAGAAAATTGTCATGAACACTCCAAGTGAAAATTAGCATTAAAAAAAAATGACGAACTCACAACAACTGATATGTTGTTCGGATATTTTTCCTTGTACTGTTTCCTAAACCCTTCCTTTAAAAAATGAAAACACAAACAACATTGAACAAATTAATTGTCTAATTAACCTTTTGCCAAATGGCATAAAAAGATAATCAATAAGGAAAAAAAGAAAGAAAAGATAGAGACAAATAAAATAAAATAAAATGCAAATGGGACATACATGAAAACAGAAAAAGCACTTGGAGGCCTCTTTGGCTTATGTGGACCTTCATTTTCTTTTCCTTCTTTGCCTTCCTCACAGCGAGCTTAATATTACCATTGCAAGAAAAATCGATCACAAATAACTATAGCATCAAACAAAATGTGATAAACAAAAAAGAAATAAAAATGCCACGCGCACACACCAAAAAAAAAAAAGGTTAACCAATACATGCAAGGCTAACTGTTGAAATAATTTTCTCGGTAAAAAATCAATTAAAAATAGTGACTCAATCTGATGAACAAATGCTGATTTAATGAGGATCATACCTTTGTCATCCCAGCCAATGCTACACTGAGTGCAATGAACCACGTCATATGACAAGATGGAAATGGGAGCTGTCTTGAGATGAAGTTGTCAATGATTGCCGGGATATCTCTCTCAAGGGCAAGATGAACCTGTCTACCTGTTGGCTCATATGATGCCATACAGAGAGACATCAACTTAAGTGATAGCAGGCGAGCATTAAAGCTACCAAAACCGCAACAAAAATCTAGTGCGGACCTGCAATTCAGAAGAAGAAAATCTTCATATAGAAGACAACTCTATTGTGATGTAGCTTCCAGCAAAAAAAAAGAGGAAACATATATTTGTTGTTTCAAGTGTAAAATAAATTAAGTGCATTGATGCTGTTAAGAAAATAACATTTGGCTCAACAAACTTAATATAATTAAAAAAGGAAACTGAATGTAGCTTCAGTCACATATCCTACCATATAATTTCACTGTGGCCTTTACACGATCACTTAAAGTGCAAATGCAAAAAGTAAATCAAAAAAGAAACTTACTTGAAGATCTAATAGAAGAGGCACCTTCATTCCATCTTGCGTTCTTACAAGTAATCAGAAAATGCCTACATAGTAGTTTCATTCAAATGGTGTAAGAACTTCCAGTCTAAAAGAAAGGTTTAAAAAAAGCACACCGCACATAAAACTCAAAAATGCATAAACATATAGTAAGTCGAATCAGTGCATTTCCAATTTGCTAAAGCAGATTGAAGCAAAATATTAATAATTTAATCACGTATTCTATCCAAGTTGAAGGTGATTAATTGAATAAACAACTATCCCTCCAATTTTATCTATTTGATAGAATTTTACTGTTAATACAACACATACAAGGTGAGAAGAGAGGCTGATTTTAACGTCATAGCCAATCAATTACTTGATTGTTGGTATATCGGCTCTGATATTGATTTATACTGCAGAGCAGAAGCACACATATGAGATACAGAGTAGCATGAACACTTGAATAGCTGTTACAGAAAGTATTTGCTACAGAAAATTCACATTCTGATTTGAAAAATAATTGACGAAATGTCGAAAAGTGTTCTGCTTGAAATGATGTTGAGATTCATAGGTATCGAATTAAATCTGTTACCTCGTGTAATTGAATTCATGGACGTGAATCATAGATGGAACGGTCATCAATTAGGACGAAGGGAATGTCAGCAATGATGGGCCAGTAGTCTCCTTTGTTCTTCAAACACCGTTTATTAAGAAGTGGGCAGTCTGAAATGCAAAGGCTCAAAAGCATTTTAAGGCGGTCTTCCATAGGCAGCGCCTCAAGCTTTGGGCATCCGTTGATGTGTAAATTTCGAAGAGAGGTGAGGCTTTGGAAGCCCTTCGATAGGGTTTCCAGATTAGGCAGGTCCGTCAAAACCAACTCAGTTAGAGATGGAGGAAGCACACAGTGTTCTTCGTCAGCATTGTTAGTGAAGGAAACCAGCTCTGGACATCCACCAAATCCAAAGCGTTCAAGAGAGGTGAGTTTGTGTAGGCCCCACTCCCCCAGGGGCTTTAGTTTCCCGCAATATGTGATTTTGAGGTCAGACAGATTTGGGGGAATATTCTCTTGGGGAAAGAGTTCCATTAATGAAGCACAATTAGACACCTTCAGTAATGAAATGGACGAAAGTAGATCCATCCGATCGGGTAAGGACTTGAGACGTTGACAATTAAATATACTTAGAATTCTTAAATTTGGTGTGGGCAACCCTCCATGGGGAAACGACTCTAGACCATCACAAGACCATATCAGCAGATGAGTGAGACTTTGGTAATTGTGACCAGAGCCTAGTAAATTTGTCAAATTCCAATTCACCCAACTATTCATAATCTCCAGGTAACGGAGCGAGGTGCTGCAATCCTGTAGCTTCATCATTGTCTTTAATGATGGACATCGACCAATATTCAACCCCTCAAGACAAGATATTTTATTAGGCAATAACTCCAAAACTCCACACTCTTGTATCTCAAGTATCATAAGATTAGGAAGAACATTAATCTCTTGAAGGGACGCTAGCTTAGGACAACTTTTAACATGCACTTTTCGTAGGTTGAATAGGTTTCGTGTAGTATTATCACTTGGCCATAGAGTCACAAGGTCGTCACATTCATCTACTGAAAGACTTTCAAGTGTAGAAGGCAACTGTACAAATGCTTTGATGATTGAAGTTAATCCGAAAATTTTCTTCAATTCTATTTGGGTTAAAGATTCCAAATTCTCCATATGATTTAGCACCACCACATTACACTCTTTAGCTTGTAATTCACGAATGGATGGCAGTAAGAGTTTTGGAAGCCTGACCAATTTTGAACAACTTCTTATGTTCAGTTTGTGTAGCCGAGGAAGTTTGATAATACCTTCTATTCCATGCCATTCCTCCCAGTTAGACATGTCCTCAAAAGTCATATTAATGAGTGATGGAAAAGGTAATTCTCCATTGCCTCTATTTCCATAAAATTCAGCTCCAATCACTTTTACTTGACTAATGCCTTGAATGGTCAAGTCTCTTAGCAAAGGTAGTTGCCCTAATGGTGGCAAAGTCGTGCAATTTTTACAAAATTCGAAGCTTATCTTTGCTAACTTAAGGAATGCTGAATCTCCAATCCAGTTAGAGAAGTTCTCACCCCCGTAATACTTAATTTCAAGCGTTGATAAGTTCTCATGGGGCTTTAATGCATTAAGCACGTCCGATTCTAAAATTTTATTCTGAGAATCATAGAAGTATTTGCTCCATGCCAAACTTATTTCATTGAGGCTAGGCTTATCCATTAGCCTCGCATCCATTGCTTCTTGAACATTCACAATATTTTGTAATTCCTCAATAGAAATATCACCTTGTAGAAATGATAGATTGCCCAAATCCTTTAACCTCATTCCTTTATTTTTACTTGCAGTCATCTTAGTTAACGTTCGCAAACTTCTTAGTTCAGAAATTCCTTGAGGCATGTCATGTAATTGACTAGTACGAGAAATGTCCAAATGCCGAAGATTAATAAGATTTTCCATGCTTGTGGGTAATTTGGTAAGATTCCAACAACCTCTTAGAATCAACACTTGTAAGTTGATAAGGGCACACACAGATTCAGGCAACCACTTCAGATTAGTTTGAGCTAGGCCTAGGTATCGTAAATGTCTTAAATCACCAATAGAATCTGGCAACTCGTATATTTCATAACCATTCAAGGATAACACTCTCATGCAATATGAATTTGGTAATAGGTGAAGCAAAATTCTTTGGGATAAGTAATAAAAAGACGAATCAACCGATAGTGGCAAAAAAGTTCTCAATTTTTGAACTTTGTCGAGAAAATTAAAACTAGGGTAAGTTTCATACCGACTGCGCTTGAATGACAAGTGACGGACCTTTACAGAAATCTTCCCAGGAAGATTTTCCTGCAGTGCATCATCAATCCTCAAACATTTATCACCAGCAACAGACATAGCTAGATCGTTAAAAAGGTCGTGCATGACAAAGCATGAAGCATTGACACTTGATTGTTGGTAGAATGATCCATCCAGCAGTTCATCAAAATATTGACTACCTACTTCTTCAATTAACATATCTTTCTTTGATTCCTGCAAAAGACCTTCAGCCATCCAAAGGTACACTAGATGGGACTTTTCAAACTCATAGTCCTTGGGAAAGAGGGCACAGTAAGCAAAGCATCTTTTCAATTGTGGAGGAAGATAGTGATAACTCAATTTTAGAGCCGGAAGAATTTCACCCTTTTCTTCAGCCATCCAGATCTCACTTTTCAACACCTCTTCCCATCCTTTAGGACCTACTGTCCTGCGAAGAAGCCCCCCAAGGGCCTTTACTGCCAGGGGCAAGTACTTACATCTTCTTACCATAGATTTACCAATCTCTATTAAATCTGAATGTCCGTCAAAAGTTTTAGCTCCAAATGCATGTTGAGCTAACAATGATAAAGCATCGCTCTCTGATAACAAATTCAGGTGGTATGCTGGAAATTGAGACATGATTTTGGCCACCCCTTCTCGTCGAGTTGTAATGATGATTGTGCTTCCAGGTTTTCCATCGAGAAAAGGACGGCGTAGGATGTCCCAGTCTCCATAATTTTCATTCCAAATGTCATCTAGAACTACTAGAAATTTCTTGTTTGAAAGGCTTTCCTTTAGTTTGACCTGAAGCTTATCAAAATTATCATCATCACACTTTTCAGAAGAAACTGCCTCAAGAATGTTTTTTGTTACTCTTACAGCATTAAATTCATCTGAAACGCAAGCCCATGCCTTCAGATCAAACTTGCCCTTCAATCTTTCATCATTATACACAAGTTGGACAAGAGTTGTTTTGCCGACACCTCCCATGCCCACAATTGGAATCACAGATATTTGACTATCATTTGATTCAACACCAAATATGATTTCGAGTATTTTCTCTTTGTCCTCCTCTCTTCCATAAACTTCCGATCCTACCACAAGCGAAGTTGTTGGCAATCTTTCATAAGACCTCTCCCTCACATTATCCACTAAACTGAGCATTTTTATCTTTTTGGATAGAGCTTCCAATCGGCCACTAATCGCTTTTAGCTTGGAAGCAATCCCGCGATCAAACATGAAATCATTGTAAGAAAGATTAGTACAACAGGTTGGGATGAGCTTTCTTACCTTACTGGTGCTGCCTTTATTTTCATTTAATTTGCACTGCAAAGCTTCGGAATTCAACTCATCCACTAAATCTTCAAGATCATAAGCCAAATCTTCCAGATCATTCAGCCACTGTTTCACAGCTACGTTTGCTGTTTGCCTGTTTTCAGCATCAGTAAGCACGGCCTGGATCATTGACAAAGTTGTATGCCATTCTTCCAGCTGGGCATCGATTCCTACACGACGCAGAAATTGCAGCAGCTCACCAGAGGCCAGCTTCTCAAGCAAAACAGTGAGAATTGCACCTAGAAAAACTTCGACGATAGCCATTGTTATCTTTTTTGTAAGACAGGAAGCAAGAGATCAGAGAGATGAATGCAAGAGAGATTGACTTGGGTTCAATTATACGGAGAAATTTTCATTGGTTGTTGGCTAAAAAAATTTTCTATTCAATTCGATGAAGGCAACAGTGAAAATGATCCTCGCAACAGATAACAATGGATTGTGTGGCCTGGTATTTTCCAATTAAACTTAGCATTTTGGAAAATTTTCAGGAGGTCTCGCATTTATTCAAAATGGGCATATTATGGTCCAATGGATTAGTAGATATTTCAGTAGATATTTCAGGAGTGAGCCTAAAATTCGGACCCAACATAAATGGTAGAAATCATGTTCAAAAATGCAACTTTGATTGTATAGGTTACGGATTAGTCGCTAGTTATTCTGAACCATTGATCTTAATCAAAGATCAATCGTGATGACTAAGAGTATAAATAAAGGTTTCTACTGTTTCCCTAATTTATTTCAAATGTCCGATTTTTATTTTATTTTTTTTCTGGAGAGGTCAGGATTTCTTCTTCATCTTCTCTCATCTTCAACTTATGGTAAGACAATTTTTGGATATTTTAAGTGAATCTTTTAAGTCTGTGATTTTGTGTGAGAAGAGTGGTTTAAATTATGGGTTGATGTCTTCTGATCCACAGAAGTAACTTCAATATGTTCATTTTGAGGGTTTGGGTATGTGGCTTTACTGTGATACAGAGGGGTGCAATATAATTTGAGCTTGTTCAAATTGTAAATTCTAGTGTCGAGGGTTCATAAATATTTCATTTACGAAGTGTGATTTTTTGTATAATTGTGATATTAGAGCCCGTGTAAATTGTTCTTTGACCTTCGAAGGGTCGAATGACTGTTTCCACAAAGCAATATTTCCTAAGCGGGCTTTGCTACAAGTACAGGGGTAGGTTCACAGGGAGGGGGTTGGGTAATTTTACAGGCACTCACATGCAAGGAGGGGGGTGGATTTTTTTTTTTTGGTTTTTTAAATACATGTGGGGCCCGCCAGTATGAGAGACCGGCAGGCCCTTGTGAGGCATTTTTTTTTTTGTAAATGTATTTTTTTGTTAATTTTTAAAAAAATCACATGTTCGATCTCGGTTTGACTCCGATTCAACCTTTTGACCCTTTCTCTTTTTCTGGTTGATGGCGATTTTTAAAACATTGGGAATGACACATCTTTTAGAACCAATATCATCATTAGATAGCACGACTTTCAAATGGTTTGGATCACTCAATTTGTGTAAATTCATGGAGGCTCATCTATTCCATATGTAACTAAGCATCTGCACGTGAATTAATTACTATCCGACTAATTTAGAACTAGAAAATTAAATGTGCACCTAGCTGCCAAGGCTCGAGATCACACCACTTGGATTTGGGTAGAGGTTCATGGTCCGCGACCACCTATGTAAAAAGATAAATTTATTTGTTTATTTTAAAAATTAGTTTTGAAAACAAAAAATAAAAAACTTGTTAATTTATTTATGCTTGACTTAATAACGGCCTAACTGATCTCATATTTTTAAAGATGGTTTGGCTAGTCGAAAATGCTACCCATTGGTGTCTCCACATGCCAAGAAGAAATACTCTTTTGTCGTGTTTAAAAGTTATTTAATTATAAAAATAATTTTTTAAGTAGCAAAAGTTACTTAAAAAATTATATTTTTCAAATTGTCAAAAAGAAAATTATATTTGATAAAATCAGTAATTTTAAAGTAAATTCATAATACATTGTAGTCCGTGTTGGGCATAGGGAAGTCTGTAGGGAAACTCTCACGTGGCACACTCAATTGAGTTCACATGGGTGGACCATATAGTTCCTATAATGTCTAGTCACATTTCAACACTGGAAAAGATTTTTTCATGACAGTAGTCAAGAAAATGGCTTTACCTCTCATGTGAATTAAAATCAGATTTTGATTAAAAAAAAATGAAATATATACTTAAAAAGTTATTGGTCTCACAAAACTTGTATAAATTTAATTATTGACTTTAACTTAAATTAAAATTTTATTTTACTTAGGCCTTCGAGAAAACGTGTATTGGTAATTTTCTTTTTAGTATTGGAAAATTGTAGGCACGTCCTCATTCTTCAACTCCTTATGCACTTATGTCCTCAAACTTCATTTCTTGACATTGTCTTCAACCTTTCATTTTTATTTTTGGAACTTAGTCTTCACCAATAAAACCATTCAAAATGGCAATCAAGTCCACTTAAAAAGAAGAAAATAAAAGCAAAGCATAAAAAGGAAAATAATTATATCCATTAAATTTTAATTCATTTTTCTCTCTCCTTTTATCAATCCCACATTCTCTCAATAAAATAATATTACATATAAACCCAAAAATTCTCCCTACTTTTTAACAACACATTCTTCAAAAAATACTATTCAAAAATCAATTTTTTTTTTTTCAAATAATGGAATTCAAACAAGGGCATATTCATCATCTTCCCAACCATAGTCCCAATGGCAAAGGGTTGTGGGGCTGTGGGGGTAGTGGCCCATGTCTTTAGTGGATTTTGCGATATTTTTATTATTTTCTTAAATGTTCTTTTACAATTGTTTTGTTAAAAGATGGGTACATGGATATCTGTTCAATACGAGAAAACTTAGGATTGTGCTACATAACATTTTGGTTTGGGATCCCAATATTAAAATATGAGATTATGGGTTAGGGATGACAATTATATCTGAATATCTCGATCCCCATGGGACCTACCCAAACTAGCAGGGGATTCTTGATTAATCGAGGAATTGGGGCAAGGCTGGGAAAAAAATTCCTTATCCCGAGTAGGGGACGGGGTTGGGAACAAGGTTCTCACCTCAAACTCACTCCGAAAACCTTAGTTAATTGGAGGAAAAAGAGAATTTCACATGGTTGGGAATTGAACCCAGCTTGGGCATGTGAACTTCGAATACAAGAATCACTTTACGTTGAACACATTAGTTATTTTTCCTCGTTTTGATTTAAATAAATTAATACCCATTGAACTTTAGCTTAGATAACTACTTGCTCGCTGAACAAAAACGTTACTCACTACCCATCCATTTATTAAAACGTGTGTGTATTGCATTATAAAGAAAATTCAGGGAAAGTTCAGGAGTTTTTTTCTTTTCATTTTCTACGAATAACTCAACACTCCAATTTTCTTCCTTTTCGTTGACCCTGATTTCCAGTATTATCAGGGGATTCTACTGTTATTCAAGAAAGATATTGGTCGGACTACTGAAATATGGGCCAACTCCTTTAGATACCAGATATTGTTGATTAGCAATATGATTACCTCTCGCCCATATCCCACTTCCTCTGCTGTTTGCTAATGCAGAAGGCTCATAAAATTGAATACTATCACGTTAATCAAATGACAGTGCTTCAAATTCGAAATCCTATCTCGAGGGTGGTGGTGAAATCCTATCCCAGAAGAGTGTTAACAAAAATTAAATAGAAGTTGTCATTTGGTTGGCTGCATTTTTAATCCAAGTAGACAAATTAATAGCGTAATGTGCCAAATCAGCTTTTTGTCTGCACACATGGAGTTTTCCATCAATTGTGGATAATAGATTTGAAAGGAGTGATCGATAGATAAATATTTGAATAAACAAGTGGGCAGCGGATAAACGTTTTTTGTTCAATGAGTAAGCACTAACATAGACTAAAGTTCGGTAGGAATTAATTTAATTAACTCCTCTCCTTTTTTCGTATATTACTTTTTTAATTTCTTATTATCCAAAATCAAAAATCATTTTTTGATAATAACCAGATCCTTTCCTCTTGTAATCTCCCCAAACATTTTGGAATTTCAAAATCCCCAAATCTCTTAGCACCTCGTCCGAGCAACCCTCAATTACCAAGGCTGATGGGTATCGATACCGTCGTCGTAGTAGATGGAGATTCATAATCTCACCTTATCTAATTGGCAGCCGCGTCTTCTCCACCCTATTCCTTACTTATGAATTCCATTTGAACACAAGTTCTCTTAGTTTAAAGTTCTTTTCCTCCTCTTCTTACCGCTTGTATCTTGGGAGATGAATATTGCCAAAAAAACAGTTAACACTGATGTAGGGTAGATTCATCTTAAGAACAAAGTATCAAACACTTGTCTCGGCCAATCCCATCACTTGCATTTCCTCGTTTCATTTTCTGATTTCTTTCAATTATGTTTTGATTTAGAAACATGATTAACTTTCTTTTGTTTATATTGAAATGTTCGAATTAAAAAATGTAATGGCTTTTATTTAAAGAATGGAAATGATTGAATCCGTCGTCACGTATATGAGTTCGGTAATGTCATTTCGCATTCTCAAACTCAATTTTTGGTAAGTCGATTTATGTTTCGATTTCACGCATATAAACGGTACATTTTGTGAATTTGATGTATGCACATTTATCGGTATAAAATCCCCTTCAATCTTAAGATGAATTTTTATTTTTTTCGTGCATTTTATATTATTCATTATTCTGTTTGCATGAACAAAATATGAAATGGATTGGACTCTAAAATCTAATTGCATGATTTCGACGCCAATTTATGTTTGTATGCTCGGATGGGGTTTTGTGGAACTCTTAAACATTGAACCGACGCATACATGAGAAAATATTATATATGTTTACAAAGAGATCAAATATACTGCATATCGAAAGGAATGTGATTAAAGCCTACTATGTAAGTTATGAAAATTCAATGAAGCACTTGGGGGAAAATGTTTCCTAACTCATTCCTAGAGGTGTCAATCTGGATGGTCCAGGACGGGTCGGCCCGCCAACATATGTGCCCGGTAATGGCCCGCATGAAAAAAGGCCCGCCCGCTATGGGTTCCGGGTCGGCCCACAAATTTTGGACTACAACCCAGGCCCGCCCGCTGACCCATCCGAGTCGAGCCCATGCGGGTCGCGGTTTGTTCCGATTTGGCCCATATGATTGTATAAATAAAATTATAAAAATATAGAATTTTTCATATTTATAGCAAAAAATATTTGTTTTGTTAAATGTAAACTAAGAATTGAACAAAATGATAAATTCATATTTATACCAAGAAATGTTTACATAGAATTCAAATTTAATGTTACATGAATTATTTATAACTTTGCAAAGTTAAATTTAACTTAAACAAATAACAATTAAATGCATTTCTAATTACTATTATCAAATATTTGTAGCATAAGTACATCCCAACTAGGTTGGCACCTACTTTTTTTCAAAATTTTTTAATTTTTTTTCACGGGCCAGCGGGTTAACCGCGGCCCGTGAAGATGCATCCTTAACCCGTGAACCGCCCACTCGGGTCACGGGTTGGCCCACAGTCCCGGGTCGATCCAGGTCGATTTTCACGGGTCTGGCCGCCCCGTCTGTCTTGACACCTCTACTCATTCCTATGATAATTAAAGTGCTTTCTGTAGAATGTTAAATGTTAAGATATCATTTTAATGATTCCTATATTCTGATTAAGTCAAGTGGAGTATGGTATATTACTCTTAATAGGAGGAACCTATGTAAGTGTGAGGTGGGGCCGACTCATTGAAAATTGTACAAAATCTAAAATTTTCTAAACACTTATGAAACTCAAGGTGGTCAAAATGAACCAAGTCATAAGAACCATGAATGATTTAGGAAGGACATCTGTGCCAGTATTATTGTCTTGATTTACATTCAATACATCATGTTCACCAATTAGCCACGTAAATCCGATAGTATTTCACTAAGCAAAGTTCAAAGTCGGAAACTACCTTACATGATGCTGTGTTTTTCTGCTTTCTCTCTACAATGCATCATATTTCCGCATAGCATAAGTATATTTGAATTTCCATTCATGTGGAGAATTGTTAGAATTTGGTTTAGAGAATGAAATTTTAGTTAAGTATACAACTTAAAAAAGTAACTTTGTGTTAACTTCGGCCAAATATTCGGACTTGATCCGATAATTAAATTATAAATATAAATAGACTAACTTGTTCTACTCGTCGAGTAAATCATCGTGGTATATTTGGAATTTCAAAACCAATCTATGAATAAGACATTGAGGTCCAAAGATGAAAAGAAAAGAGGAAAAATTGGCCGGGAAAAATGTCAACTCCATAGCTTGTCTAGCGCTTGGGACTATCGCTTGAGCAACATGCGAACGAGAAAGGTTATGTTGAATAAGTGTCACTGTCGCTCGAGCAAAAGACCAACGACAGGCTAGCGACAACAAGGGATGCTTCCTTTCGTAAAATTTGCTGAGTTTGGGGCGTGACACTTCACTTACAACCTCTCATTTTCTATAAATAAGACCATTTGGACGTTCATTGTGCATTCCATATCATTTGCATTAAGCATTTATATCAAAATCTCTTGCAAAAATACTCCAAAAATCATTTTCGTGTAGAGGGAAAAAATCTCGTTCAAGTTCATTAGTTTACGTAATTTGGAGTGGTCCTATTGCGAGACATGATCATTGTATCTTGAGAGATGATTGTCGAAAAATCGTTAGCACCGATGCAAACAAATTCATCTTAATGACAAAGTGTCAAACACTTGTTTAAGCCAATCCCATCATCCTTGTTTCATTTTCTGATTTCTTTCAATTATGTTTTGATTTCAGAAAAGTGACTAACTTTTTTTTGTTTATATTGAAATGTTTGAATTAAAGAATGTAATGGCTTTTATTTGAAGAATGAAAATTATTGAATCCATCGTCACTTTTTCGAGTTCGGTAATATCATTTTGCCTTCTCAAATTCAATTTTTGGTATGTCGATATATGTTTTGATTTCATGCATATATACGGTACTTTTTGTGAATATGATGTATGCACATTTATCGGTGTAAAATCCCCAACAGTTTTCGCCACCACTGATGTATGCTTTCAGTGTGTATTTACATATGCATATGAATGAGAGAGAGATAGAGAGAGAAGGCTTGCGATTAAAATGAAAAAAATAATATTAGGGCAATATGTCGGGAATGGGGACGTCCCATCCCACATTGCCCAGTCTTGACTTGGATGGCGAGTTAAGAATCCCTTGCAGATCCGCATCTCCGTCCAACCAATCCCGTTGTCATTCATATTCTAGGTTTTCAACCTATTTAATATGTGAATTTGGGTCATTAAGTGATGGAAACCCGTTATTGTGGACGTTAAAGTTGCCCATTAATTTTACGTAACTTAAAGTCAGAGAGTAAAATATCAAATCATTTTATATTCAATTTTAAATCACGTCCAATATTGACGTCCACATTGACAATTTCCTACACGCGAGGGTTAAAATTTTCAAATTTAAATAGAATGGGAATACTTTAAATTACCATAATCTCCAATGACGTGTAAAGTTTCTAATTTTTTATTGGGTGTGATTTTTCTTTCTTCTTCTTTTTATCACGTTTTTTTTTTCCCTTTTTTTTCTATGGAAATTCTAGGTTTGATTTAGCTCAAGGGATTTTTGTATCATTGGTGTACAACCTATGGACTTGGTCACATCTCGTCCCTAACATATGTTTCTTGATTGCATAGTCAACAAGTTTTACATTTGTAGCTCCTTTAATCCGTAATTACTCTTCAATCAAATAAGCAATGCACGTGAACATCGTGTACGGTTTCTCAGGAGTAAAATTGTCTATTAATCATTTGTATTTCAAAAGAAAACATTGCTATTATATTTGTTAAGTTGAATAAATGACATGTATGGGAACAATGCCGACGAATTATTATTGATCCTCAAATCTCTTTCATCTTGAACTCTGTGTGATCCATTTGAGGTGCTATCTCTTTTGCATTCATGGAATAGTATCTATAAAATTGAAAATTGGTTCGAATGTAAAATAGATTCACTTGTTGTGTATATGAAAGTCGACCACGGGTCAACAGACTCAATTATAGAGTGTGTAGCAATTCATCTCAATCTATAGAGGTAGTTTCAATGTCATCCCTATACAATTTTATTTTTACGTAGCAGTCCCCAACAAATAGGTCCATTTCATTCTTAAAATGTCAATTTTCACATGATTATTATACCCTCAATTTTATTATTCGATACAATTTAGCAAATTTTCCATAAATAAAACCTAAAGAATTTATATATTTGATATATTAAAGATTAAACTCAATAGAACGAAACACTGAAGCGTTTTACACTTTAATCTTTTCTTGTATATGTCGCTCTATAAACATAGTGAGTTGCAATAAAGTGTACTCTTGTAGACTGGACAAAATTGCATAGAAAGTAAACGAAAATGACAACTCCACATCTAAACCTATTGGTTGATGACTACTATGATAAATTAAAAATTGAACAAGGATTACATTGCAATTACTTGTATTGGTTGAAGACAAAAGGTGCAATTTTATCAATACATTTCTCAAGTGGCCAGCAATGCCAGGTTTGATGAGGAAAATTAATTAACACTACTTTGAGGATCATTATAAAAAATTATATTCATTAGGACAATTTGAGAAATCTTAAGCGATCTGATTTGGACTCATTCATATATAGTGCTCGTTTGATATGACGTTTACTTTCATTTTTCATAGAAGAGTTTTTAGAGGAAGCTATCTTAATTTTGCTTGGAAGTTACTTTTTAAAAGATCTTCCTATTCCGAAAGGGTTTTTTAGAGAAAAAGTTACACATGATCAGATTCCTCTAAAAGGTCTTCTAAATAGAAGAAGCACTTTCATAAAATTAATCAAACAGATTAAACAAGGTTTTGAATATCAAAAGCTCATTTTGACTTTTCAAAATTAAGTCAGGTCAAACAGTAATCCAAGATGCATTTTTCCAAATTCTACATTAATTCTTTAGATATATTTATAGTCCAAGATCTACAACGCACAATATAGAAACTTTTCAATCGAAACCTTTAGATAAATGAAATTATAGAAATTAAAGTACTTGGCGTTTTAGAAGTGCATATGCAGCAAGTAGAAATATGAATATACACTAATAGCTTAAACTAATGGTTTTTTTTTTTTTCATATTCCATTCCCGCCCTTTCAAAGTAGTAATAAATCTATCCCTAACCAATTTTATTAGCAAAATCCATTCCTAATCTTTCAATTATTGCTTGGCGGGGCGGGATAGGTTGTCCCGACCCCGCTCCGTTGCCATCCCTATCCTATATGTCACTTAATGACTTGCACATCTCTCTCTCTTTTTACACAAACATTTATGTTTGTGCCAATATCATCTTTTTAGGTTATTCTATTGCACTTCACTTTCAACTTTAAAAAGTTTTAAAAAATCATCATTAACCTAATGAAATTATTTATATGTGCTTTGAAGAGAATTATAGATGCTTCATGCTAACTTTTTTGCAAAAAATAAATAAATAAATAAATAATTATAAAAATTATAAAATGTTTTGTTTTATGCATCTTCAATTTCTACGATTTAAGGTCTCATCATTTAAACATTTGAACTTGAACTGGCACCATGGTGACTCCCCAAGTCCAAATGTTAGTAATATGGATAATATGAAAGAACCTTGTAAGCATATTCAATTTTAATTCTATTCTTGTAGCCGCAACACAAAAGACACGACAGCAGCATCAACTCTACTGTCTACACCCACCCTTTCCCTTGGGCAGCAAATTGGTGAGAAATCTTGTTGCTTGTAAACTAAATAGCACCGAATAGAAAATAGATTGAAATGAATAAATCCACATCTAAACATGTGGTTGATGACTATGCAGATAAAAAAGAAAGAAAAAAAAATGAACGAGGACCATATTGCAACTACCTGTATTGATTGAAGGCGAAAGACACAATTTTCTCATTTATTTTTGCTAGTGGCCAGCAATGCAAGCTATGCAGAGGAATGTTTAGTCCCTGTTCAGGGTTGTTAAAAAATTGTGAAATACATAAAATATATGGTTAAAATTAATTGTTGACTTTAATTTAAATTAAAATCTAAATTTTAATTTTTACTAAACACCAGGTTAACATTTTTTGAGTGCTTTGCATTTGGACTCGTTCATTTGTAGTCCAAGATGTATTCAACATTAATTATTGAGTAATTGAACTGTATAATTACGGCTTCACATTAATTATAGAATCTCAAAAAGACCCTCTATTTTTAAAGAATAATGTAAGTTTAGACGGTTGCACTTTATAAATTCAATTAAACAAGTCATTTGACTTTACATTTAAATGAATATATCATTTAATGCCATATAATTACCACATAAATTAGTGCTTAACACTAATGGTGATGAATAACATCACTCATTTTTTAAAATTGGAGCATCTTATAATGTCATTTTTTAAAACTAGAGCATCTACAAACTTTGAATTTATAGAAATGGCACTGGCCATACTTTGCAGTGGTGGTGGGCCACGATTACGGTGGTGGCTGTGGTTAGGGGAAGATGGGAAAAGTAGGAATTTTTTTAAATTTTAAATTGTTTATTTAGGACTCATTCGTACATTTTTAAAAAAATTGAGATATAGTTGAAATTAGTTATTTATTTTTTCTCCTTTTCTATTTTTTATTTAAATAGTAGGTCATATTCGTCATTTCACAAACATATTAAGAAGATAGAAGAAAAACAAGTCTTTTACACTTTAGCCGGTGAGAAGTATTTGGTGCAGAATTTCTGAGCCAAGTCATTCCAAGTAGTTATGCTCGCCACCGGGAGTGAATCGAGCCACTCAAGTGCTTTATCCCGAAGAGTTAGCGGAAACAGCCTTAGTCTGATTGCATCTTCTGATATCCTAGGGTATTTGAAGTGTTGACACATATCCAAGAAACGGGATATATGTGTATGTGGATTCTCGTTGGCTGTTCCGTAAAATTGATGTCCATTCTGAAAGTGTTGGATGATATTTGTCTTCAGTTGAAAGTTCGACTGTCCGAATGCTGGGTAAACGATGCTGGACTGGCTTTGAACAACGTACGGTGCTAGAAAATCCCCAAGTATAGTATTCGCATCATCCTGAGCTTCAGCATTGGCTGGCGCTGCATGACCTATCCTCGGTTCCAGTTGTTGATCACCCATTTCGATTTGTCCTTGATTGACCTGATGTGCTGCTCTTGCTTCTCTCTGTCTGCGATGAAAAGTTCGTTCAATTTCCAAATCAAATTGAACTAAACCACAGCTGATTGATCTTCGCATGCAATGCCTGAAAGGCAAAAATAGACAGTAGCAGCACTTAGCTCAACTTAAGTAATTGAACTAAAATCAAAATAAAATGAAAACTAAAGAAAAACAAGTTCGAATTAGTGTCAAAATAACAAAAATCAAATTAATACTCAATCCTCGGCAACGGCGCCAAAAACTTGTTCACGAAAATATGTTTTGAATTTAAATCACCGCTAGTGTACGGTTCGTTGACAAGTAATAAAGTGGAAATTGTAAAATTTCGAGTATCGTTCCCACGAGGATTGATCTGACCTAATTTCTATTATTGTAACCTTAACCGAAACTATAAAACTCAAATTGGTAGTTTTTGTGATTTTAATATGAAATTGTAAATAACATGCAAATTAAACTAGAATTGCGATGTAATTGTAAAACAATGGTTGAATGCAAAGTTTGAGAAAATTAATATATGGAAAAACGCACTAGGATCCCGAATCACCAAGCAAAGTTCACTCTTAAACCCTATCTCACAATTTGACAACACGATGAATCGTTTGAAGAATCAATGTTTCTAACCTATCCAACAATCTCTTTCTAGTAGAATTGAACCTATCCTAGTATACCATTTGACTATATTTCTATGACAAATGCAATATATAAGGATACATGTAGTTTTGTAAACACTTAGAGATTCACGTAATGCATATCGGTATATTTCTATCCTCTATGAACAAAACGACGATTTACACCTTGTTGAATTTATTTCCCTTCTTTCGAATGCATGAAATAAATCACCTAAACTCACACAATTATCGCCGACTACAATCACGGAGACAATAAGCGTATATAAATCATTCAAAACCATCAAAGTGTTTAATTATCAAATTGCAAAATAGAATTAAAGAGTTCACAATGCGAGGTTCATCGTTCACCTAGTACATAAAAAGTCTAGCCTAGCATAATGAAATTAAAACAACAATAAAAATGATAGAAAGAAAACATCACCAAAAAGTAGATGTTTAAGGCTTAAATCTTGGATCTTGATGTGAAACCCTAGCTCGAGCTCTTCTCCTTGCTCTTCAAAATCGACTTTTTCTCTCTAAGAATGCATAAAACCTAGTCTAGGACGAGTTTAGGCTTTTATAGTTGCCCTAGAATCATTACCATAAGAGTTGTAGTTGGATAAGGAAACTTAAGAATTTCTCGCGCAGAATACCCCTTGGTATAGCAAGGTATATTTTCATGCTGTAGCATGGGCAAAGTAAATCCTTCCTGAAAATATCTGTTGAGGTCTGGGCTATAGCAAGGTAAAATCTCATGCTATAGCATGGAAGAATTTTCGCTTCTAGTGCAAATTGGTCCTCAATCTTCTTTTCATTTCACTTTTGGAATTTCTTCCTCTTCCATCTTCTTCTAGTCATCCATAATATTGACAATTAGATCTTTAACGAGGTTCCATGCTCGGTTCGTCGTTCGGGTCAACTTATAAATAATTGCGATTTAGTCCCCGAACTTTCATTTCCTTCCATTTTGGTCATTTTCGCCTTTTTTCGCGTATATTTCATTATTTCCATCAAAGTAAACCTACAAACACAATTCATATTGAATTAAGCCTTATTCAAGCATTTATATCAACAATTAATCATGTTTTGTCGCATAATTAAGTTCACAAAACGCACTTATCAAATCCCCCAAACTTGAATTGGTGTTTGTCCTCAAACAAGATGATGACCTAACTTTACGCAAAACATGGTTTAACAGCCTGCCGTATCTCAGGATTAGAATTCAGTAATTAACCAGTGAAAAGTTTCCACAGTGTAAACTCAAATCAACCTCCACCTATAACATACAGAACTTGATGTGTATGTGTGTGCATGATCAAGCAAAGCATACCAAACTGATGATGGGTGTAAATCCCGACCTGCAGTAGTTAAATTTTCTTTCTTTCCTTGCTCGAGAGATTCACACCCCCCCCAAACTTATTCTTTTCACTCAACGACCCATGGGTGTGTTCTAGAGTACAGTTTTGATTTACTTAGTCCTTACCCTCTCTGTTTGGATAGATGTCGCGGTCATAAATTCACAATTCAACAAGAATGGATTCTCCTATTTCTTTGATTGTTTCAACCGTTAAGACTAGACTAGGTTACTTGCTTCGCATCAGAGATATGATTCTATCAACAAGATGTCTGGGGCTAATCAATGCATTTCATACATAGAAACATGTATAATATTCATCAAATGATAGATTTTTTTTTTTTCACATATATGACACCTTCCATTTGCTTTCTATATAACCCCTGTATCGAGATTTAGGCCGATGACTCCCAAGTCAGATGACCATAGGGCACCAGGTTTTAAACCCTTACAGGGTTAATCACTCGAGTTATACAGGCTCGAACAGATATCTTAGCGATTCAATGATTAGTGCAATGCCCCTTTTCTTTTAAACATCTAATTTCTAGACCCGACCTCTGACTTGAAACTTTTACCTCGTTTTCGTCTCATTGATCTAATCCAATCCACACAACATAATTCTCACACATGGAATCCATACTTATCTCAATGTTCCCCTGTAACAGCTAAATCATCTCCAAACTTCTAAAATGATGATTTTTTCGAATGGTGCAATAGAAGTTTTCGAGGTTGACCTATCATGTTCAACTCCACTATGACTCAAACATCCCATCATTAGCTTAGCATGCCCAACACAATTATTGTGCGCAAAAATGTCAAGTTCCACATAGACAAGTATCGATCAATTAAGCATGCATAATTTCCACCATCTATAGTTATCCTGAGTCCAATATTCACATCATTGCCGACAGGGCCATTAAACCCACACAAGCACACACAATTCTAAACTACAACTAGAAGTGCGTAAAACTAAGAATAATGAAAAACTGAAATTTTTTTTTTACACAACACAATCACACAAAAATAAAAACTGCAGTAACATAATGAATAACATATTGACATATTCCCATCCCCAAATGTATACAGAACATTGTCCTCAATGTTTAAAGAATAATAAAATGCAAACTTAGCAGAAGGACAAATTCACAGAAGATAAAGAATGGTGAGGAATACTCCCCTGATCGATGAGGATGCGAATGTGAAGATGGTAGAAGAAAAAGAAATGTGGACCATGCATAGGCTCTTTTATTACCTGTAGAGACAATGAAAAAAAAATCTTATTATTAAAAAAAAAACGTGAAGAAAAAATTACCAATCAAATACTTAAGGCAAAATAAATAAAAGGGTAGAAACGATGGGTTGCCTCCCATACAGTGCTAGTTTATAGTCTATAGCTCGACTCTACTGTGTTAGTCTGTTAAGGTACGTTGAGTATAGCCTTGGAGGTCCTGATTAGCTTCTTCAATGACAATTTATTTCTTACTACAGCGTTCTTCCAAACGTTAGCCTTATCTTTATCTGTGTCATCTGTTTTTCCCTCATCAATTGCCTCAAACTCAATAATGTAGCCTTCTTGCTTCTCAAGATTTTGTTCAGGTTGAAAATGCACATTATGGTCATTAGCAGCATTTGAAAAGTCTTGAGACACAATTGTCTTCTGCAACACCTCTTCTACCACATCAATTTGATAGCAACTATCTGACTTGACATGATCATCCATAACATTGAAGACGCTGAAAGTGATTTGCTCCTCGCCAAATCTCAAATTCAAATGACCCTTTTCAACATCTATTAGAGCTCTACTGGTAGCTAGGAATGGCCTGCCCAAGATAAGTGGGATATCCTTGTCTTCTTCCATATCCAAAATGAGGAAGTCCGCTGGAAAAATGAATTTGTCCACCTTAACTAGCACGTCTTCAATTATCCCCCTTGGATGTGCAAATGATCGATCAGCTAACTGAAGTGTCACCGTGGTTGCTTTGGCTTCGCCTAGTCCAAGTTTCTTGAAAACAGATAGAGGCATTAGATTAATACTTGCACCAAGATCACAAAGAGCTTTATCAAAGTAGCATTCACCAATAGTGCAAAGTATAGTAAAACTCCCTGGATCTTTCAGTTTTGGTGGGAGCTTTTTACGGATTACGGCCTTTGCACTCCTCTGTTAGCATCACCGTCTCATGTTCATCTAACTTTCGTTTCTTGGATAGAATATCTTTCAGGAACTTGGCATAGCCAGGCAGTGCTTCTGCAAATGGGATATTTATATGGAGTTTTGTGAAAACTTCGAGAAATTTCTTGTATTGTTGCTCCCATTGATGCTTCCTCAACCGTTATGGGAATGGAATGGGTGGTTCATAAGGATTCACTGAATTATCTGGAATTTGCTGTGGTATCGCTGGTCTCTCTTTTACTGGTGTCTTCTTAGTGCTGTCAGTCTCCTCTTCAGTCTCTTTCCCAGGTGGGTCCACTGTCTCTTTGTCTACTCCTGGCCTTTTCACATGAATGTCAGGTAGCTGAACTCCACTTCTTGTAGTAATGGCTTGAACATGCTCCCTAGGATTCACTTCTGTATTGCTCGGTAAAGCGCCGGCACTCTCCCTGTCATTGAAAGAGCTAGCTGTCCCATTTGAGTCTCTAGATTCTTAATAGCTACACCCTAATTCTGGAAATTTGTTTCAGTCTTTCTCATGAATTGATTTGTGGTTTCCATGTATTTATCGGTCTTTTCCATGAGTTTCGCAAACATATCTTCCAATTGAGGTTTCCTCTCCTGCTGAAACTGCCCCTGAGCCCGATTCTGATTCTGATTGTGATTCTGATTACCACCCCAAGAGAAATTGGGGTGATTTCTCCATCCCGGATTGTATGTCTCAGAGTGAAGATTATTCTGCTGACGTTGACCCCATTGAGCAAAATCCACCCGTTCCATCCTTTGTGTAACAATGGGACATTCAGCTGTACCATGCTCTGCTCCACATTCTTCACAACTGGGCTTCTTCACTTGTACTGAATTCACGGTCTGTGTTATACCCTCTATCTTGTGAAACAAGGAGTCAATCTTTGTAGATAATGCCGAATAGGTATCTACCTCATACACTCCAACTGTTTTCTTTGCACCCACTCTATCTGTAGACCACATGGCGGAGGTATTAGCCATTCTCTCAAACAACTCCCAAGTTCCCTCGACTGACCTGGTGGTTAAAGAACCATTTGATGACGAATCTACCATGCTTCTAAAAGTTGGTGTTAGTCCCCAATAAAAGTATCTGATTTGTTCTTTCTTGTCGTATCCATGTTGAGGACACTTTCTTAGCATGCCCTTGAACCTACTCCACGCTTCATCAAGTGATTCAGTTTCATGTTGGCTAAAAATTGATATGTCGTGCCTCAATCTCGCCACTTTAGCCGGTGAGAAGTATTTGGTGCAGAATTTCTGAGCCAAGTCATTCCAAGTAGTTATGCTCGTTACCGGGAGTGAATCGAGACACTCAAGTGCTTTATCCCGAAGAGTTAGCGGAAACAGCCTTAGTCTGATTGCATCTTCTGATATCCTAGGGTATTTGAAGTGCTGACACATATCCAAGAAACGGGATATATGTGTATGTGGATTCTCGTGGGCTGTTCCGTAAAATTGATGTCCATTCTGAAAGTGTTGGATGATATTTGTCTTCAGTTGAAAGTTCATTTGTCCGAATCTTTGGGTAAACGATCTTTGGTGGCTTTGAACAACGTACGGTGCTAGAAAATCCCCAAGTATAGTATTCGCATCATCCTGAGCTTCAGCATTGGCTGGCGCTGCATGACCTATCCTCGGTTCCAGTTGTTGATCACCCATTTCGATTTGTCCTTGATTGACCTGATGTGCTGCTCTTGCTTCTCTCTGTCTGCGATGAAAAGTTCCTTCAATTTCCAAATCAAATTGAACTAAACCACAGCTGATTGATCTTCGCATGCAATGCCTGAAAGGCAAAAATAGACAGTAGCAGCACTTAGCTCAACTTAAGTAATTGAACTAAAATCAAAATAAAATGAAAACTAAAGAAAAACAAGTTCGAATTAGTGTCAAAATAACAAAAATCAAATTAATACTCAATCCTCGGCAACGGCGCCAAAAACTTGTTCACGAAAATATGTTTTGAATTTAAATCACCGCTAGTGTACGGTTCGTTGACAAGTAATAAAGTGGAAATTGTAAAATTTCGAGTATCGTTCCCACGAGGATTGATCTAACCCAATTTCTATTATTGTAACCTTAACCGAAACTATAAAACTCAAATTGGTAGTTTTTGTGATTTTAATATGAAATTGTAAATAACATGCAAATTAAACTAGAATTGCGATGTAATTGTAAAACAATGGTTGAATGCAAAGTTTGAGAAAATTAATATATGGAAAAACGCACTAGGATCCCGAATCACCAAGCAAAGTTCACTCTTAAACCCTATCTCACAATTTGACAACACGATGAATCGTTTGAAGAATCAATGTTTCTAACCTATCCAACAATCTCTTTCGAGTAGAATTGAACATATCCTAGTATACCATTTGACTATATTTCTATGACAAATGCAATATATAAGGATACATGTAGTTTTGTAAACACTTAGAGATTCACGTAATGCATATCGGTATATTTCTATCCTCTATGAACAAAACGACGATTTACACCTTGTTGAATTTATTTCCCTTCTTTCGAATGCATGAAATAAATCACCTAAACTCACACAATTATCGTCGACTATAATCACGGAGACAATAAGCGTATATAAATCATTCAAAACCATCAAAGTGTTTAATTATCAAATTGCAAAATAGAATTAAAGAGTTCACAATGCGAGGTTCATCGTTCACCTAGTACATAAAAAGTCTAGCCTAGCATAATGAAATTAAAACAACAATAAAAATGATAGAAAGAAAACATCACCAAAAAGTAGAAGTTTAAGGTTTGAATCCTGGATCTTGATGTGAAACCCTAGCTCGAGCTCTTCTCCTTGCTCTTCAAAATCGACTTTTTCTCTCTAAGAATGCATAAAACCTAGTCTAGGACGAGTTTAGGCTTTTATAGTTGCCCTAGAATCATTACCATAAGAGTTGTAGTTGGATAAGGAAACTTAAGAATTTCTCGCCCAGAATACCCCTTGCAATAGCAAGGTATATTTTCATGTTGTAGCATGGGCAAAGTAAATCCTTCCTGAAAATCTCTGTTGAGGTCTGGGCTATAGCAAGGTAAAATCTCATGCTATAGCATGGAAGAATTTTCGCTTCTAGTGCAAATTGGTCCTCAATCTTCTTTTCATTTCACTTTTGGAATTTCTTCCTCTTCCATCTTCTTCTAGTCATCCATAATATTGACAATTAGATCTTTAACGAGGTTCCATGCTCGGTTCGTCGTTCGGGTCAACTTATGAATAATTGCGATTTAGTCCCCGAACTTTCATTTCCTTCCATTTTGGTCATTTTCGCCTTTTTCGCGCATATTTCATTATTTCCATCAAAGTAAACCTACAAACACAATTCATATTGAATTAAGCCTTATTCAAGCATTTATATCAACAATTAATCATGTTTTGTCGCATAATTAAGTGCACAAAACGCACTTATCAATTGGCTATGCTTAAAAGTAAGCCAATCTTCTTTTTTTCGCCAAACATAATTTTTTATGTTACTTTTGAGCATAATGAAGAACACAGAGTACAGAGCTATCATGTTTTCATCCCCCTACCATAAACCTATGTTGAAATGATCTTGAAATTTTATTTATTATTATTATTTACTTACGTCTTTGAATCCAAAGAATTTTTTTAAAGAATAGGAAACTTACATCAAAAGTGAAAGAACTGTAACACGACAGCTGAAGATCTAATAAATCATCAAATCTGACAAACCCCATTTCTTTTTCCCTTTTAACACGAGAAGGATAGAGAAAACGTGGGAGAATTTCTAAGCTAGCTGCATATGCCACACATGATCAATTATAAACAAAAACTTCACATATAATTAATTCATATGATCATATCATATAGGTTGCATCCTATATGTCAGACACACATCCAGCGAGACAGGTTTATTACACCCCAAGTCTGAATGCATCATTTTTTCCCTTTAATATCAGCGAAATACGAGGTTAAGTAAAAGAAGTTAAATTCTGCTGTATATCAGTTCACTCATAATAAACACCGAAGAATGGTCGTTACATGTGTATCTTAGAATCTAAAATCAAAGACATATACTTTGTTCTCATTTTCTCAACTCATCCGCCTACGAAGTCAAAAGTAATAAAGTATGTGGGAAAATATCTTTTTCTGTTTCATTAACTTCACTTGCTTTGCTCGCACAAAACTTTAATGGCTCTTCTTTTTGAACTGTAAAAAAATTAAGGAGATGGATAAAATAATTGCATTAAGCATCGCCATTCTCAATAAGCGACACTGTCAATGAGCAGGCAATGAAGGTTGAAGTCACATAAAACTTTAAATGACAGATGCCTTCCAAAAAAAGTGAATGAATATATGAGATTGAAAGGTCTTAAAAAGTGAATGCATGTAGATAAAAATAGAGATCAAATCACTATAAGCATCTTATTCTTAAGCTAAAATTAACGAAAGGAGGTTCACTTACATAATTTCTTTTATATGCAGTTTAATACCTGTTATCTGAGATGCACTTCTCGAATTTAGAAGAGGAGCTCAAAAGAGATTCTAAAAAAACTTTCAACTTATCAACCTGTTTATGTTAACAAGGAAAATTTAGACATAAAGTCCTTGAAGCTATCAAAATAATATGAAAATTCTGAGAGAACATCCCTACTAATTATGCTACGTGCAGGAAGTTCCTCATCAATTAGCAGCTTAGATACAACTATATGTTTCCTTAAAAAGGGGGAAGATAAAACCACTTTGTAGTGACGACAAGAGGTATACTCAATTGATGGTCGTTGTCATCATCGTTCTCCTCACCAGTTACAAGGTCAGGCATGTGAACTTCGACACTGATAGTTTCATCCTGATATTCTCTAGTTTCAGTTATGGTTTGTCGTTCGGGATGGTCTCCAATGTTAAAAGGAGAACCATGGGGCACCTCTACAACCTGTAAGACAAATCATTATTACCCAAAATAAAGTTCGTACACGTGATCAACGAAAAAATATTTGTATATACAAAATTGATATTAGATGGGCTTCAAGTGGCATAATAGATAATGAATAATAATCAACTACAATATAACTACAAAATGCCGAATTAACAAACATAAATCTAATTGATGCGCAAAGTCACTAACCCTTAGTTTCCATTTAAGGTAACTAAGGAAATGCAGCAGAGATTTTTGAATATAATCACATTAGCAAAATCCATTTCCCAAACATAATTAGAGAAACTATAGAGAATGAATTATCAAAATAAATTTCAGAATATCATTTCTTTCATTTTCCAGCATTTTGTAGCAAAAGTCAGCAACCCATGCTCTAATTTGAAATGCCAATACTGCAATCTATTATAGAAAAAATTCGTTCAAACTAGATAAAATTCGCAAGACATTCGAAACCAATTTCCAAACATCAAAGATTAAATAAAATTTCAAGAAAAATCTTCAGTCCCTCAGTTTTTAGCAATAGACACATAACAAAGACAAGTTATTTACATAAAGATGTTAATAAATAAAAGAAATAAAACCTCGTCATTATCCTCGGACTCCTGGGCACATTGAATCTTGGACTCGATGACTCGGAGGAGTGACTCATCAGAACTCGGCCTTTTAGAGGAATAGTGATGAATGGAAGCCGAAAACGACCTCGGGAACAATTTTCAAGAGAGGTCGCCACGGGTTTTGACAGCGTCAAAGAGGGCAGAGTAGTGGTGGTGGTACCTTCGACTTCCAGATGAAGCCCAGATGGCCAAATGTACAACTCGTGAAGCTGTTCTCCGTATTGTGATAGCGAGTGCCATTTTTTGTTGAGTGAGATTGAGGTCTTTGAGGGTTTGAAATGAAAAAGTGGTTTTACGGAAATAGGAGGCTTCTGGTATTAGCCGCCGCGACATATCCCTCTTCTTCGTCGTCTTCGTCTTCTTCGTACAAGAATAAAGGAAAAGGAAATGTGTGGAAGGCTGAAACGTGTGGGAGACGTGGATTGTCCAGTTCGAGAGTGAACTGGATGGCTGATAAATGAAGCATTGCCTCCTTTGTACAACCGTAAATTGAAGGAGAAGTTACAACTAAATTTATTTATAATATTATTTTATTGAAGAATGCGTGATTGAAAAAAATAGAGAGAAATATATATTTTAAAAATAATTGGGATCAAACAATGGTTATATATAAGATATATGTTTTAATATTTTTAAAACTATATATCAAATAATATATGTATAATAAATAACATGAAGATTAATTTTCATCCATAATGGATTCAAAATCACAAAATCCGAGGATTCATAAAACTATATTATCAAAAAATTGTAGCAAGTCGCATGCAATGTACACTACAACAAAAAGAGTCATTCGCAACATTAAAAAGGCAACATTTGTTGATAAATGTTGTCAAAATGATATTTTGGCAACATTTTAGGAAGTGAATGTTGCCATTAATTATTATAAATGAGTTTTAGCAACGTTTTTCAAAAAAATGTTGCAATAGACCTCTTTTCGCAACGTTTGCTGAGTGTTGCGAAAATTGAGACTTTTCGCAACGTTTGACCAAACGTTGCGAAAAGGGAGACTTTTCGCAACACTCAGCAAACGTTGCGAAAAAGGGGTCATTTCAATTCAAACCCAACAACCCACAAACAAGGCCCAATCCAATATTTCAAAACAAAATTAATCAACCCGTAAACCCATTTCAATTCAAACCCAACAACCCACAAACAAGGCCCAATCCATAACCCGCCACCAGCCCAATCCATAACCCGTAAACATATACCCACCAAAAATTATCAGAGGATACACCACTTCTTCCCCAATCCGTCAAGTGCAGTTGGCTGAAACTGGTACCCATTCCACGCCCAAAACGCGAACCCATTCCACCACCATAACGCGAGAGCAGGCAAAACCCTTTCCACTACCAACGCGAAGTCGCGAACCTCGCCCTCCGTCTGCAGTTCACTCCTCCTCCAGCGACCTGCAGTGACGATTGACGAGTGCAAAGCCATCGTGAAGCCAGCAGTAGGCAGAGAGGCAACAGCAAAAAAAAACCCATTCCACCACCATAACATGAAGTCGCGAACCTCCGCCCCTGTCTGTAGTGACCTCTCTGTTCTCTCTTCCTCCCAGATTAGGTATTTTCTTAATTTCTTTAGCAATTAGATTATTGGTGATAGTAGCTTGAGTCTTGAAATGAAATTGGTCCTTTTTCTATTTTCAGTTATTGCTCCTTTTCTATGTTGCCTATTATGGAATTGAAATTGGAATGGTATTGCTGAATGGTGATTGCCGACTGCTGAGGCCTGAATAGATATGGCTGAAATTGTTGAGTTGAAATTGGCTATGTTTGGGTATTGACGTATTGTTGAATTGGCTGAAATTGTTGCTAGACAACCCATTCACCTTCTTTGTCACTTTGTGATCAATTTAAGAAAATTTGACATGATGACAATGTTGATTGCTGTGAATTTTGTAAAGAAGAGGCTAGTGTATTTGTAGAAAATTTGCTTGTCCCTGGAGAAGAACCTCTAGAGAGAAGAGCCAACTGATCCTCAACAGCTCGGTATAGACAGTTCCCATTAGACTTTATTTCATTAATTATCAATCCAAGGGGTTCCAATTTTTGTTCTAACTTCTCGCTTTCAATCATTAGGTCATTTACCATCTTGCTCTGCTCTTCTTGTATTCTTTGTTCTCTAGCAGCTTCCTATTGAGATCTTTTCTCACGCCGCTTGACACCCTTGCTAGGTTTTGAATTGTCAGCTTGAGTGGTGACTGAAACCCAGCAATGGCCTTTACCAAATTGTCAAGATTTCCTCTTCCATTCTCAGTAGCACTGCTATATCTTATAGAAGCCAGTTCCTCCGCGCGTGTCGTTGAAAGCTTAGATATATCTTCATCAACTTGTTTCTTCTTAGCTTTCTGTTTAGCCTTGCTGCCTTTAACTGCTACCTTTTTCATTGCAATTTCTTTCTTCTGTAGATCCATTGTCTCTTTCCTGCAACTCATTAAATAAGTATGGAAATATTAACAAATGTGATTACCTGAATGCATTAGAATGCTAATATGATTCACGATTGTTCAACCTTTTCTATTTTTACATCGACAGACTAAAATAGCATTTTATATTCTCTTTTTCATCTATTGGCAATTGGATTATTGTCCCACTTGCAACAAGGATGCAAGGATAGATGGCTACCAAATCTTCCCAAGCGCAAATCAAATCAGACTCGCTCATCAACCCTCAAACTGAAGCGCAATATTTAACATAAGAAAGGAGTGATACAGGTTAGACACGTATGCAGTACTTGTGCCTAAAAAGCATGTCTTCAAGGGTTTCTTGCTTCTTGTCAGGGGTGTTTTCTGAGATCTCTTCGGACCTTTTGTCTTCTACTTGAGTTGCATTCTCCATTTGATTATCCTAAAATGGAACTTGTCAACGATGATGGAACTGAAATTTATAGAAATATTGTCTACAATAAAAATGAAAAGGCTAAAACAATGATATGGAGGTAATCAAAAAATAAGTTTAGCAAAAGATCTGATATCATTTAAATTGATCTCCAAGTTAGCCTGGTCCCATACTTTAACCAATTTTTTTTGTTTTTTACAGAGGCTGGGCTTGGGCAAGGGTGGGCTACAGCCCACCCCTATCTCCGCCCATGGTGCTCGCAATTTTAAAATCATATTTTTTTATCAACTTTTAATGAGATTTATTAAAAATTTGATTTTAATTTTCACCAAACATGAACCGAATAGTGTATTACATAGGATTTTAATATGTTCGATCCCTTTCGTGGGGCCTTTTCTTCCTTAAATAAGCAGCAAAGCTTGAGTCTATTCCCTTTATCTTATCTAGTGTCCGACTTAGTGATGTGTGGCACTGCCTTTGAAGAGTCCTCATTGGCTAGAGAGTACTCTAGATCATCACTTTTTTCTATTGTTGGTGATGATCGGACCTGAAGCCAGATGGGACACCGTTTCACTTTTGATGGTTATAAGGAGTGGTGTTGACATCGTGAAAGATATTCTTTCAATTTGATCATGATGATGTTTTCACATGACGACTTCCGTTTGCTTACCTGGGAAGATGAGCCTTGTTGCCCGATCTCAGGCATTGAGCTTTTTAACTTTCTTGATGAATAAGTTCATTTGGCTACTTTGAAGTGGACTCCCATATGATCAACACCAACAAAACTTTTAGTTGAACATAGCTATTGAGAATATGTCAATAATTTTTTCGCATGTCAAAGTGATCTTAATTGCGGCTCAAGTTTACAGCTCATGATGTTAGGTTCATGAATTGATTTGGTTTTGATTTTCACAAATACTAGACCTTTATTTATTTATTTATTTTTGAATTTCAGCGGCAATAAACAATTTTCAACAATTCTGACTTGGGAAAAAGATCTAGTACTCGTTCGGTTTTAATAGTATCTTTGCATACAATGGACAAAGAGTGGCTACACTTATCAAGGTTATCATCTAAAATTAAATATTGCAGATCTACATATCAATCGAACAAAATTTGCCATGTACAATGATCATGAAGTTTAACTTGTAGGTTTTCAGAACAATATGGTGATAGAGCCCAGAAGTTTGTTGAACGAGCTCGTGAAAGTTGCAATTCAGAAATGATAGTATGCCCTTGTGTTAGGTGTAGGAACCTAATGCATCACCATTATGACGTAATATACGAACATTTGATAATTAAGGGCGTGGATCCGTCATACAGTGTTTGGGTATTTCATGGAGTACAAACAAGTGAAGCAAATTTGCTCGATGTAGAAATGCCTGAGTCACATAAGATGTTTAAAGACTTTTATACACAATATGATGTGGATCCTGAAAACCCTCCTTATGGAAGAGCGAAAGAGATTGAAAGTTTAGTTGATGAGGCTGAAACGCCTTTATATCCTGGTTGTAGGGCGTTCACGAAGATGTCAGCTTCAGTTGCTATGTTTAAGCTTAAAGCTTCACATGGTATCTCTGACAGTGGTTTTGATGAACTCGTAACGCTTGTTGGAGAAATGTTGCCAGAGAATAATACACTTCCAAACTCATTTTATGAGATGAAAAAACTTGTCAATACATTTGATCTTGGCTATGAGAAGATACATGCTTGCGTTAAAGGATTAAGAACTAGAGTATGGACTCATGGACATCTTAGGAAGGATGGAAAACCAATAAATGAAGTAGTTGTTGAGACTTTGGTATGTGTATTATTTCAAATTTCATATTATATCACATTAAAAATGGTTGTATTATATCACATGTTAGTATAAAATCTTCCTTACATGACTGCAGAAAAAGATTGAAGATTGTGCTCAATCAATTGCTAATACATCAGCAGAAGATTCCATCCGTGACGATGTTGTTGCTCGAGTGTTGGGCCTTGAACGTCATGGAAGAGTTCGAGGACTTGGATTTGGAGTTGCACCATCTTTTGGATGGACAAATTCAAAGTAATGGGAGAGTTAGAGAACTTGAAAGTCAATTACAAACTCAATCGGCAAGGATGGGAGCACTAGAAGAAAAGGTTGAAGCACTTCTCAAGTTAAGTCAACAGGTTAGAACTTTTGACCATTATTTATACTGTGATAATATAACGTAATACATCCAAGTATATGTAGAATAACTTTTATAATCTTTGTATCATTTTTCAGAATCTGGAGGATGGGAATTCAAATGCGTTTACTCCTCAGGTTTTTGTATCTTACATTATTACAAGTTATATCCTTTATAAATTTTGACTGAAGTATACTAATATAAAAAACATATTTTCTATTTACTATGAATTTGTAGTCACACCAAGGAAGTGGTGTCCAAGGAGGTATTGCACATGTGGAAAATGTTAGGTGTCAACTACTTCATTGGTACATGTTTGAGGAGGAAGAAGTTGTAACAGAAGGGAGAATTGCAACAACAGACCCAAGTTCAAAGGTGCATCACTTGCCACTCGGAAGAGACTGTTGGAAGGTTTGGGTTGAAGAAGTGTATATGGATCAATTGACCTTGTACAAACCTACGAATGAAATTCGAACTCTTCGCGAAGCCGTGGGAAGTACTGTTGCTTGGCCAAAGAGTAGTATTAGACTTCTTTGATGAAGGTATGTGAATCTATTTCTATTTCGGGGAATTGCATTTTCTCCTTTTTAATGTTCATGAGCAATATATATGAAGTGTACAAGTTGTGACTAGCATATTGTAGAAGTAAGTTGTGGTTTAGAGTTGGTATTTGTTGATGTTAGTTAGCTAGCATATTTTTGTTAGATGTTGATGTTCTTTAGTTAGAATGTACTTTTGAGGGGCGGTGTACCCTATTTTAAATTATATGAACTGGTTTGATGATATTGGCTATTGTTCAGGTGGTTTTAGTCTAGAATACAGGGGAACTCTGTCAAAATTTTCATAAAAGTCAGTCACAGTTAGGAAAGGTCAAAGTTGCTTTGTCAATGTTATTTAGCTAGCATATTGTTGGATGTTGATGTTTAGCTAGCATATTGTAGAAGTAAGTTGTGGTTGAGATTTGGTATTTGTTGATGTTCTTTAGCTAGCATGTTTTTGTTGAATGTTGATGTTCTTTAGCTAGAATGTACTTTTGAGGGGCTGGTGTACCCTATTTTAAATTATATGTTTTTGATTTGATGGTATTGCCTATTGTTCAGGTGGTTTTAGTCTGTATTACAGGGAAACTCTGTCAAAATTTTCATAAAAGTCCGTCACAGTTAGGAAATGTCAAAGTTGCCTTGTTGATGTTATTTAGCTAGCATATTGTAGAAGTAAGTTGTGGCTGAGATTTGGTGTTTGTTGATATTCTTTAGCTAGCATGTTTTTGTTGGATATTGATGTTCTTTAGCTAGAATGTACTTTTGAGGAGCTGGTGTACCCTATGTTATATGCACTGGTTTGATGGCATTGGTTAAAGTTCAGGTGGTTTTAGTCTACATTACAGGGGAGCTCTGACAAAATTTTCATAAAAGTTAGTCACAATTAGGACATGTCAAAGTTGTCTTGTTGATTTTTTTTTTAGCTAACATGTTGTTGGATGTTGATGTTCTTTAGCTAGCATATTGTATAAGCTATGATTGAGAGTTGATATTTTTTGACATTGCATATTGTTAGTAGTTGATTTACATACTAATTATACCCTTATTACTTTTGTCATCTGCAGGGAGTAAAATTAATTTTGGGACAACTTGCGGTCACAGAAGCAAATTCAGATATGAATCGAATGTTTTGTAATCTTTTTTTTTTTTGTCAACTGTGATTGCAATTTTTTTGAATAGGGTAATGATGTTAACTTTTTGAGTATGCTAATGATGTTAGTATATTGTATTGAATCATATCCCTTATTTTTGTTTATTAGGATTATGTAACATTTGATTACATACGACTAATTTGTAAGCATTTGTTTCAGTAGGTTTGTTGGAAATCAAATAAATTAATTATGCAAATTTTTTTAAAAAATTGTAAAATGACCGACGGCAACGTTTGGCAAACGTTGCGGTAGATGGATACCGCATCGTTTGGCACACGTTGCGGTAGCCAAATGTTGCGGTATCCATCTACCGCAACGTTTGCCAAACGTTGCGGTAGATGGATACCGCAACGTGTGGCAAACATTGCGGTAGACCTCCCACTCTACGACAACACTTGAATTTGCAACACACATTCAAACGTTACCGTAGGCCTACGGCAACATTTTTCGAACGTTGCCGTATGCTGTTTTTGTTGTAGTGGTATGAATAACATATGGATAATAGGTATAAATATATAGTTGATATTAATGTTTGACTTTAATTGAATAGAAAAATGAACTTTCTAATAAATAAGGATGTCAACATATGCGCAAAAAACTGAAAAATTTTAAACCCATAAAATAAATTTGGAGCTACTTTGCGTAATTATTTTAACAACGATTGAACCCTTAATCCTCCACCTTTTTTTTTTGAGTCAATTGCAAATGCAAAAAGTCTTGAGCACAAAAGTTTGTCGACATGATAGCATATCAATAAGGCTCCAAAGACCTTCTCTACAGGACAGCATTGAACAATAGTCAACAATCAATTGTTGCAGAAATTCATAGAACGGTTAATAAAAAGTAGATATAACTTATAAATTTTACGAAATGTATATATAAGAATGATGTTTGTGTTTGATAATGTTTGTTTGTCAAGTAAATTTATTCGTACTCGCGCTTTTTTGAAATAAAAAACTAATTTAATTTTCGATAAATTATTTGTATTATTTTGATCTTGCATTTGTTCATTGATCATTTTGATATTGTGAATTGAATGTTTAAGTTGTTAAATAAGAAAATATTTGATTTGTATTTCGATATAAATTTTATAGTCCATAAATAAAGATGCTTTATTTTGATAAAAACGTCTCAATTTTATTAAAGTTCATCGTTGACTTTTGTAATAAAATTGAGAGTACATTTTGAATATATTGGACTTGATCACATAAAATTTAGTTTGTGCTATTGACCAGATAAACTTAATTTCATTTGACTATGGTATGTAGGACCTTATTCATGAACATGTAATAGACTTCGATTACTAACTTGAAATTCTTCGCTATATCAATGGGTGATATCAAATTGTTGGTCAATATCTCTTTGTATTAGAACTAAAATGAAACAACGACAAACATATACTCGCAATATGAAATTTGTCACCTATTTAATAGACACGGTTATGACATCAGAGGTTTTTTAATTGACAGTTAAATCTGAGTTTAATAATTTGATATCGATTTTGGAATTAGTATTTTGATGTAATCATATGGAACTGTCAAATAGAAAATGGAATTTGAGGATTTTTGTATTTTAAAAGGGCGTTTTGTTTTTTTAACTTTATTTTGATACGGTCAACAACGGTAATACGTAAGAATGATAGGTCACATGATAAAACTATTCAGTATAAAACTTCAGCATTTTTAATTAGCCTGGGAGTAAAATATCGTTCTTTTAGTAGAATAAAATGAGATTAGTAAATTATCTCGATCGATCAAGAGTTGATCGGATCAAGATTACTTTATTAAAACTTAGTATCATTGGGTTCGATTAGGTCACTCTGATGGCTTCAAAATAATTGGGTTCCATTAATTTACATATTTTGTCATTTTAACATAATTCTGTAGAATTTAATTTTCTTAGACAAGCTATATTCTAAAGGTAGCAAACACCACCTAACCTAATCTTTCAAACTTAGGACTTCCACCAAATTGTGAAACAGTAATAAAAGATTAAGATCAACAAGCTCTATTTTAAATGTTTATAATCAAAATTCTATTGAGACAATAGATTGAGGACCTTAGATGAAATTATCTCTTTCTTATATTTCTTTTTTTGCATAGGTTATAAAAAAGAGTAATGCTATTAGTAGTCGTTCACAAAGGTAGTCGTCCTACGACACATACACATTATAGGTGGTTATTTGATACATTAATGTGATAGTTTTTTATTAACTCATAAATTAAATAATTACATGTCATGTCATGTAAGGCGATTGCTGTGGTGAGCATTCTGAATATCATTGTGATGCTACCACAAATTCGTACCTGACTCGAACCGGATGGTTGAACTTTGCGCGCCTTGATCTTCAATACCTGAAACAAAGGCATCGAGGTGTGTCCTCGTTGCCCCTTCGATACTTAAGTCAGAGAGAGGAATCACAAAATATAAGTTGGAATATTATTAAAAAAAACGTACCTGAGTAATGAGGCTAGGTTATGTACTTAAAGTGTTGGAGGTTGAAGGACTCAACCAACTATGGTATTTGTCTTTGTCGTAGAAGGTGTTTGGGTTACAATTGAATTTGTAATAAGTTGGGGATTTACATTTAGGTAAGATTAGTACCCCTAGGAAACGTGTGATAACGCCAAGCAGATGGACGAGTTTGAGGTTGGACCTCAAAATAAGCCCAAGTAAGTTGAGCCAAGGTCGAGCCACATAGCTCGACCTAAAGGCGAAACCCCGACCTCAATCTGAGCCCAATTAAGTTGGGCCAGGGTCGAGCCCAATAGCTCGAGTTCGAGCCCAATAATTATTGTGCGTATCACATTGTTCTATAAAAAATAATCGTGATATTCTCTCCAAAAGCATAGACTGTTAAATGAATAATCAGATTATCCGTCTAAACTCACATCCCCTATTTTCAAATCCGTTTGTTGAGTAGAACATTCAGATTTCGCGTTGACTATCAATAGTCCAAGCCCAGTTTTTGAATTTTATCATCCAGAATATTATGAAGAATTTCGTAGGAGTTGAAGGAAGCTGATTACCTGGAAATCAAAAGATGACAAGATCATATGATAATTGGCAGAGAGTAGTCAAAGGGACGCTGAAGAGAGAAGAGCTCCGATGTGTCGCTCACGAAGACTCGATGTCCAGCTCCACAGCCTCAGACTTTTCTGGGAGTTTCCATTTGAACGAACTGTGTCTTAATTTCGAGAATATGGGAATTTCGTTTAGTTACGAGCAGATTATCCAGGCGACTAGGGATTTCAGTGATGAAAACTTAATCAAGTACGGTCAATCTAGCGATATCTTCTGGGAAACTTTGGAAGATTCGTTTTCTGTTAAAAATAGCAATGGAATTGTAGATTTGACTCGTGTTGTTGTCAAAAGATTTATCGAATGGGATGCGTGTTTGTTAGACTCGCGTTTACTCGCTAACAATTAAAAAGGGATCAGACGATTGTGTAAGAGACAAACATCTTGGAACAAAGTCCCAAAAAGGGGTGTTTATCGAATATGAAGATTACAGTTTGGACGTGAACAAGATGCCTCCAAGGGGCGCAAGCACACAAATACAAGAAAATTGAAGTAATTAAAATTAATCTAAGGAAAAGTAAATTACATATTCTCTATTTGAGAGTGAATTTTGTTGTCCTATCTTCGTTGTCATCTTCTTTCTTTTATACGGCTTGGACAGTTTTTAATCGTTTAGAAACTGTTTGTAACTACCAATTTCTTTCATAATGGTCGACTGACCAATAACTACCGTGTGTAACTCCTATCACCACGTCTCTTCATAACTGCTTGTCACCAACTTTCTCAAATCGTGGGGCGTAATTGTGATGTGCTCAAACCGCCTTAAATCCTAACTTTGGATAACAACAAGCTTTAGTCATCACTGGGACTCTGGGCGACTTAGCATTTTTAGGCGACAATTGGTCTTCCGCTCTGGGCGATTATAGGATACTTCATTCGCTCAACATCTGGACGTTCTGCAGGCTTGGGCGACCTTTGTTTTTGGGCTTTCATCATATTTAATGACATTCTTGGTTGGGCTTTTATCCTGATCTCTCTAAATGGGCTTCTTCTCTTGGGCAATTTCCTTTCTTGGGCCATTTGAATTGGACTGCATATTTTGTGTGTCAACAATTACCCCCCAATATGGTGGAATTAAATTTAATTCTCGCCATATTCATCTTTGTGTCTTCCAACAACATTTGAAATTCTCAAGGATTTTCAATCATCACTTTCTTCTAATTATCTGGAAAGGTGTGACGTTACAACCCTTATAAGCCCAAGAATCGCGCCATTTCATTGCACCACTAAACCACATCTTCATACTTCGCGTCTTCTCCCCACTATTTTACTGTTCATCGTCTTGCTTCTCCTCTATGTTTCTCAAGCAAATTCAGATAAACTCGTGTTTTGCATTCAATTGCGACCTCTCAAACCCGTTCGGAGAACCCTTTTGGTTTCGAAGACTTCCAAAACCTCCTTATTAGGTCGTATGTAAACCCTTCTTACCTTGCACTGGCTAATCCAGACCTGAATGAGTTTTATCTTGGTCCAATGTTCAATGATATTGCATCTATAGAGAAAGTGGCGGTAGGCCAAGTGTACCCTTGCACGGAAAACCTCCATTTTCTGAACTCGCTACCGTTGAAGCCCATCCAGGAGCGAGATATTCGTACTTGGCCTAAGGCTGATTCTTCTTTTCGTTTTTGGCATGCACATCTGGTGAAACATGGTCCCACAAAAGCACTTTTTGATCGTGCATGGATTTCTAATTTGTTAGAGATTACCTTCCATCCCCCGATTTACGATTCAGTACTTTTTCCAATCGCACTAAGTTTTTGGTCTTCAGAGTATAAAACTTTTGTTTTTCCTCTTGGCCCGATGTCTATTACTCTGAGGGACGTAGGGGCTTTAGTAAACCTCCCACCTCTGGGCGATACCATATTTCCTGGTATCTTGGTTACTAGTACTACTCCGAAATTTGATAAGAAAGTTACTGAGTCTTATTCGAGCATGCAAAGCCTTTATACTGCTTCTGATTCTGAACCTAACCATGCTGAGCGTGTAGCTTTTCTTCATGTTTGGCTGTGTAAATATGTCCTCTGCGTCCCTAATCTGAAGCCTTCTATGAGCTATTTGTCTATATCGCACGAATTAGTTCGTGGTAGGCCTTTGAATTTATGTTCATTCCTTTTGGCTACCGTTTATAGAGGCATGGCCTCCCTTCAGTCCCAATTGAAAAATGACGCTTCTCCCATAGGCAGTGGGCCCCTTTAGCTCGCTCAATTGTGGTTGAGAGCATATTTTCCTCAACTTGGGGGCAGCACCATCTCCCCCTAGGTCGGTTAGTTGTTACGGGATGCTCATTCATCAGTTAGGCACTGTAAATATGTCTGCCAGAGAAATTTTTACATTCTTTTATACACTGAATTACATTCCTTCATTCTTTCCTTTTCCCGCTCATCAAATTCCCATTTTTGTTCGACCTCGTTCCACCGTGGATGAAGGGAACACATCTTTATCCATGTGAGTTTTGAAATTTTGGTTAGGAGAGAATTGTTTCATGATATTTTGATGGGGACAAATGCTAAAGCTGGAGTTGAGATATACGCTCCTCATTTCTTTGCCCGTCAGCTTGGTTTTGGCCAAACTTGGCATGTTCCTCCTTGTTATTCCAAGAATATCGCAGAGCATTTTCACCTTATTAGTAAGGCTGAAGCTGGGGCTATTGATGCTCGTAATAAACGTTTAGCCGACGGCTTTTCTTTTGTTCCTTTCAATTCTACTGCTGTTACACATCCTCTTTTTGACCAACTGTAGCCGTTTGTGAAGCGTAGGCTCTTTTCAGTCAACGCTAATCATGCCTTTCACTCGTTGGATCGCTTAGAGACTCTCTCTTTTTCCCCTATTCTTGCTACTCTCCTGTCCATTAAGGGCCCTTCCAAATCACTGTCAGCTTCCCACAAACGTTCAAGTCTTCTATCTGCTTTCCCAACTACCTAGGCTATTACTGCCAAAGGTGCTTCCAGCCGGAAACGGTCAGCCACAACTTCTCCAGTTCTGCAAGATAATACTAAAGATGATGGTGGTGATGATGTTGATGTTCCCCTTATCCACAAAAGAAAGGTAATGACTTTGTTTAACCATGACCTATTGACCTTTATGAATTGATGCTTTATTTGATTGTTTCATTTGATGGTTTCAGAAGGGCTCATCTTCTCATTCAGAAGCCTTGGTCACAGCCTCTCCTGTTCCAATTCTTGCTGTTGTAACCATCTCAACAAGATCATCTGATGAAGGGATTCCACCCAAAGAGCAACTTTTGGTGCCAGAAACTTCATCACAACCCCCTGAGGCATTGCAGACTTCCAGGACGTCCATCTCCCAATTACTGGACCAGCAGGTAGGGCGTCTCTTGGCAATTTCACTCTACTTGTTGATTTAGCAGTCTTTGACTTGTTTTTCTCTGTGTATATCAGGTATTTCTACAGACCTGCCCGTTGCAGTAAGTTCATCATATTCAGAGAAAGGGAAGTCCTCGCGAATGGTTGGGCCAATTAATGATGATCCTGAACATCCGAAGGTCGCTGATGAGGTAGCTCATGTTCCTCCTTCACTCTTTGCTTTGCTTGATTTATAGTGACATTTCAACATTGGCATTCTCTTTCAGTGCACTAATACTGTTGTGCGCTCCATCCAAGACTTGCTTTCCTCTTGGGAACAAGTGGAAACGTCATACCCTTCTTCCGGCCATCCTTCTGACTCCTCAGGGGCAAACATGGAGATTCTCAAACAATCAATGCTTGAGTATGTTGCCTTCATGGACATGGATGTTCGCATGGCCAGTGCTACCAAACAGAAGGATAAATTTGATCTTTTGAGCACGAAGTTGGCACAAGCACTTACGCTTCCGTCGCTCAATGTTTCTCCTAAATTCAAGGCAACGTTGAGGGACATTCATTCTGAAGTCCTTTCTCTGTTGGCTAGATGTGTCGAGTTGAAGGCCAAAAGTACTCAATATCTTCGTGCCTCTTCTGAAAAGGAATCTTTGCTTCAAGAGATCAACAAAGCCAAGACTGGATTGAATGAAATATCTTCTGAAATTAAGGCTGAAGATTCCCTAATGATGACCTTGGCTGCAGAGATGAAGGAGCTTCAAACAAGGATGGACGATTGCAAGGCCAGGATGGCTGCTAAAGAGCGTAATGCTTCCCAAGAGGTAGAGCGGACCAGTCATTAGTTGAGCGTTACCAACAGTTGAAGTTTGACGACAAGGTTGTGACCGATATAAACACTGCTTCTTCAAGGCAGGATGAGGATTGGGCGAAACTTAGGGAACAGATGCGATCTGTTTGGGGTGAACTGTAATTGAGACATTTGATGTCATTTTCTTTATAATTTCATGAACTAATCATCATAGTCACTTTTCAACTGTAACAGCAGTATTTGCCTTTAATGAACAATTGTTTTGTATGTTCGTGTATTAATTGACGTTCCTCTTTTAAATCGTCAACCCCCCAAGCACTTGATTATTTCTGTTCTAAAATTCATGCATATCAATTTCCTCACCCTTCAGATTTTGGGCCATTTAATGTACGTGGCCTTTCATATTCTGACTTTTCATATTCGTTCCCTTATAAATGCGTTTGTGCTTTCAGCACTTATCATCACCATTCGTAGTTCTTCTCCAAGAATTATCTTGCTGCCATCGTCCAGCATCTCGATACTTTCTCCAATTCCACTTTTCTGTAGAAATGGGTCAGTTGATCCATCCTGCTTATCGTTCAATTTAACACGTCTGTTGGTATGGGAGATATAGGAAATGTTTCTTGGCCAGCTGCAAAATTCTTCCCATCCATCAATGGTGGGAGGGGATACTTTTGGGCTTGTTGAGAATGCTTCTCAACCCTTTTTCACTCGCCATTGCAGCGACTCATTTAGGAAGGCGGCTGGTCCCAGTCCACAATTTTCACCGTTGCTGTCAGAAAGACCATAATTGTTCATCCTTAGTTGTAACTCGTAAGAGTTTTATACTTTTGTTCAAATTGATGAACCTCACGTGATTAGTGCCATATAAATTTTCTAAATGGTAGGCTCCATTAGGCAATACACTTTTCACCTTGTATGGTCCTTCCCAATTTGGTGACCATTTACTGTACTTTGGGTCTTTACTATCCAAAGGACGTATTGTTTTCCAAACTAAATCTCCCAAACTGAAGGACTGGCTATGACATTTTTGTTGTAAAACTTAGCCATTTTTTGTTTCTGGACTTGCAATCTATCCAGGACGTCCAACCTTAATTCATCCAATTCCAATAAATTTTGGACGAGTAACTCTGCGCGTTCGTTGTCGCCCAAGTTGTTTTGTGAACATACTCTCATTGACTGCACGTTGATTTCCATGGGCAGCACTGTATCTTGTCCGTATGTTAGCTGAAAATGGGTAACTTTAGTGCTTGTGCGTGGCGACGTTCTATAGGCCCACAAAGCTTGATTCAAACACTCGTGCCAATCTCTGGCGTTTTCGCTTATCATCTTTCTTACGATGTTCTTCAGAATCTTGTTAGAGGATTCAGCCTGACCATTGGATTGAGCGTAATAAGGCGTGGAATTTACCAACTTGACCCCAAATTCGCTAAAAAATTCCTTCACTTGATCCCCATTCAAGGAAGTCCCATGATCCACCATCAGGGTTTGTGGGATTCCAAACCTATAAATGATATGATCGCGAATAAACTCTACAACACTCTTCTGAGATATCTCTTTTAGAGGTATTGCCTCTACCCACTTGGTGAAGAAATCCGTTGCCACTATAATAAACGTATGTTGATTGGACAATGGTGGATAAATATTCCCTATTAAGTCTATCGTCCAACCTCTAAACGGCCATGGCTTAATGATAAGTGCCATTTCTCTAGCTAGCGCTCTCTGAATTAGCCTATGTTTTTGACATGCCGACAAACTTTTGCATATTGGACACACATTTCTCCCATCTTAGGCCAAAAATATCCATTTCTAATAATTAACCACCTCATCCGTTGGCCAGCTTGGTGGGCTCCACAAATCCCTTCATGTATTTCAGCCATAATTACCTTAGCTTCTTGTAAGCTTACACATTTTAACAACACCCCATCGGGACGTTTCTTAAGTAATTCGCATTCGATCAATGTGTAATTCAACGATCGTAGCCTTATCTTTCTACTGTTCTTTTTACCTGGCTCTTTCAAAAACTCTTTTATTTCTACCCTCCAATCCATTGCGTCTCCTTCTTGTATGCAATGAACTCCAATCCTATTTGCCCTCCTTTGCATAACAGGCAAAATTGTTCCATATTCACAAGTGGGTTCTATATCTAAATTTTTTAAGTAACCTGAGGCCGTTTGGGCTAGTTCGTTCGCTATGTCACTGTATATTCTATTGACATATTGAAGTTCCACTTGGTCGAACTCCTCTAGCAATTCTTGGGCGACTTCATACTGGCTTATGACGGATTCACTTTGACATTTAAAATTGCCAGTGAGTTGGTAAATCACCAACTGGGAATCGCCCATAACAATCACGTTTTTTACTTCCATTTCAATCAATAACTCTAGACCGACAATCAATGCTTCGTACTCGGCCTGATTATTGGTGCACATTCTGTCCAATGTGAAGGCGAATTTATAACAAACTCCTAGAGGATTTATCAAGGCTATTCCTACCCTTGCACCTTTGGAAATTTTTGATCTATCGAAATATAAGATCCATGGTTTTATGTCGAATGAGTCTATTTCTAATTTAATTTCTTCAGGCATATCAAGGCACGGGTGATCGGCCAAGAAATTAGCCAATGCTTGATTTTTTACTGCCTTTTGTGGTACATATTGTATTTCAAACTCGAATAATGCAGAAGACCAAATGCCTATCCTTTGGTGTAAAACAGGGCGAGAAAACATGTACTTCACTAGATTCACTTTAGAAATTAGATAAATTGTTACAGGCCGTAAATAATCCCTTAACTTAGTACATGTGAAATACAAAGCGAGACATAGTTTCTCAATGGCAGAATAATTACATTCACATTTTGTCAAACGTCTACTTAAATAATATATTGCCCTTTCTTCACCGAATTGGTCTTCTTGCGCGACCATTCCAGCTATAGATTCTTGTTCAGCCAATATATACACCTTCATTGGCCGTCCTTGAGTAGGTGACACCAACACTGACTGATTTGATAAATACGTCTTTAGGCTATCAAAAGCCTTTTGATGTTCTTCTTTCCAGAGGAGTTCGTCCTGGTTTTTCAACTTTAGGAGAGGCGAAAAAGCTTTTGTTCGCCCTGCACAATTAGAGATAAAACGCCTTAAGAAATTTACTTGACCTAGAAATCGTTGCAATTCTTTTTTGTTACTAGGTGGTTTGGCCTCTAAAATGGTCTTTGCTTTATTCTTATTGAGTTCGATTCCCCTTTGGTGTACTAGAAAGCCAAGGAAATTCCCGGCATTGACACCAAATGCACATTTCAAAGGATTCAATTTCAACTTATATTGTCTCATTCGCTCAAATGAGCGTTTCAGTTGTTCGAAATGATCTTCCTCTTTGACAGATTTGACCACAATATCATCCACATATACTTCAACAAACTTGCCTATTATATCATGAAAGATTAGATTCATTGCCCTTTGATAAGTCGCTCCCGCATTTTTCAGGCCGAAAGGCATAACTACCCACTCGTAACACCCTAAGGCCCCTAGACATCTAAAGGCAATTTTGTGTATGTCTTCTTCAGCTATATATATTTGGTTATATCCTGAATACTCATCCATAAAGGAATACATGACATGTCCGGCAGTGGAATCAACTAAAGAATCTACTGTGGGCATTGGATATTCATCTTTAGGTGTCGCTAAATTCAGATTTCTGAAGTCTATGCACACCCTTAATTTACCATTCTTTTTTAACACTGACACAATGTTAGATAACCATTTAACATATCTAGCTGTTCTAATGAAGCCTGCTCTTAATAATCGCTCAATCTCTTTCTTAATTTCAGGTAACACGTTAGGAGCAAAACGTTTAGGAGGCTGTTTATGAGGCTTAAAATTTAATTTAGTTGGCAGTCTATGTTCCACTAAATTTTTATCTAAACCAGGCATATGTTCATACTCCCAAGCAAAACAATCTTTATATTCTTTTAATAAAGCGATTAATGCTGTACTAACCTCTTGACTAAGCATCTGGCTGATAAATGTTGGGCGATCTTCTCCCACATCGCCAATGTTTACTTTGACCAAAGGGTCTTGTGCTTAAGCGTTCCCAGGCTTGTTGATCATCATTACTTCATCGTCCACGTCCCTTGTAGGAACTTCTTCTTCTAAGCAATCCACCTTGTTGACTTCTTAGTCAACACTTTGCTCCAATTTGATACTGCCAATTTATCTCCCAATATTTTCAATGCTACTTCTTTTTTTATTTTATCTAACATTCTTTATTGAAAGCCACTAGTCTGGCTTTGAAGGCCTGGATCTCGGCCACATGCTCTTTTGGTTGCCAACTCATCAATATTCTTTGATTGTCCTTTTGCCAATCACTGGCTCTTTTAGGGCCACTATGTTTGGCTTCATTTGATTGAACATTTCAGCGAGTGCTTCTACCGAAAATGGTTCTTCACTCTGTGCGACAACTTGAGTTTCTTCTCCATCTTGGATTATCCTGACAGGTCCATAATTTTTCTCGTACATGAATCTTTCTACCGAGTTAGCTTCTGCAACAAAAGGCCTATGATCTGCATGTACCACTTCTGCTTTACCTTGGTCATTCCAGAAAACCAAGCACTGATGGAGCGATGATGGTATACAGCGACTTCCGTGGATCCAGTCTCGCCCTAGTAGTATATTGTAACTAGTAGGACCATCAATGACAAAGAAGACCGTGGTCCTAGTAGTTGTTCCCACAGTTATATCTAGTGGCATTACTCCCTTGGCCGAAGTTGCTTCCCCATTAAATCTTGTGAGAATGACTTCCGTTGGGATCATGTCATCCTCTATCTTCGCGAATTTCCTCATCATCCTTAATGGGATAGTATTTATGGTTGCCCCATTATCAATAAGCACCTTCACCACGGGTATGCCATTGACCAAGACCTTTAAATAAAGTGGCCTTAAATGCTTGGTCAGTTTCATGGTGGGTTTTTTGAACACGACTTTTTCTACTGCATCAATTTCTACTTCCTGTTTGTCCCCTGTCGACTTATCCCTTTGTGATAAACCAACTTGCAATACCTCGGGCTGAGTACTTGTTTGTGGGGCACTGTATTCATCCTCCAGTATTTCTCCAGCAGCTACCTAGCCTGTTGGGGGAGCCAGCATCCTTGGAGGAGATCCGTATTTCTCAGAACGAGGTACCCTTTTCTTCCTCTTGGGTGTTCCATATAGTACGTAGAAATCGAAATAACACCCAGACGGTTCTTCCAACAAATCTACTTCACGAACCCCTTCCCGATGTAATTGTTTCAGCAAAGTGTTGTGCGATACTCCTCTCTTTCTCCTTTCTTCTTCTAAATCGATTTCTTCTTCAATATCAGTCATACCATCATCCTCTTCCCCTTGTATTTCTTGAGACGTTTGACCACCTTCACATTCCAACACACACGCTTCTTCCTCATCTCCTCCTTCTTCCTCCTTATTCTTGAATTCATTGGCCAACAGATAATTATTAGCCACGATGGGAGGTAAGGTGCCGAACTGGATAGTAAGGGGTAGTTCTGTATCTTCTTCGTCTCTTTTGTTTCGATCAAACTTCGACCTTCCAGAAGAACTTTCGGCATTTCTCCCATTGATTCCCCAGTGCCAGTCTCTTCACTATCTTCGAGAGCATTTTGATTAACTATTTCCAGTACTCTTGGTGCTTTAGGACGTGGCATTTCTTGTTACTGCCTCATCATTCGTCCATAATTCCGTTGAAATCATCTTTACTGAGTCCTGGTCATTTCATTAAAAGGTACAACACGTCTTACATTATACTGATATGAGTGCCACACATTAGGCTGGCGAGACTGTGGTCTAAACAATCTTTCATGCTTTGCTGGCCTGAACTGCCTTTCCAGAGGCGGTCCTCTACAAAACGATGTGCCTTGCCTCCTGTTTGGAACAAACTCAGGGTGATGGTGATTCTGCCATACTTCTGGTTTCCCAGTATTTGCTTTCATTTCTCCTTTACATCTGGCACACAAGACTTCTTCGTTCTTCATGGGTTCTTTTCCTCTAATACGTTCAAAAACGCTAGCATGTTTCTCAGGGTCTTCTTCATCGTCGATAACCAACTTGAATCTTGGCAAATTATTTTTAAGATTGTTCTTCACCATATTCACTTCAAGTGGCTGTGGGAAAGGATTTTCATCCACTGTCATTTTCTTTTTGTCTTCGAACGTGATTCGTCCTGACTCAATAGCGTCTTGTAAAACATGACAGAAAACCAAGCAATAATTAGTCATATGTGACCATGCGTTATGCCATTTAAAATATTTTTTACCCTTAATTTGCTCAGGGTTTGGCAATTTATGTTTATCGCTCAATTTTATCTGCTTATCCTTATACAATTTGTCGGATATAAGGTCAGCCTTAGTTACATCGAATGAGAACGTTCTGCCCTTTTTGTTTTCTCCTTTCATAGGCTCATCTCTGGCTAAATCCCTAGGCTTAGCCATTATGGGACAGGTATATGCATCCCCTTTGGTTAGTTCAGCCAAACATATTTCAGTTTGATCGTAAAATTCATCGCTTATAGTATGAACGCCAAAGTTTGGGTCTTTGTAATAAGTCCCTTTGCTAGAATTTTTTACTTGCTCTTCTTCTCTTATCAAACGTTCGTACCTAATTACTTTGGAATATTATAGAAAATGAGTAGATGAAAAGATGAGTCTTTTCATATGGAAGATCATCACTTTTGGTGTGAGTAACTTCCAATAATTATGATTCTTAATTTCAAGAGATGTGTCTCTTGATGTGGTTTCCAACTAATATATATATAGATCCCCATGTATTTGGATTAACAACAAGAAAGAGGAACAATTCAATTGATAGTTCCATATCATTCTTTTCCATGTTTTACTTTAGTTCTGCATAAAACATTTTGTAGAAGTGATTATTTCTTGCATCAAAATCATGGTTATGGTAGAGAGGGAACTCCGTTCGAGTTCGTTGGTCTAAGTCATTTGGAGTGCTCCTATGGCTTGACGTGGTTGTTGTATCTTGGGAGATGATTGCCGAAAAATCTTTAGCACCGATGCGGGGCAAATTCATCTTAAGGACAAAGTGTCAAACACTTGCCTCGACCGATCACATCACTTGCATCTCATCTTTCTTTTCCAATTTCATTCTAATTTAGTATTTTGATTTCGGAAAGTAACTAATTTTTTTTGATTTCATGCAAGGTTTGAATTAAAGAATGACACGTGTTCAAGATTGGAAAGTGATGAATCCATATTCATATATTGGAAGTCGGTAATCACTATTTTGTCTTTTCAAATCAGATTTCGGTAAATCAAATGATATTTCGATTTCATGATATGTTCTTGATTAATATAATATGCTCATTATCGGTGTAATATCTCCTACAATCTTAAGATGAATTTGTTTGTGTGTTATAAGTGAAATTAATCAGAGGTTTTGGTTGCTTTATGCAAGTATTAAAAGGCTCCGTGGTTGGCAATGTAAAATGACAGAACATGGTCTTTTAAATTTGTTTCAATTGCATGTTTCCATAACATAAAATAATTGTGCATTGGGGTAGTTAATTCACGTCTATTCAGCAATTGGAATGAAGAATTTGTAATGGCAAATAGTGGTTGCTGGTGGAATATAATTAAATGCATATATTGATGTAATCATTATGTTCGTTTCAATGGAATAATGAAAGATAAGAAAATGTCAATTGCCTGAGATTTTCCTGTCCATTATATACATGAAGGGGTTCTTCCTTTATTACCCTAACCATTAAGTCTATTTATATAAAGATGGAAATACAATGACCCTGTTATTATAATGATTTTATGAATGGTTATATGATAAGTTTCCTTGTCGGTTCATTTGAATAAAGTATGTGCATGACTTTTGAGAAGTTCATAATTAATGGTTCTATGGTTGAGTATTCATATATGTATGGCTACAAGTGCATGTAGTTGCTTGGTGTGAAATCAAATTTTGTGCAGTAAAATTCTTGCAAGAATTTCTGATTGATGATGGAAAGATACTAGTGACCAATTCTAGTGTGGAAAATTGTGTTTATTCAGGTTATTCTCTATAACATGAATTGCTAAGCATATAGGTATGGGATAAATCTAAAGTGTTAGATTTATGTGAAGAAAGTATATGAACTTTCATAACTATTCTTTTGATCGGAATATGGTAAAATTAGTTGGTTGAAATTTCATATCTTGTTGAAATTATGCTAAATTTTTAATGGTGATAGTCTCAATTAAATCTATGAAATTAAATGAGATGATTTAAGCAAAACTATATGTGCATGAGAATATGACAAAATGTGATTTGTTGTAATTGTATTAAGTGGAAATCATTATTTGATAATGAGATTTAAGTCACTTAATTACTTGGAATTGGTAGAATATTATGAAATATTCTAGAATCGATTTAGATGGAAAGATATGTCTTTTCATATGAAAAATCATGACCTTGGTATGATTAATTTCCAATTGGTGTATCTCTTCATAGAGATTTATTCGAAGAGGCGTGTCCTCTCGTTGGGTTGTGTCTTTTGAGAACACAACTATCGAACCGATGGATAATTCGTTCATTAAATTTGAACATGGTGAATAAGTATTATTTAACATGAAATAATGCTATCTTGTGAAATGTCACAAATGTGATATGTTGCATACGTTTGGAGAAGTTGCAAATATTGTGAATCAGGATGCTTAGTTTTCTTCATTGTTGAATTTAACTCCAATTATAAAACCAATTAAGTTGGTCTATACTTGAAAAGTATTGTTGGTCTATGTAATGACCTTGATCAAATTGTGTGTGATCATATTGAAGATAGTTGGATTAAAGTACATTGAATACAATTTCAATGGAAATAAATTGTGGGTTGACGACCACTATTTTGAAAGTACTTAAACTTTCACGAAGCATTCGATATGAACATTATCTATTCGATAAATGAATTGAACTACGAAAGAGTTGATGAACTCTAAGTTCAAGTACAACCCAAAAATGTGGGGGGTTAACATCAATGCTTGCGAACTTATATGAAAAGTTCAAGATTTGTGGATGCAACATTATTAGTTGCACATGCATTCCTAATTGAGGAATTGTGGGGGTAACTTATGTTTAAAAGTTACAATTTTCTATACTTTATAATCATAGAAATATATCTATAAAAGTGAATAGGTAGAAAACCTTTATATTAATTATAAGGATGATATACACTAAGTCTAAAGTGGAATAAATGGGATAAAAGACAATTACAGCATTTGTTTGGATATGCAAGATCAATTGGAATATTAGAAGAATATTCATAAAATTGAAATACATTGTAATATTTCAATAATGATATTGAATACCCATGTTTCTGAAATCCACTAGTGAAAAGTGATTGACTAGTGTAGTGCATGATAGAAATCCTCTAACATTGTTGTTTGAAATTTATAAAGTTTTAGATAAAGCTAGTTAGAAGCATGTAGTTTCATGAGAGGATTTCTTGGTGGTGACATATTGTATATATTAAATCAATTGATCGTTGGCTAGCTATATTTGATGAGATACTAAGTCACATGTAATGGTAAGTCTAGACGTAGACATAATACCGTTAAGCAGTCGATCTCAATGGTGTAAATTCGTGGTACCTTTAAGAGATTTATCGAGAGATCAAGAATACTGCATATCGAGAAGAATGTGATTAAAGCCTACTACGTAAGAGTCTTTGTAATGTAACCCTACCTTGTTGACTGGAGATCCCAAGATCTTGGTTCAAATGGACAACTAAATTATGAAGATTACATGAAGTACTTAGGAAATTATTCCTACTCATTCCTATGATAATTACAGTGCTTTCTGCAAAGTGTGAGGTTAAGCTATGCTTTTAATGATTCCTATATCTTGATTAAGTCAAGTAGAGTAAGATAAGATACTCTTAATAGGAGGTCACCTATGTAAGTGTGAAGTGGGGCCGCTTCAATGAGAATTGATCGAGGCTAAAATTCTCTAAACACTTATGAAATCAAGAGTGGTCCATGGCCAAAATGGACACAATCATGAGAACCATGAACGGTTTGAGAAAGACATTGTGTGAGTACCGTTGTCTTGGCTTACCCCAACGGCTGAATGGTTCAAGACATCACGTTCACCAATTAGCTAGTAAGTCCGATAGTATTTCACTAAGGGAGGTTCAAAGCCAAAAAACTACCTTCTCTGATGCAGTGTTTTCCGCATTCTCTCTACTAGTGTCTGCATAGTCATTTGCATTAATTTTCATTCATGTGGGGGATTGTTGGAACATTCGAAATTGGTTGTGACCAATTTAAGTGATTGTTTAAGTGGAATTTTTTGTTTGGTGAATGAGAAATTAAACCAAACTTAAAATGCTTAAATGCTTGAAATTGTTGGACATTGTATAGAATATTGTGAAATATTCTAGAGAATGAGTAGATGAAAAGATGAGTCTTTTCATATGGAAGATCATCACTTTTGATGTGAGTAACTTCCAATAATTATGATTCTTAATTTCAAGAGATGTGTCTCTTGGTGTGGTTTCCAACTACTATATATATAGATCCCCATGTGTTTGGATTAACAACAAGAAAGATGAACAATTCAATTGATAGTTCCATATCATTTTATTCCATGTTTTACTTTAGTTCTGCATAAAACATTTTGTAGAAGTGATTATTTCTTGCATCAAAATCATGGTTATGGTAGAGAGGGAACTCCGTTCGAGTTCGTTGGTCTAAGTCATTTGGAGTGCTCCTATGGCTTGACGTGGTTGTTGTATCTTGGGAGATGATTGCCGGAAAACCGTTAGCACCGATGCGGGGCAAATTCATCTTAAGGACAAAGTGTCAAACACTTGCCTCGACCGATCGCATCACTTGCATCTCATCTTTCTTTTCCGATTTCATTCTAATTTAGTATTTTGATTTCGGAAAGTAACTAATATTCTTTTGATTTCATGCAAGGTTTGAATTAAAGAATGACACGCATTCAAGATTGGAAAGTGATGAATCCATATTCATATATTGGAAGTCGGTAATCACTATTTTGTCTTCTCAAATCAGATTTCGGTAAATCGAATGATATTTCGATTTCACGGTATGTTCTTGATTAATATAATATACACATTATCGGTGTAATATCTCCTACAGAAAAGGGATCGAGGAACTAGTTTTATTGGGTTTACAAAATCTCTCAAGTACCTTGGTTGTCAATAATTAGTGAATTAGGAAGGATTCCTTTGTACTGAATAACAAGTTGCGCGTCAATCTTCATGATGTTCATTTTTCTATCCTTTGTTGATGGTTTTAACTATTTGCATTTTGTATTCTAAAAGTAATATACGAGCCTGCAGCATGTTTCTCAATAGATATTGCATTTATTACATACTAGTTGCTAAAATTAAAGCTCATTTAAAGAAAATAAGGCCGTTTACACTAAACTAACCAGAATATTGAAATGACATTCTCAAGCCTTAAATCTAAATTTAGCGTCATGGCATTAACTAATACCTTCGAACAAAATCAGGAGCAGCAAACAAATTGAAGAACTACTACATTTCTTTAAAAGTCGAAAACCATGCACGAAAAGAATGCAACAAATGTACTACACCAACTACAAAATCAAATATGGATTGTCTCATCCATAAGTGTAATTGACATTGTAATAAAAAAAAATTTAAAAGAAAAAATATAATACATTTGCCAGAATTTATAATGAATTGCAACAAGCACCTGCCTTTGTATCGCTAGGTGATTGAGACGTGTATACTTCAATTAAGATTTCATTTAAAGTCGTGGTTTTCCACCTTTCTCCCTTTCCTAGCTCTCCATAGTCAATTATACGTCTTAATTTTTTTTAAGACGTGTGATTAAAAATTATTATGATTAATGATTGTAACGTACCAAGAAAGGTCTAGATCCCGGTTGGTCATTATTCCATTGTGACTAAGTGTCAGCTCCTTAAAGGTTGATATGCGTAATGGCATGAGCACGCCTTGCACTCATGCCGAGATTTTGCGGATAGGTGTGTTGATGGTGCACACTTCGAATTTCGGAGCAAGGAAAATGTGGGCTTCAATTTGATCGGTGTCAAAGTGTTGAAGATTGACTAAGGCATGGGCTGATCCAGCTTGCTATTAGTGAGCTTTAGACCACAAATTCGGGTGTCCGAATTGGGCACATGTTTGACACATGTGATAGGCAGTTTTCGTAGTCCATACAGGTGGGAAGTATGGGCGGTTGCTGGGAATGGTTGTGGGAAGCAGTTTCTGGCAGTTCTAAGCCAACTAGGTTGGTTTATCCCTTTTGCAGTTAAGGGTGTTAACTGCATTCGAATTTTGGTCTATAAATTGAGAATGCTAGACTAATGAGACACAGTGTGTGTTGTGTTCCCTTAGTATTCCTTCCTTTTCTTGTATTATTGTGGAGTAATAAACAAGTTGGATTTTACCCGTAAATCTGTGTGTTCATTTACATTGCTGCCTTTACTTTCCGTGTGTTCATTGTGCAAATTTGTGTGGGCTAACTGAGTGGAACCTCAATGCCATCACAGACGAGAATTTGACTAAGTATTTTTCTAAGAATTCGTACCTGTGATACTAAGATAGGATCAGTAGTGACCCATGAAACTTGAAAAATTTCACAGCTAATCAGGTTTAAACCGGAACACAAATCAGGTTTGTTAAGGTTGAAATCACACTTAAACACCAAAACAAAACAGTTTCAGAGCCGGAAAAGTTCAAACGAGCAACTCTATATGAGCAATGGGATTGCAAGATTTGTATTCTCACACCATTTACATATGTCAATCTCATCTTAAGCCCCTGTTTGACACACATTAAAATTTTTATTCTCATTCGTCTACTCATTTTCAACTATACATTCTTCAATAAAATAATATTTTCCACCACATCAATAACTTTTTCTTCTTTTTCAACCACACATTCTCCATCACTTTACTATTCCAAAATACATTCTTCCAAAATAATGTGGCTCAAACACACCCTAAATATGAAAACAAATATTTCTTAGACTGACCTGTTTTTCATCACTGGAGGTAGGAGAAGGTTGTGAGAGAGACCGCATAAGGAAAGCAGATTATGAATCTAACCGGAACACTAATTGAAATTAAAATGTGGAAATCTACCTTTGATTTAAGTTTATGGAAATACAGATATATGTACAATAAATGGATATTATTAACAACATTAACAATGCATGGTGTGGTTATAGAGTTAGCAATCTATTAAAATTTGAAATTAAAGGGAGTGGCATCGGCATGGACTTCATTCCTTATACATGTATTTATTAAATTATAACTAAAAAGAGATATTTTAAATCAAAGTGAAGAAAATGTATTATTGTAATATCAAATTTATAATTTTATAAGTCGGTTCTATCTTGAATTTGTAATTATTTCTGTTCATCGCCAAGCGCCCTTGTGACGCTCGTCCAGTCAAGCTTACGTTAAACATTATTCCTTTTATTTTTTTCCTTCATGCGTAATTTATTCTTTGTTCTGATATTTATTGATAAATCCCTACAAACTCAATTCCATTATGAATTGTGGAAATCTCAAGAAGAGGCTTTTCAGTTGACTCCTCTTTCTGCTTCGGTCCCTATATTTTGTAATCGGCCCTTTCCTTAATGTTTGAAGTGTTCCAGCTCATATGTGATTGCTAACTAGCTTCTTACTCTTGAATTTGTTAAATATTTAAGCTTGTCATTAGTAGAGCATATTTGGCTAAGCTTAAATTAATTCTTATAAGTTTTAAAGTGATTTTTTTGTTGGTCAAAATCGAAAATATTTTGACATGAAGTAAGAGTTATTTTCTAACTAAGTAACGTTTTTTACTCGAAAGTAAGAAAAAGTAAGTAATCCAAACTTTTGCTTTGACTGGGTGCAGTTTGTCACAAAGGAAGGTGCTAAGTGTAAGTGTAGAGAGGAGTGTTGGAACTCTTCGGTCTAGGTCTAGCCCTCCATTAATGTTCAAATATATCCTTTTGTGCTTAAGACTTAAAATCAGTCTTTCTTGTTAAGAGTGATCACATATAATGGTTCTAGTTATGCACCTTTTATATGGAGTTGTTAATGTTTGTCAAACCTTGGAGTGATTTGTTCAAATCAGATGTACTTTTTTCTTTACCTTAAATGCCAATGTATATCATCATTACAAATTATTATCATGTTTGAAACAAATATTATCCTACGTCAAACGACACTATATGATAGTTGATATTTTGAGCCAAATGACTTATTTCTGGAATAGAAAAATAAGTATCAGCATGCACAGCTTCTGGCCATTTGACATTAAAAGTTCTTGGGGGAATTATAAGAAGGAAATAAATATATTATTTATAGTTTTGTTCGTTTATTTATTATGATTTTCTGGATTGGCTAAAGATCATATAGCTGAAAGTTCTTTTAACTTTGACTCAGATCACTACTTGCAGCTTGTACACCATTTTTTTTTTTTTTTTCCATTTTTAAAAATGCCCAAGAGTGCCTAATGCAACATGGCTTGTGATGTTTATTGCTTCGGAAATGTATTACTTGAGCTTGTTACGAGCAACCTGGGCATTCGTTCGCCAATTGATGCCACCACAGAGGAGTGGGTGGAAGCATATGTCATTAATCATAGACGAGGATCTTCTCGAGGAAGTGTGGGCAATGGTAATCGTTGCTAGGTCTTGCCATGATCCCAAGTCTACGAGGCAATCTCTAATAAGATACATTCTTAAAGCTTTGGAAAATCCTTTGAAAGTGGTACGGGAGGAAAACTCGAGTTCTGCCCTTCTTGAACGATGTCCTCTAGAGGATCTTGGAATGCTGCTTCATTCGACAGTTGGCGGAGTAGCTCTTCCAATGTGGTGACCATGTCAGCAGCTCATAATAAAGTGAAAGGAACAATAGTTTTAAATAGTCGGGAACAACGAGTTCCCAAGGAAGTGGTCAAAATGGTGATGGGAACAGTCATTCATCCTTAACCAAACAGTATTCCAAGGAGATTTTCCCCTCACCCAAGGATGCACGGGGAGATAGAGAGAGCTCACAAGGAGTAAACGGAGGGTAATTTTTTTCAATTCTTTGTCAACAACGGAGAATTTCTCCAATGGGGCTCAAACAGGCTCTTAATATCGATGATTGAAAAATTCATAAATTTTAGTGAAAGCAATTGGAAGCTGAGGGGTTAAGATGCGTGTAAAAAAAGACTCAAGATGAATAATTATTAAAGCTGGAGACTGAATTGCAAAAGCTAAAAGAAAACAAAAATAGAAAAAGAGAATGGCTGGCGCATTTTGGATTAACAGAGAACTGTTTTGTTAAATTGCGAGCACGCGAATCAATATATGGTGCCCACGCCGTGGGAAAAAGGGCACCTCACGTGAAATTCCAAATTGTAGCAGAATTTTAATTAAATTGAATTCTTCGCTCATTTGCCTTGATTTTTGGACGTTTATAAATACAAAACTTGGTCAAAATATTGGGGAACTTTCTCTAATCTCTAGATACACAATAATATCATCAGGAGCAGATCCAGGATTGGATCCAAGACCGGGCTACAAAATTTCAAACCGGGCTAATACGCGAAAAAAAAAAAATTTACACATGAAAAACTTTTGTAAAAAAAAAAACCTTACGAAATTTTTTTTTTGGGCCTTTGGGGGGGGGGCTGCAGCCCAGCCCCCCTGTATCCGCCCCTGAATATCATAGAATTCATCAAGAACAAGAGGTCAATTCAACATTTTTGAGAGAATAAAATCTTAGCATGGAATTGAAATAAATTTCATCAAGATTTTGAAGAATTCAACCTTGAAATTGAAAATCCAGATTTTTTACATTATTTCATGATTCGGGTGATCATTTTCCATTATTTTTCTTGTATTTTATTTAAAAACATTCTAAGCTAAATCCATTTTTGTATTGAATAAGATGAATTTTATTGTTTATTTATTTTTAATTTGAGACTAGTACTTTAGTATTTCTTGCGTTTCTTGATTAATTTTGCCTACACATTGCATTATTTAATTGTTACCTGACTATTAGATAATTGTTTGCTTGTTCTAGTGTTGGAAGACTCGTAATTAGGGGTGGGCGTGGGTTGGGTCGGGTCGGTTTTTTACCCAACCCAATATGGTCGGTTTGATCAAAAATCAAATCAACCCAACCCGACCCAATCAAGTTTCGGTCGGCTTGGGTTGGGTTGGTCGGTCGGTTTGGACATTAAAAATCATAAAAGTATATTCCGACAATAAAAACCTATCGACCACATGAAATGCATAAATAAAAATTGCTAAAGAAATAAAATAGAGACATCTTTTACCTGTAATTTAAACTGTATTTGTTTTCAAATCAAATCTTAACAAGAAATGGGAAAGATTAATCAAAAATCCACTACAACAACTTTTTAATAGCATAACCAAAAGTTAAATTATAAACTTGAAATAATCATAGATACTCATTACAACTTCGTCAAGATTTTAAAATGCAAAAGTTCTAAAAGATTTTCACCGACAAATTTTAGCAATTAAGAAATTTACAAAAAAAATACTTTCTCATTTCTTGGTGAGAAAATAAGAGAGATAGCGACGAGTGGAGTTGGACTGTGGGAGAGAGAGAGAGAGAGAGGAGGAAGATTATTAGGTTAGGGTAGTGTAATTGTGTTTTGTAACTTGTTTGTCCCGTAACTTTTGCCTTTTGGAATGGAGTTGCGTCTTTTTTTTAAAAAAATTAAGTGGGTCGGGTTGGGTTGGATCGGGTTAAATCGGTTTTCTTGGATTAACCCATTACGCGACCCAACCCGACCTGTCTTCTTTGCCCAAAACCCAACCCAACTATAAAATAATAAAAAAAAAAATCCACCAAACCGGTCGGTTCGGGCGGTTTAGGCGGGTTGGTTTTGGTTTTGTCCATCCCTACTCGTAATAAGTTTAGAATGTTGCAAAATTAACATATATGTGATAGATGTTATGAATAACATTTATCACGCGTGGAATTATATAGATAATCTAAAATTTAATGTATTCTAGTCATTCAAATTCGAGTTATGAATATATTCGGGTCGTGATTAGGATAAATTTAACATATTTTGGAAAAGAAATTATATATAATAATTTTATCGATTGTTAAAAATGTATAACATAACTAGATTATAAATTAAGAATTGAAGTAGGTAGCAATGAGCATATTCGAAATCCAATACAATCGTCCATAATTTGATACAAAGCACTTTTTACATATTTCTTAACATAATTTATGATAATCACAATCACGAATCTCTTTTGTTTACATAATTCAAATTTCATATAAAATTAGTGAATTTGAATTGAAATTTATTCTATGTGAGATGATGTTTTATCTTATCAAAACTATTATCAGTCAACGATCTCGTGCACTTGCGAGATTTTACCGAACAAGTTTTTGTCATCGTTGTCGGGAATTAAAGTGTTTAATTTGAGTTTATTAGTTTTATATAGCATTCGAATTTTATTTATTTATTTATTTATTTTTATATATTGTTGTCTTATTAATTTTTGCTATCCACCTGATTTCTCTTATGTTTGGTGTCCTTCTAGGTACTATCAAGCAATACATGCATGATTTCGACAATAGCATGAGAACAAAATAGTTGGAACAATTAATTACAAAGAAACCAAGTGAAGAAGTAGCAATTAATGAAAATAAAATCGACACACATTCTTTCGACTTCATCGATTGTCCAACAATTGAATTTGTGATTAAACTCGAGGAGGATATAGAAGTCTACATGATTGATTTTGAATCGAACGGAATAGACAACTCATATCACATTGAAGGAGGCAAGTTTAAGATTTGGATAATCAACCAAAAATGGAACAAAGTCAGAAGAAGTAAACTCAGCAAGACAACAAAAGTTTTCTTTAGAATTCCATGATGTAGATTGCTAAAGTCAAGCTAACCACTATAAATAAGAGCTTATTGGGTGGCAACATATTTTTCTTCCCTTATATTTATTTTGCTTTCTAGAATATAGGATTAGTAGTATCTATTCATTTTAATAGTATATGGTATCTTCGTCCCCATATTTTTCAATAGGATATCTTAGAGTTTATTGTGAATTGTTCCACGTTATGATTGATTTTTTTTATTTTTTATTTTTAATTCTAAAGGAACATGACATATGAACAATGAAAAAGGCATAACAAGTGATCCAATAATTTCATGCTAGTCCGTCCACTTCCTGTGGATCTATACTATGCGACGCTTAATTCCCTTTTTTACCCTTAGTTTTTATAAATTGTTTATTATATTTTTATACAATGAGGATAATGTCTGCAATATATTTGGGGTGGAAAATCGAGTTTTTATCTATTTTACTGTTTTGTGTGCTTATTCATGTGCGAAAAAAAAAAAAAACCAAAAAAATTCAAAAAATATATATATTTATTTTCAGTTTAATTATCGTTTTTGTGTGCTTGTGTATGTTAGATAAATTTACCTACTATATGCATATATTTGGTAATATGTGTTAGATTATAAATTGTGAAAAAGTTGCATGTGGGGTTAATTTATGCTTATTTACGTGAGATTTGATATTTTGCACACAAAATTTATGTTTTGTATCATGAATGATTAATTTAATTCAAACTTTGAATAGATTGAAAAAAAAAAAAAAAAAATTAGTGGACCTCATATGCTAAATCTAAACAACCACTAAATTATACATCATTTAACTAATTTTAGGATAGTTTCATGCCCGTCCATCCACCTCCTGTAGATCTATACTAGGGGAGTATTAATTAGTTCATTTCTTTGCTCTTAATTTTTATATATTGTTTGTTATATTTTTATACATCGAGGATAATATCTATTATAAATTTGGGGTGGGAAAAATCAAGTTTTTATCTATTTTACTGTTTGTGTGCTTATTCCCATGCCAAAAAAAAAAAAAAATACCTAAAAAATTCAAAAATTAAAAAAAAAATTATTTTCAATTTAATTATTGCTTTTGTGTGCTTGTGTATGTTAGATAAATTTGCACACTATAATGCATCTATTTGGTACTATATGTTAGATTATAAATTGTGGAAAAGTTGCATGTTAAGTTAATTTATGCTTATTCATGTGAGACTTGATATTTTTTAGCACAAAATTTATGTTTTGTATCACGAAAGATTAATTTGATTCAAAATTTGAATAGATTTGAAAAAAAAAATAAAAAAATTAGTGGACCTTAGATGTTAAATCTAAAAAACACTAAATTATACATCCTTAAACCAATTTTAGAATAATTTGAGGGTGGTTGAGCTGTTGTAGGGAGACATAAAGATGAATATGCATTCCATGTGTGTTAGATTTTGTGTGGATTGTTTAAGTCTTACAAAATGAAAATTTGGTGAAAATCTAAAGTGGGAGTCGGTTCTTGAAAATGAATGTTTGATAAGGGACATTGCACTAGTCATTGCATTGAAAAAAAAAAATTGTCTCATTGTAAAATGTTTTTTCGTAATCTTTATAACTCGAGTGATTAAACATGCAGGGGTATCTAAAACCTGGTTTCCTATAGTCATCTGACTTGGGAATTATCGGCCTAAAATTCACTACGAGGGTCATTTAAAAAGTTGAATAAAGAGAAGTCCGGACATAAGATGAAAAAAAGAGTTTTTATGCAATTATACATTAACTAAGCCCTGAACACTTATTTGAGAGAATTGAACATTTGACAAGGGATTATTAACTTAGTTGATTCTTGGAGGTTGAAGCAATAAAAATAAAAAAAATTATTTGTCGATGTGTTGAGCTGGAATTAGTAAAATCTAACCAAATTAGAGAGAGTTATGATTAGTATATGAATTCAACTTTAGATGACACCTTGGAAAAAGAGTGAAAAGAATAAAGGTTGGGACTATGAATCTTACGAGTGAAGAAAGAAGATATTTGACCATTAAAGGTTGGGACTTGAATCACTTTATGAATTAATGGTGCTTGATATATATGAACTTTTACACACACGTTGGTTTTACATTGGACAAGTAGAAATTAACAATGTGATTATGAAGCATTTTATAGTTTTGATACATAAATTCTAATCATATGATCAAATGCAGATTATTTAACCATGTTTGTTTAAAGAAATTATTTAAGTCAAAGTCTAGTTTGTTTGAGGACAAACTAACGTTCAAGTTTGGTGATATTTAATAAGTATATTTTATACACTTATTTGAATCGTTAAATGAGATCAATTGTAATTAATTTCAATGACATGGATTAATTTATTGTTAATTTTGTTAATTAGACAAATCTCGAGGAAAATTGGTTAAATTGGAAGAAATGAATGGAAAAGGGCAGAAAAAGGAAGAAAACCAAAGTTTGGGGACTCAATCACACACCTCTAATAGCGGATTCGGACTTAATATCAATGATTGGAGAATTCTTGAATGTAACTGGAAGTAATTGGAAGCTGAAGGATTAAAATGCACAAAAAAGGGGCTCAAGATGAATAATTATTAAAGCTGGGGATTAAATTACAAAAGCCAAAAAAAAAAAAAAAAGAGGGCGCCAGCCCAATTTTGGATTAATAGAGAGCTGTTTGGTTAAATTGCGCGCACGCGACTCATATGGCTCCCACGCTATGAAAAAAAAAGGGAGCTCACTTGAAATTCCGAATTGTAGCAGAATTTTAAATTAAGTTGAATTCTTCCCCGTTTGGGTTGATTTTTGGACGTTTATAAATACGAATTTTGGTCAAGATATTGGGGAACTCTCTCTAGCCTCTAGATACACAATAATATCATAAAATTCATCTAGAACAAGAGCCTTATTCACTACTTTTGAGAGAAAAGATCAAATCCTAGTGAGGAATTGAAGTCAATTACATTAAAATCTTGAATAATTCAATTTTGGAATTGAAGATCAAGATTTCTTTCATTATTTCATGATCCGAATGATGATTTTTCATTATTCTTCTTGTAATTTATTCAAAATCATGTTATGCTAGATTCATTTTTGTATTAAATGAAAATGAACCATATTGTTTACTTATTTTAATTCAAGACTAGTAGGTTAGTATTTCTTGTGTCTCTTGATTAATTTTGCATACTCATTACATTATTAAATTGTTTGATCACCAATTAGATAATTAGTTGTTTATTGTAATTTTGAGAGACTCACAAAAAGTTTAGAATATGACAAAATTAATATAAACTCAATAGATGTTAAGAATAACATTTATTACATATGCTATCATATAGATAATCTAAAATTTAATTCATTCTAATTATCCAAATTCGGGTTAGGAATATATTCGGGTTGTGGTTATGATATAATTAATTTATTTTGAAAAAGAAAGTTAAATACCTTAATTTTATCGTTTGTCAAAAATGTATGGATATGATTAGATTACAAATCAAAAATTGAAATATAGATAATAATAAGAGGAGTCTAAATCTAATAGAATCATCCATAATTTAATACATTATAACTTTCTTAGAATAATTTAGCATAAATCAAATCAAAAATCTCTTTTGTGTTACATATTTCGAATTCTATAAATAACTAGTAAATTTGAATTGAAATTGATTTTCCGTGGGACGATAACTCCTCAATGTCCTCATCAAATTTATTCCTTGTCAATGATCTCGTTCACTTGCGAAATTTTATTGAAAACCGTGTATGGTGAGGAAAATTTAACAAATTTTTGTAGTCAAATTAGGGAAATTAGTCGAATTAGTTGGTAGTCAACTTAATATATTTTTATACTCCCAACAAAATGTTAAAATTAGGATTAATAGCATAAAACATCTAAAAACGTTTTCAATTGCGATATACTACCTATTGGAAATCGCAGAAAATCCTCATATTTGAAATATTTTGTGCGAAAAACCCCATCCCGTCAAATTCTGTTAATTTTACCTTTAAAAACAGTAAAAATTACAAAAATTAAAAAGGAATAAATACAATTGTGATCCTCAATCCTTTTATTTTTTTTTTTACAAATTACACAAAAATCTTTTAATTGTACCACACATGTTCCCGAACCTTTAAAACTTACCAACCCAACCCAACCCAAAATCAACCGTTTCTTCCATTTTCAATCCAAAACCCCCCTTGTCCATCAAAGATTTGAGCAATACCTACCATGAAGAAGAAGAAAAAGATGAAGATGAACAGTCACATTCAATAATGGAAGAATTGTTCAAATCTCAACCATATAATAATTACCACCAATCTCAACCATAAATCTAGGGATGGCAAAAAAAACCGCCCCGCCCCGCCCCGACGGTGCCCCGCCCCGAATGGGGAGAAAAAAACCGCCCCGACGGGGTTGGCGGGGCGGGGTGCCCCGTCGCGGGGCGGGGCATGGGACGGGGTGGGGATGCCCCGCCCCGAACCCGGCCCGTGAAAGATTTAAAAAAAAAAATAAATATATATGTGGATTTTTTAAGGAAAAAAAAATAAAAAAAAAATTAAACGGGGCGGTTTAACGGGGCAAGCCCCCACCCCGCCCCGTTTAAGGCGGGGCGGGGCACGGGGCGGTGTGGGGTGATGGCGTGGCGGGGCGGGGCGGGGCGGGGCTGGGCGGGGGTGCCCCGCCCCGTTGCCATCCCTACATAAATCAAACTTTTAATTGAATAACAACAAAATAATTAAAAACTTCAATTGCAAACACACACTACAGCACACCCCCGCCCCGAACCCGCCCCGTTGCCATCCCTACATAAATCAAACTTTTAATTGAATAACAACAAAATAATTAAAAACTTCAATTGCAAACACACACTACAGCACATGCACACAAATTATTAAGCAAATCCGTTGACCAAAACAAAGGGACCAAACAAGTGAAATACCAGTGAAAAACTGCGGGAACTTGATAGGTAAAATCACAACCTCCCGGAGCGCCTGCTTTGCACTTCCAAGCCCGCAACATCGTTCCACTTAACATTAGACTACTCCCTGATAATAGCAGAATTCAACTCAGACCTCAACTTTTCCTTGTCTGCATCCTCCCCATCGTTCCCATCCTTGGGTTTAGTCTTGGGCCGAGTAGCCACAGTCGTATCCCCATTAGATGCCGGCCCTGAGCCACCTTCATCCAACACTGCCCGGATCTCCTCCGCCCGGAGCACATACTCCGTAATCTTCTGAGTGATCGCCTCCTTTATTTTTGGGTTCTTTTCATACTTCAAATGGGTCTTAAAAGGATTAATGGAAGAATTGAAAATGGAAGAAACAGTTGATTTTTGGTTGGGTTGGGCATGGGCGATACGAGGGAGTTTGAGAGAGGAGTAGAAATGGGGGGAAGAATTTTATAGGTTTTTATCGGTTTGGTTCGGGTTGGGTTGTGTTGTGTTGGATTGGATTGGGTTGGGTTGGGTTGGGTTGGGGTGGGGTGGAAGATAAATTTTATAGGTTTGGAAATATGAATGGTACAAATAAAATATTTTGGTGTAATTTGTTAAAAAAAAAAAAACTAAGATCACAACTGTAATTATTCTTTTTTAATTTTTGCAATTTTTAAAACTCATTCATTTGTACGCATATATTCTACATTATTTATTGAGCGCTTTGGTGCGGTTTATGGATCAATGGGTATCTGGAAGTTTTGGTTTTATCGTACATTTTATTGATTCACAGCTTTTATCACTTTTTAACCATTGATTGCTTAAAAAAATTATTTTCACTTGAAAAAATATGTGCTAAATGAACACTAAAGCAGAAACATATGTTCAACCATTCTAATGAAATTTACTTTTCCATGAAAGATTGAACATGTAGAGTTTAACAAATGATTGACGGCAAGACTAGCACTCATTAAATATGTATATGATTATACTATGATATTATGTTGAACTACTTTCCACAAAATTATATAAATAAATAAAATTGTTCCCAGATGTGAAGTATTTTTGTCACTCAGCAGCTTCCACCTTTGGGTGAAAAAATTGCTGATTTTCGTATGCTTCTCCACTACAACTCAGATGCTTCTCATTGAATTTTCAAGTTTGTTGTATATGTATGTACATATGTTGTCCTTAACTCACAAAATACAAGCTTTTCAGAAATTCCCTTGATGAATGAGTATTTCCCAATCAAGATATCAATTATCATTCTTGAAACCTGTATTAGTTTCAAACTACAATACATTTTGGCAAGCAAAGATGAAGAATTTGATGAAGAGAATCGAAAATGAATGGAAATAGAAATAAGTATGAAATTAGGACATGTTTGACATGTATATATCACTTGTCAATACAATCAACAAGAATGTAGTTTATTTTCTTCATTAATATTGTCCAATACTATCTTACCAAAAATGCTACCATAGTCATGAATGAACAAACCACAGACTCTCAAAATGATAATAACATGGACATCAACATCATTCATTCTTTCTGTTAGAAAAATACGTGTCGTGGGTCGCCCATGTAGGATGACTCGACCCACAAGTTATTAAAAGGGTTGGAGGAAGTTTGAATTTGAAATTCAAACATACAACTCCCTACAACAATCATTAACTCCTACAATACCTCCATTCATTATGGATTGGAAAATAGAGGGAAGAAGAAGACACGAAACATGGAGTGAAAATTATGGAATTTTATACCTAAATTTGAAAGTCCTTAAAACCATATTTTTTGCATGAAATCTTACAAAATTTGACACTTAAATTGTGGATAATAATTCCCTTCCATTGTGATTGAGATTGAGACCATTGGAGAGCAAGAAAATGTAGATTTTGAAGTTTTGGAATGCAAGGTGATTCAACCATGAAAAGATTTTGGAATTCATCATTTCAAATAAGTTTCTGACCCGAAATTCATGTTAAAAAATGCTACGAATTCTAAATGAACAGGAAACTTGCAACATAAGGTTGTTCTGTGCCACAATATATGTTTGAATGATACGAAAAACAAATGTTACAAAACTATTTTAATTTTTGAAACATCTTGCAGCACATCTGAACAATCGTCAGCTTATTAAATAAACCACCTGTCAAGTACATGTTCACTTACATCATATGGCATTAAAAGAGTAAAAAAAAGTTAAGAATCTGTCTTAATCTTGTGACATTGCAGCACTCAAGGAGACGGGGTGAATCTCATGAACTCAATGATGGAATGCAATGGAATGCTGAACTTTACTCTAAATTTTGAAAGTAGCCATTAATATGGAAAAGGGCCAAAATTTTGGTTTGGTAGATAAGCTTGGAACATAAGGGACCTAGCAAGTTGGAATGCTGAACTTTGGCCCTTTTCCATATTAATGGCTACTTTTCCATTAAATCACGACAATGGAATGCTGAACTTTGCTCTAAACTTCACAGTTTTGGTTTTCACCAATCTGAGCATAATCACTGCCTTTTTACCAGACATCAATCCACGAGAATCCTCATTCTTCTGGTTTACGTTGATGATGTCCTTGTTACAGGTTTGCATGAAGATGATATCATTGCTCTTAAGCAATACTTGCATCAGGCATTTACTATCAAAGATATGGGGTATGCTAAGTACTTCCACGGGCTCGAAATTGCTCGAAATAGTGATGGAATGTATGTTAATCAGAGAAAATACATTCTTGATTTGATTCAAGATGCAGGTCTAATAGGGGCTAAGCCAACTACAGTGCCAATCCCAAAAGGGACCAAACTGATTCGACCAAGCAGGTTCTTTTCTTCAGGAACCAGAGAAATATAGAAGGTTAATTGGGCGTCTCCTTTACTTAAATTTGACACGGCCTGATATCACATATGGTGTACAGCAGCTTAGCCAATTTGTGCATGCTCCATGTGACTCCCATTGGGAAATTGCTTTGCATCTCCTGAGATACTTGAAAGGATGCCCTTCGAAGGGGCTTTTCTTCCCTGCACAATGTTCCCTCCATTTGCAGGCTTACGCGGATGCGGATTGGGCTTCTTGTCCAGACTCCAGAAACTCAGTAACCAGGTATTGTGTTTTCTTTGGTTCAGCTCTTATCTCTTGGAAGACCAAGAAGCAAACTACAGTTTCGCGTTCTTCGGCGGAGGTGGAATACCGTAGTATGGGAAGTACAGTTTGTGAGTTGCAGTGGATTACTTATATCCTGAAGGATCTTCACATTCCCTTCACACTCCCCATTTCTCTATGGTGTGATAACAAGGCATCTTTGCATATCACCGCAAATCCGGTATTTCACGAACGCACGAAGCATTTGGAGATTGACTGTCACCTGGTTCGAAATTTATATAAGTCTGGTTTTATCCTTCCACAATATGTCCCTTCCCATGATCAGCTTGCAGACGTTTTTACGGAGTCATTTTCTGCTCCCCATTTTCATCGTCTTCTGTCCAAGTTGGGGTTGGGTGATTTACACCAACCTCCACCTTGAGGGGAGGATGAAGGAATATCAGGCAGGCTTCAGTTCAGCATGCTGGCCTTACTGGAGCCGGGTTGTAGCAGTTCCTTTTACTGAAGCCCAGTCCATTATTACAGCCCAGTTTTAGAACCCAGCTTTAGAGAATAAAGGAGATAAAAACGTGATTACACTTGCACGCTTTTATCTCACATTTACTTTACCTTTTCTGTAATATTTTTGTTATGGCTTGTTTGTTTCTTTTCAATTGGTTGTAACAGCTTCTTCTCCATCTATATATATGATGGAGATCACACCCGTATTGGTAGATTTTGATAGAACAATTAATTCATTTTTACTTTTGTTCACTTTTGTTTCATGACCCCTTGGGCTCAACATGCATACCACTTATGTTCGCTCAGATTGTGACAAACTTGACACAACCTTCCTTTAAAGCATAGTGTGTGTGATCTTTCCCAGTTCCAACGTAATTACCTGGCTGAAAACTGGTTCCCCTTAGACAAACAATAATACATAACGTTAGTCTCCCCCAAGTTATTCAAATCTTAAATGAAATGGAACGATGTAGGATTCAATATATAATCTTTAGTTTCAATTTATGGACTAACAAGAAAAGTACAACCTGTATTCCGACATGGAGAGATCAAATTCTTGGGGGAATCATCAAATTTATAATGATTTAATAAAGGCTCACGCTTTTTCAATGATCTTTTAGATACATCGAATCCGAGTGAATAATTGACTTTCTACTACCTTACCTAATAGACCGAATGCTTTCATCTTTCAATGGTGAACTTCCACTTACTTTTCGATAACAAATGCAGAAAGTCTTTTGAAAAACGTTTTTCAACAAACAGAACCTGTAGCAACAAGTTTTATAAAACAGAAACATGATAGCATATCAATAAGGCTATAATGACGCTCTCTACGGGACATCATTCGCACTTGAAACAACAGTCAACTCAGTCTAGATACGAGTTCAGAAGTAAGCTCTTGTGTCATGGGTCTTAGTGGCTCATCAGAGCTACCATGGATGTTCACAACATCGCTTATGTTCATTGACGAAGGACGCTCAAAACTGTCTAGATTCGAGTTCAGAAGTAAACGTTGCTCATCAAAAAATCTATTATCTTTTTTTTTTTAATTGTTTTAATTATGCTTGTACTTCTAGTTTGTAACCGTGAATGATATAAGGAAGAAAGTTACTATGAAGATGATTCCAAAGATAGACTTTCAAGTGATGGCTGAAAAATTTACCAGATAATTTGTTCCGGACAAAATTATTCTAAAACAAATTTAGCAACATGGGCACATACATCTTTTTGTCTGTTTTATTTATTTATTTATTTATTTAGTTTATTACAGTTCACGTTATTTGTATCCACATGAACATTGTTGTGAAATATCACAATTTTTTTATAACTTGAATCAAAATATATATATATATATATATATATCGTACAATTTGGATAAATCTTAATAGATTTGTAACATCGCACTTCAATTAATATGTGGTCACTTAAAATCATTAAAAAATTTCTCAACGCCACCTGACCACCTGAGGACATTACTAACAAACTTGCTTCTAAAATTATAATAGTCATCGTGCAATGCACAATCCCCGCTAGTTTTAAGTATAAGTGAAACATCCGGTAAAATTGAAATTAATTTCAAATAACTAGATCAGACCTCAATGCAAACATTAAACAATATCCCATCGAGAATCAATAAAACTTGTTTTTCAATTCAATAGAAGTTTCAGAACCAATTCTTTAAGGCACTTTATTATTTTTTAGAAAACTTTCCTACTCCAATTTTCTTTGGATCATCTTCCTCACACTAATTTATAATATATTAAATATCACATCCAGTGAGAACCATTTTTTGAACGATTATAACTTTACTACAATTCAATAATTTCAATAATACTTTATTTTTTAATTTTTCAATATTTATTTAATTTACAAACTATAATAAATACTACAAAATCTTTTTTATGCATGTATTCTCAATTAATTAACGCCTGCATTCATTCAATTAATATTAATTAGAGTTTCACATTCACGTCCATGTCCATATTATTAATTTTCAATCAATTAACAATTACATTTATTTTATTAATATTAATTAGAATTTTACATTGAAGAATACAATTCATTATTCAAGTCCATGTATGTTAATTAGCATCCAATTTCACTTAATAATAAACATATTGAAAAACGAAAAATAATGTATTATTGAAATAATTAAATAGTAGTATGGCTATAATCGTGCAAAAAATTATTCTCATGTAATGTGATATTTAATATACTCATTTATTAATACTCAATTAATTAGCATTAACATTCATTTAATTAATAATATTAACTAGATTTTCACATTCACATTTACGTTCATCCATCATTGTTATTAATTCTCAATTAATAAACATTCATATTCATTTTATTAATAGTAATTGGAATTTCACATTCAAGAATACAATTCATTATTCATATCCATATATGCTAATTAGCATCCAATTTCAAAATTAATTTATATTCATTTAGTATAGATGATTTAATATTCATTGTCACGTATATATACTTTGGTATTAATTTTAAATTTATTAACATTCACGTTTCATATTTGTCATTCATCTTCATTTTTCCATTTAATAGTAATTCTAATACTTACATTATGCATTTCACTATTTACGTATATGTATAATAATTAACATATATTTTTAAGGGCTTGCATTTCTCTCATATTTAGATCAAAAGAGTAAATGGAAAGTCAGATATTACTTTCACAGTACTTATAAAACATTTCAGAACTCTGACTAGTACATATAGATAGCCCTCTATTTGGTTTAGATGAAAATTGTTTGGCCTCCATTTTTAAAAAATATATATATATATATTAATTTTTTTTTAGAAAAGCTCATTTTCAATCACATATTTTATAGGACGCAAAACTTTCATCAACTTTCAACCATATGTTTCATCAACTTTTATTAAAATCGATTAAATTTTTGGATTAAAATCCAAACAAGGCTACAAGTAGATTTTGATTTTAAAAAAATGATGGAATATGTGATCAGAAAGTAGTTGATCCGATGATATGTGGGTTAAGTTAATTGTTGACCTCGACTTAGAGCCCCTGTTTGGTACAGATTATAGTCAAAATTTTAATATAAGTTAACGTTGATAATTAATTTTAACTCGCAACTTTTCGATGACACAATTCATCAATCTTTATTAAAATCTACTAAAAATTCGATATTAATACCTACCAAACAAAGATAGAGTTTAATCCAAAATTTTATTGGAACGAAACTAGGAAATAATCATCTTTCTAACACTACCATCTCACCCCAACCACAACCTTTGTGAAGGCTTATTGGCATAAAACATCCATACATTTGGTTCTTAGTGTGCAAAACGTCCTCACGTTTCAATTTTTTGCATTTTCATCCATATTTCAACGTTTCATTGTGGAAAACGTGATTTTCATCAATTTTTATTCAATTTCTCAATTAAAATTTTAAAATGACAAATATACCCTCTTATTTAAATAAAACAAAAGGAAAAGGAAAAAAATAAAAAAATAAATTGCAATCATACTCCCATTTTTTTTAGAAAAAGTACAAATAAATCTCAAATAAATTAAATTAAAAAATTAAAAACGAAAAGAAAAGTCTTCTTCTTCTTCTTCTTCTTCCTCCTCCTCCTCCTCATCCTCCTCCTCCTCCTCCTTCTTTTTCCCCCTCTCCCACCCACTCCCACTCCCACTCCCACTCCCCACTTCCATCCCGACCCCTACCCCTCACCATGAAACGAAACCAAAAAATAGATTGGGAAATACTAAAAACCAATCTCTCATATTTCTTACTGGATGATGTAGAAATACTTAGATCAATTTTAGGATTAAACAAAAGAGGGCTTTTCTTTCCGTTATTGTCGTGGCATTGTTCTTGACTTCCACGAGCTTTCTTGAACGGGGACGACTTTTCCGCTGGTGGCACTCACGGTACTTGTGATGGGGCACTACATTTCTTGAAAACCTCCATTTCTTGACATTCATTCGTTTGCACATTTCTAGATGACCAGTCACTCTACTCAAACACCAATACCACGAAACATCTTTTTTAAAATCCACATCTAATCAAGTACCAAAAGTATTGAAAGAAGAAATCATCAAAGAAAAAAAGAGCTAATTTATAGGAAATTGAAACTTTTGGTGGTGCAGGAAAGAAAAGATTAGCAAGCACATGGGTGAAAAATGCAAAAAACTGAAACGTAGGGATATTTTGCACACTAAAAGCCAAACGTAGGGACGTGTTGTGCTAAAATAAGTCCTATAGATCGTGTCCGTCTTTCAAGCTCCTTCCTTTGAGCAAATGTGAAATGATACCTCTTATTTGCAGTCAATTCATTCCTACTTGAGCTCAAACAACAAAGCAGAATCAACTTTTGATTTACGCGGCAAGAACAATGAAATAGTGATTTAATTACCTGAGGATTTGAAGGCGGTAGCTGTGGAACTAGAAAATTACCCCCAAAAATTTATGGAATTTGAAGAACCCAAAAGTACTCTTTTTAGTTTTTGATAGGGGTGGGAGTGGGTGAAGAAGAAGAATTTTCAGTTCTTGGTAGGGGTGAGGATGGGAGTGGGGGAAGAAGAAGAAGAGGGAAAAGAGGAAGAATAAGAATTTTCAGTTCTTGGTAGGGGTGGGAGTGAGAGGGGAGATTTTCCAAAATAGCCGGGTCAAATGGCCCATTTGAGTTTTTTGTAAAAAAGTCAATTTTACCCTTAATGAAATGATTTTTTATTGCAAATCATGTCCTCAAACTTTATGATTTTTTAGAAATTAGTTTTATTCTTATTTTTATTCGTCATCACTGGATGTTTTTTCTAAATCTGATTTTTCTTCAAATATTTCTTCATTCACTTCTATTTCTTCAATATCAACTTCTTCACATTCATCTCTAATTTGTTCAAAATCCGTAATTAATATTCTAACTTTCTTTTTTGGGTATTCAGTGCTTATATGTCCTTCATTACAATTCTAACATTTACATCGTTTTTTATCTAATGATTTTTTATTATAAGGTTTATATTTTCTTCTAAAATATTTTCTTTTTGGTTTAAAATATTTCTTTTTAAACTTATTATATTTTTTATATTTCTTAGGTCTTATTTTTCTTTTTCTTTTATAATCATAACATCCCCAATTTCCTGGTATTTCGGTATCTCTACAACAAATCCCATCTTGTATAAATCCTAATTGTTTATAAATCATTTGATTACTACACATAGTACTTATTTCATCTTTTATAGTTCTTATAATAAATCCTAATGTATAACCTTCTTCATTTCTTCCTAATTGTTTTTCTTTAATCTTGTTTTGAAAATAATTATTCCATGGTAGTGGTAATTTTCTAATAAAAACTTCTTTATAATAATTATTATCAGCTCCACTTCCAAACATCATATAATAATATTTACTATATTCACAACAATATTCATTAAGGTAACACATATTACAAATTTGTAAATGTTTCATTTTGTTTTTAGCATCTTCTATTTCTTCTAATCTAGCTTTAGTACTTTCATTTACCCAGTCTTCTCCAACAAATTCTCTATAAATTCTTGTAGCGACTCTATTTATTCCTTCTATTATACTAATTCCAAATTCTTCTTCAATACTATCTTTCCAAACACCTTTTGTTGTTTCTTCTAATCCTCTATACCAATTAAATACATTTCCTTTAAATGTTGCTAATAAATATTCAGTTCTATTTTTATTATCGATATTACTGCAATTATAATTAAAGTGTGCTATCATATTAATACTCCATTCATTTATAGCTCTTCGAACATCTAATTCACAATCTAAATTTAAATATGATCCTGCAATTTTCATTGGGTTTGATTCTCTTAATACTGGTTTAAATTGGTCTCTATACATTTTTTCTTTAGTAGTTTTAAAATCTACTCTTGTATTAACATATCTTCTAGGGTCTATTTCTGCTTCATATCTAGTTGTACTAGTTTCTCCATATTCTTCTTGTTTAACTGCTCGTGGTCCTCCCTTTTTCCTACCATATGATTTTTAGTTATTTCTTCACAAATTTTTAAATCTTCTAAATCAAATATTAAGTTTTCCATATCTTCGTTCATTATTCTTCTATAACTAATTTTCCTTCTTCTTTTTCTATAAGATTATCTTCCTATTTTCTAAGATCAATCAATAATTTTTCAATATCTTCTTTTAATCCTCCATTAAGTTTTATTAATTCTTCATATTTTTCAATTTTCTTTCTAACTTCTTTAAGTTCTTTGGCATAATCTGGTTTAAATGGTTTTTCTTTATTTATATTTTCTATTATTCTATTTAAAAGATTTTCTATTCTTAAAAAGTTATTTTGTAGTTTTTCTTTTTCTTCTTCGTAACTTATTTCAATTCTAGTTATTTTTTTATCAATTGTTTTTATACTTTTCTCTATTAAATTGATTTTATCCTTCATACTCATGTTTTAGATTTTTTATAAGATGGTTTTTCAATTTCAAATCCTAATTTATTTAATAGAATATCAAATTTATAATTAATAATATCTATCTTTTCTTTTAAAGTTGCTATTTTATTAATACTATTTTTCTGTGCAATTTTTGATATTTGATTTTGGATATCTTCAAGTTTAGCTTCATCTAGTATTTCTAAATTATTAATTTGTTCTTTTATTTTATTAAATTGTTTAGACATATTTTTGCTTAAAACTTCTAATCTTTCTTTAGTTATTTCATCTTTTGGATCTATATTATTTATTTCGTCTATAACTTCTATATCTTTAGATTTTAATTGTCCTAATTGTTGCCATAAAAATGCATTAGTCCAATTTGTAGTCATATTTAACCATTCGTCTGTATTTCCCTATGAGTTTAAAGGTTGAAATAAAGTTGTATTCCATTTTTTAGTTTGATAGCTTCCTATTAGTAATCTAATATTTTCTATTTCTTGTTTATCAAATCTTATTTTTGTTGGTAAACTCATATTAGTCTAGTAAGTTTAAGGAATTAATTATTATATTATTTATCATTTGTCTTATTTCTTTTCTAAATTATTCTTCTCTTCTTAATTCTCTTGTAATTTCATTCCTTAATAATTCTCTTTTAATTTTATTCCAATTAGAAATTTCTTTTTCTATTTTTCTACGATTATTGTCAGTTATTATTTGTTCTTCTAAAACTTTTATTTTATTATCACAAAATTTTCTAGTTATTCTAGGCATATTCTTATTCTATATCGTCAAAACTAAGATCAAAATCATATAATTCGGGAACTTCATTATAACTTACATGATGTTCTATAGTTTCAAAAGTTCTTTCACTATTTTCACTATCTAACCAGAAAAATATAATCATTTTTTATTATTTCTTTAGGCAATCTTTCTTTTAATCCAAATGATACAATTGTAAGACATTTTTCATAATATCTACTATCTCTTTTTATGAAATTTATTCCTCTAGTATAATTATCATAAGTTTCTGGAATTTCTATCATGTGACTATAATCAATACTATTAGTATATCTAAAAGGTACAGTTCTATAATAAAACTCGTAACTTTCCATGATAAAAGTTCTTCAAAGTAAACAATCTTATAAAAATTCTTATATAATAATTTTCATGCAAATTTTCAGACAATAAATTTTCTTGTAGCTTAAAATAAGGGTCTTACCACGCTTCGCCAAATAGCAAGAATGTTATATGTTCCTGATCACCTTTGTCACAAGAGTTGGCCAAAGTCCGACAGCATCACAGCAAAATGGACACAAGGGCACTCAAAACTCTCAAATAGACTCAATGTGTAGAACAACACTCAAAGCGTAATAAAATATTTATTTCAAACTCAAAGATTTTATTGATCTGATGATAGCTTGAAAGCTACTATACAAGGATTTTTACAAAGATTGATACTCCGAAGAGTGGTTTCTACTCTCTAACGAGAATGATTACAAAAATCATTTTTTGGTAGTCTGAAGTTGGTAGTTCGGGATGGGATTTCGGATGGCTAATTTTCGATGATCTTTTCCTTCAGAAGAGTCTCAATTTATAGAAGGAACGCACTTCGCCGAGAAGTTTCTGGCCAATCAAATTTTTACAACAAAAAAGTTAAAGTACAATTATTTCTTCAAAGTGGTTGAAATAATTAAAGCACTGTTGGCTGCTTTATTCCAGCTTTTGAGATGTCTCCTTCTGCTTTAATGCTCACATGGTGCTGTTTTGTGATGTCGTTTTCTTATCGTCCTTTACTTGTGGACGTGTCCCATGAGTCGGCAAGCCTCTTTAATGCATTCTTCACTTCCAAAAAATTGATCGTTCATAATTCCACAGATTTTTTCTTCAAGAATTTTTGATTCTTTATCTCCTCTACAGATAAGGATCCAATTATTGCTCATACCATAGACCATGTATCTTTCTCCATAAAAGAACTGCATTGTTGAGCAGACTGATTTTATTCCAAGAGCTATTCTATAAATCATCCATTTCTTATTAATAGTAGGTAACTCTTTAAAAATCTGAATTTCCTTGAGTGGATTTCCATTATTTTTTCGAATAGTGACAAGATGATGTTCCCCATACCATTCTGGTTCTTTATATTCAAGACTAATTGCGTAAAATCTCAGTTCAACTGGTTGTTTATCAGTGAATTTTTTAACACAATTAATAAATTCTTTATCAAACTGTTCAATTTCTTTTAGATCTATCCATGGGAAGAGTCGATCTAAAAATCCAAATGCTGCCAATTTTCGAACAATATTGGGATCTGCACCTTGAATTGCACTGATCCTTGGATAAATCGCCGTTGGAAGGGCTGTCAAATATAGAGAGCTTCCTTCTCTGAAATTATATACCCATTCTGAAAATTCATAATACTCCTTCTCCATAGGATGTAGATTATTTCGAATATGATGAGTTGTAATTATTCCCTTTGGTGATTTGAGGTCACCAACCGGTACTTTTTTATTTTCTTGGAATTCACTGATAACAGTAGGCTGTTCCAATGGGCCTTTTGATAAGGATGTTTGAGTACTAGACTCAGCGGCTCCTTTTCCACTTGTAAATTTTTCCAACAATTTGTCAATACTGACGGGTAATTGTTGTAGACCCTTTGTTATGACATTTTCCTCTTGCGAGGTAAGATGGTCATTTCTCTTAGATTTCGAATCTCCAGTTGAAGTGGATGTATTAATCTCTCGAAATGGGATATGACTCGCCTTTTGGCTGTATTCACCTTTTTCTAAAGGAGGGTACTCCTGGCTGCAACTTACAAAAAAGTCTAAACATTCTGTTAATTTTTCAGCTATTTTTTCTTTATTATCATTTAGTTTATCAATCTTTTTTCCACTTTCAACAACTTTGTTTGATAAATCGCACAAAGTTTGTCTGATGTCAAGATGATCCTCTTGAATAGCAAGATAATCTGCATTAAAATCTGTTAGAAGATTTTGCAATTCCTTGGTAAATGCTTCAACCTTGTCCAAAATCATGATTCATGCTCAAGAAATCAGCAAATAAGTTATCTTTTCCTTTAATATATTCAAATTTAAAATTATAAAAAGATAATAGCACTTGCCATCTGTGTAATCTTCTATGTTGAGGTGAATTTGGTAATTTATTATTTACAAGTCCATTAAGTTGAGTATTATCAGTTTGAACAATAAATTCCTTAGGTAGCAAGAACATTTTGAATTTGTTTATTCCTTTAACTGCTGCTAATAATTCTTTTTCATTAGTTGAATAATTTATTTCAGCATTATTAAATGTTCCACTAGTGTATCTACAAATCTCATTTAAATCGGTTTTTAATAAAGCACTCCAATATAAATCTGATGCATCTGTTTGAACAATTAGCTTATCCTTTTCATCTAGGAGTCTATGTTTAGGTAAATTTTTACAATTTTCTTTTAAATTTTTAACACAAAGAGTATGTTCTTTATTCCATCCTAATTTATTTGATTTTCTTAATAGTTTCTGAAACTTATTTCTTTTTTCTGCAAGTTTTTCTATAAATCCTTCAGCATAATTAAGACAACCTAAAAACTTTTGGATTTGTTGCTTATTTTCAAGTTTATCATGAAATAAAATTATCTTCTCAAAACTATGAGGTTGTAATTTTATTCCTTCACCATTTATTATCATTCCTAAAAATTCAATTTCATTTTTTGCTATTTCTGCCTTTTTCTGATTAAGTATTATACCTTCTTTTGAGTAAAGTGTAGCAAAACTTCTAAGATGTTTTTTAGATGATCTTCGTATGTTTCTGAACAAACAAGTATATCATCAACATAAATAATAAGAAAATTATAAGTTCTAAAGACTTCATCCATTCTTCTTTGATAAATCTGTGGTGCATTTTTTAATCCAAATGGCATAACTAACCATTCATAATGTCCTTGAGGAGTACTAAATGCTGTTAATGGTATACTACTTTCTTCAAGCTTAATTTGCCAAAATCCAGACTTACAATCAAATTTTGAATAATATTTTTTATTTTTAACTATATTTATTAATATTTCTTTATTTGGTAAATAGTATCCATCAAATTTAGTGTTTTTATTAAATTCTTTATAATTTACAACCATCCTAGGTTTTCCTCTTTTTATTTTTGAATGATTTCTAACCATAAAAGTTGGACTACTATGAGGGCTATTACTTCTTCTTATAAGTTTTTGATTAAGAAGTTCTTGAATTTGTACTTGAAATTCCTCTTTATCTTCTTGATTATAGAGCATAGGTTTGACTCTAATAATAATTGTTGGTTCTAATAGTTCTATTTTAGCTGTTGTTTTTTATTTTTCCCATTTTTCAAGTGGGTTTTCATTATAATTTTTAGCTAAAAGATCTTTTATTTGATCAAGAGTAATTGTTTTGATTGAATAATTGAGTAATTTTTGTATAAATTCTAGCTTTTCACCACGCTGAGTTGGCTGAACTCTGAATGGTTTAAATTCTCTAGCAATTTTTAGTAAATGTCTACATAGGGTTTTTAATTGAATTGTATAAATATTTTGACTATATTGACTAAACTGTTGAAGAAAGTCATTTCCTAGAATAATATCACAATTATTTATATTATATTGGTAAACGTTTCTTATGGTTACTATTTTAGATCCTATTATAACTTCTATATTTTCATTTTTATATTTTAAAGATTCTCTTACTCCAGTTATTCCTTGTAGTGTTAATTGTTGTTTATTTTCAATCCATTTTGGTAATAAAAATTCTTTAAAGACAGTTATCTCAGCTCATGTATCAATTAGAGCACAAGTAGTTATTTTTTATTCAAATACAGTTATTTGTATATATACACTTATTGGGAATTTTATTTCTCTACTCATTTTTCTTTAAGGCAATATGTAGTTATTCCTTGATGTATAATAAGAATTCATTCTTTGTCTATTTTATAATTATCAAGACTATTTAAAAATGAATTTCCTAATAATATTGGATATTCATCAAAATTCATATTATTATCAATATAGCATTCTGTGCTTAATAATAAATTTTCTAATTTAATTTGAACTTGTCCTATGATATCACAAGAGTTTATTTTTCCTTCAAAGTCTCTATAACTATAAGGTTCTACTTTTTTCTTTTTAATTCCTTCATCAATAAGAGAGCAAATATGATTCTGACTTGCTCCAGTATCAACAAGTATTTTAATTTCATTTTATTTCCATTAAAAAACTTTCATTTGATTCCATAAACACTATTATTTTTATTTTGTATTATTTTTGAAATACTAGGTCTTACTGTATTATCTCCAATAATTATCTTATTTTCTTTATATGTTATTTGTTTTGGTATTATAGGTTGATCGATACTTATAGCATCATCATGTCCTATCTCAAAATTTTCTATTTCTTCTATATCTTGTTCTCTAGGTAAAATCGCTTCTCCTATATCCCTAAATTCTTCATCAATTTCTATAAAAGACTTTTCTTTATATATATTTCCATAATTACTATTTGTATAACAATATAATCCTTGATATAATATAGTAAAAACTTTATTATCATCTTTTAATATTTTATTAGTTATCTTAAAATGTAGACTAAGACAATCATCTAAATTTTTATCATTTATATGTACACAATATCTTGGATAACAAGTAAATTTTAATTTTTTATACTCTAAATTTCCTTTCACTATTCCTAAATTTCCATTTTCTGCAGTTATACATCTTTCATCTTGTAGATTAAGTATTATAGGGCTATTAATTCCTTCTTTAAAACATGATTTTATTATTATTTGTATTCCAACAAGGTAGACATAAGATATTTTATTTCGTTTTTCTTGTTTTAATTTTCCTAAAAATTCATTAATATTTCTTTTTGTTATAAGATTTAATTTTATTTTTTCCTTGCGTATGTTTAATATCTATGGTTTTTTCTATTTCATAATATTAAAGGCCGATCCTAAAATATTAAATAATCTATTTTCTCCGGGTGGTTTTAGACTTAATTCTGCTTTATTAATTTTTCTAAATTTTTCCCAATCAAATTTTCCTTTTAAAGCGTATCCTTCTACTCCTTTATATACTTCAGTCTCTAAATCCTCTGATTTTTCAATTTCCATGATTTCTAGGGCTCTGATTCTTCAATTCTCCAAATTTCATTATTAAGAACTTTTTGAATTTTTCTTAAAGATTCTATTTCAATGAGAATATGTATTTTAACAAGATATACTATGTTTTCATCTAGAACCTCATTAAAGTCTATTAAAAGAAAAGTGATTTTCTTTTCAAATTTTTTCTTTGTTTTAAGGCTATCCGAGTCTTTTATTTTTCCAATTAAATTTCTTGATTTATTAACAAGATGTTGAATATAACTATCAGTATCTAAATATTCATTAGAATTGTTAACGTACCATCCTATGCAAATATCTTTATTATCTTCCATTTTCTAATAACTTTAAATCCTCAGAATATATAGCTCTGATACCATTTTTGAGTGGAGTCCTAAAAATGCAAAAATACAATTAATTCAAAAATAAAATTATTAATCAATATCAAATTTTTTGGCTCAAGATAGGTGGAAAGAGTTGATGGTGAAGAAAAGTTAATTTTTATTGCAAGGGGCAAACAATTTGTCGAATCCAAAATTAGAATTAAAATTTTAAGGACTAAAATGACTTGTTTTGAAACCTTTTATGTTAAGGGTATTTTAGGTAGTTATAAAGTTGAATAGTAAAAAGGGGTATTTTGGAAAGGGTATGGTTGAATTTGGGGTATTTTCAATAATTTCCCGAGTGAGAGTGGGAGTGGAGGATAAGGCTTTTCTTTTCTTTTTTTGATTTTTTAATTTAATTTATTTGGGATTTATTTGTATTTTTTTAAAAAAAATGTGAGTGTGATTGCAATTTCTTTTTCTTTTTTTTTTCCTTTTGTTTTATTTAAATATGAGGGTATATTTGTCATTTTACAATTTTAATTGAGAAATTGAATAAAAATGGATGAAAATGATGTTTTCCACAATGAAACGTTGAAATAGGGGTAAAAATGCAAAATTTTGAAACGTGATGACGTTTTGCACACTAAGAGTCAAACGTATGGACTTTTTGTACTAATAAATCCTTTTGTGAACTCAAAGCAACGACACTCAGAAGAAATAGAAGAGATTGAATATCAAATCGAAAACGGCTTTCTTGCTCTTTTTTTTTTTTTTTTCACTCCAACAGCTTGTTTTGTCCTTCATTCCGTAACTAAAATTCTTCTTAAATTTTCTATCAGAATTGAATAATGCATGCAAACGGTGGTCGCCGATTGTCCTTGGACAGATATAAAATCCTATTTGAATTAGATTTTACTTGTGATAAAGAAAGACATTTTCTATTTAGCCCTTGATTCCCAATTTTTCCAAAAATGTATTTTTCTGTCTTTTCTTTTCAATCATATATTTTTTAATAAAATAATATTACCCGCAAATCAATTTTTTTTTCTTATTTTTAATCACACATTCCCTATCAATCTACTATTTCAAAATGTATTATTAACTTTTTAATAGAGCTCAAACATGTAATTAATTGCATTTGAGATGCCAGAGTAAAGCAATGAAAATAATAAACATTGAAATCTAGGTACACATAAACGACAATTTACAATAACTCGATTAAGTGTGACGATAATTATATTGAGTTATTCTAAATGTACATTTTTGTTTACATTAAGAATGACATTCCTCCTATTTGTCAAATCTGCCAGTGATGTTTCAAAGACTATAATGAGTGACATCTATAAGGATGTCAAAGTTAATGTAAAAAATAATGTATATGTAACATGTTTGAATTATATTTACACTATCATCCACATTTTAATTGCAATTATCATTTTAATTAGGAAAAATTGTAGCAGCGGTCACAAACTTTTTGATTTTTTTTTGCATAATATACTTTAACCTTCTGTTTGTGCCACCAGAGATCTTAAACCTTTGAAAAATTAGCGCTTAGAGTCCAAAATGACGGAAACTGTGACTTCCACCATTGGTTGACCTGAAAAATAAAATAATTGAATACTTTGACTAATTTAAAACGGGGAAATTTCGTCAACTAGATATTAATATTTAAAATAATTAAATTAAACCCCCCACCCAAAAAAAAAAAAAAAAAACACCACACCCCCAAATCATTCATCTTCTTCAACACACCCACTTCCCACCCCAAAAAATCAAAAGCCACAACTCAGTCACTTCCGACCATCGGAGCAGCACCAGATTGAGCAGAGGGGTCCTAGCTCGAGTTGTAATGAGTGAGCTCTTTGGCAAGACCACTAGTTGTTGTAGAGGGCAGGGTGGCTCAATGCACATGTTGTCCAAAAGGCACAATGTACTTGGGGGATTTGCTTTCATTGGTGATGGAATTCATGTGGCTACAGGCAGGGGCGGAGCCAGGAATTCATCGTACGGGGGGCTAAAATTTTTTTTCCCGGGTAGCGTTCAATAGAATCAAATGGTTTCAAATTAATATTAGAAGATGAAGGCCGTTCAATTTCAGGGGATGGAATTGGATTTGGAGTGGGGACCGTAGGAATTGGAGTACCCTGATATTTATTGCTCTTTGAAAAGAAAGATAATAAGGTTCTTCATTTCTTGGAAGAAAGTCGATCTTCCTCCATATTAAACCTAAGAGCATAAATATCAAAATACTTCAATATCTTTAATCCTCTAAATTCCTATCATTACATCATAGATTCATAGGTTAAATTACTATTGGCTAAATTCTCAAACTAACATTTCCTAAATAAATTCAAATTATTCAATGGAGTATAAATTGTCTAATGTGGCCTAAATTCATGTGAACAAATTACTACTTACAAGTGTAAATAATCTAAGTATCTAACCAAACATACATCATTGCCTCACTGCAGGCCGCAAATGAAGGCGTAAGGTATACACAACTGCACTGCACACACAAGGGCCGAATCGACACTGAAAGTTTGAAACAAAACAAGAGTTACAAGACATTACAAAATTGAAATTGAAACAAGATATAAAACACAAGAAATTAAACCCGAAATAGTGAGAAATTAAACACAAGAACGGGACCTTTGGATGCAGCATAAATAAGATGGGAACTTTGATGTTTTATTAGTTAATAAAATAATGGATGCCTTTATATTTTCACTGCCACTGGTAACTACACAGAACAGGATGCTCACGTCAATCCCAATTCCCATCTCTAATTGATTAATAACTTTGATAACAATAATTAGAGCTAAGCAACACTTAAAAAAATCACCAATTAGTGTAGTGGGTAACTAAAGAAAAAAGATATTTAGGCTCAAGTCTAAATTCAACAACAAAATTTAGAGTATTGAGATCTCTCTCTCTCTCTCTCTCTCTCTCTCTCTCTCTCTCTCTCTCTCTCTCCGAGTGTAATTTGTATATTTTCTTGGGATTGAAATTCTGGTCAATTGAATCAGAAGAATCAGCATAGGAGAAAATTGCTTGAGTGCAAAATTTCTGCACGTCAAAGTTCTCTTTTCAATTTTAACCTTCTATATATTTCTTTGTATTAAAAGAAAAACAAAGAAAATAATTAATTCCTGACCTCAACAATGGTCTCTGTAGGTTCGGCTGATAGAGGGCGGACTTGGAAAGGGTTTCGACGGTAAAGGGTTTCGTTAATGGCCAATGGGCGAATTGGAAGATGAGGAGCAACCGTGCACAGGTAAAGGGTTTGGGAGAATTGGGTTTAGTTTTATATAAAGAGCAAATTGGGTTTGCAATTTTTGAAATGGGCTTGAACAGTTACAGTGGGCTACCCAGTTGGATGGAAAAATGGGCTATAACCATTTTTTTTACATGAGCTGGGCTTGGACAAGGGTGGGCTACAGCCCACCTTAGCCCACCCCTATCTCCGCCCATGGCTACAGGAGCTGCCTTCACTAGCAAAGCAATGCCTAAATACTAGAACTTCTAAAGAAGAAGCAAATTGGGTAAGATTTGGTCACCGTATCACAATCTGTACATAGACAAAAGTGCCAGCACGGTAGCACCACCGCTGCAGCGTCTCGACGTAGGCAGGCCTTTCAACTTGGTCTAATAAACTCACTAACTCAGTCCCAGTCAATGTACCTTGACTCGGCATCCTCTGCCTCTCCCACGATGTGCATCCATGTTCATTCTCCTGTCCCTCCCTGCTGTCTCCATTGATCATAGCCTGCTGCAACTATGCTCGCAGAGAAATCGCCGTGCCTTCTTGCTCTCGTGCCTTTGCTTACCACTCATGTACCTACGAGTTCAACTGTGCCACCCATGCTTCCAGGGCCGGCCCTAATATTTTGGGGGCCTTATGCCAATATATATATATATATATATATATATATATATATATATATATATATATATATATATATATATATTGAAAATTACAAAAACAATAATTTAAAATTTTCAAAGGTCTAAATTAAATTTATTTTTCTAGAATTTTTTTTATAGAAAGTCAACAATTATATTATTACGATCAATTTATTTTAGAACTTCTTGTTCAATAGATACCATGGCCAACCCATTCAATCTTTCTTGTGACATTGTTGATCGAAGATAAAATTTTATCAACTTCAACTTCGAGAAGCTCATCTCGGCAGATGCAACCGTAACTGGTATAGTCAATAATATTCTATAAGAAATCCACACATTTGGAAAACAGTCCATCATTTTTATGTATTCCAACACTTCAATCGCCTTTTTAGTCTTTCTAGCAAACTATTTCTCACAATTTGTAGCTCAGCACATAACTCTGATCCATCAATGTCAGAATCAGTGTCGTGTTTTAAAAATTCTTCAAGCTTATCACACCAACACTTCAAAAAACTATCATCTGCATTCTGCAGTTTTTTTAAATCAAACAAAAACGCAAAAATATTTTTATAGTTTTGAAATTGTTCAAATCTTAACTTAAGCGAAGAAAGAGCTTGATCAACTATATATAGAAATAATCAACTCTAAATGATTCTTCAGCTGAATGTGTTATCTCATCATTAACATTTTCATCAAAGTGCTTCTTTCTATGAATAATACACTTTTCTTGAAATATAGGTTCAACTTCCATTTGATCAGCGATTTCTTTAGCATTAATTTTGTCAGATTCAAATCTAGTTTCTCTGTATGTTTCAAAAAATGAAATAAGCGATTTCATGTGACTAATAGCAGCATCAATTGACATGTCTTCACTTTGTAACATTTTGCTTACTCTATTAATAGCAGACATTATATTATACCAAATAACCATGCCAAACAAGAATTCAAAATCCATAATATCATAAAATAAGCTTTGAGCATCTCTATATGTCTTAGGATCATCACATGTTTCCACCAAGTGTTTTAAAGCGGCTTTTATTTTTAGTGCTTGAAATCTTATTGATTTAACACTTTCGACTTGACTTTCCCAACGTGTTTGTGATAGTGGCTTAAGTGTCAGACCTTTCACATTCTCTTGAAAAATTTTCCATCGCTTTGTAGAAGATGAAAACAATATATATATGCATTGCACAATTCCAAAAAAAGATTTAGCCTTTATACAAGAATTTACCATATCACAAAGTGCAAGATTAAGGCTATGACAACCACATGGTGCATAAAATGCCCTTGGATTTACTTCCAGTACTCTTTTCTGTAAACTTTTATGCTTCCCTTTCATATTAGACCCATTATCATAACCCTGACCTCTTAAATCACCAATATTAAGTTCAAGTGTTTTCAAAATATCTAATAATTCACCAAACAGTCTTTGCCCCGAAGTATCATCTACCTTAAGGAATCCCAAAAATTACTCTTGTACTTTTACTGGAGTTGCTATGACATCTACATACCGTATTATGAGAGACATTTGTTCTTCATGACTTATATCTGGCGTACAATCAAGTATAATTGAAAAATATTTTGCTTCTCTAACATTTTTAATAATTGCACTTTTGATTTCTCCAGCTAACACTAGTATGAATCCATTTTGAATTTTGTGACTAAGGTAATTGTTGACGTTAAAAATTGTATGGACAAGATTCAAGCCAACTCAAGGGAAGATATGTGAAGTTCTTATTGAAATATTCAAGTGTTTACAAGAATTTGATACAAATAACCATTTCTTCCTCGTGTAATCGGAGATATTTGAAATATGGAAAATATGCTAAGAGTTTATATAGGATTGTATTCACGTTTTTTCTTCCCCCCTTTTTCTGGGGCTGTGGATCCCTATTTATAGGGATAATATGCATGCATGTTGCACCTATTGTCTTTTCAATGCAATTTCGAGCTGAAGAAGTATAATGGCTGGTGCGACGGGATTGGTTGCCGAACTAGATTTTGTTAGAGCTCTTCAAAACATTAATGGTAGGTGGCCCCCAGTAATTAATGCATTACTTAGAGGGGGCAGCTAACACTTTTAATTGGAGGATTATGGGGGCAATGATGTAAGACCTTTCCAGGTACATCTCCATAATTGGTTGCTTATATATCCTGTCAGAGATTTCTCATCATTACAATATCTTTTGCCTTGGGAGACTACACAAGCTTCATGCAGAAAGTACCTATATCCGATCTGACCTCGTTTATTCGAGCTCAACTTATCATCTACTTACGGCATAGATCAATCCGACCTTAATTACCTCGGAGGTCAGCTCCAGCTGTCATCCGATCGCAACATGTCATCCACTCGTGACGTGGACCAATCCGATCTCAATCACCTCGGAGGTCAGTGTCAACAGTTACCCCCCAGGTCAGTGCTAATCCAGGTGAGGGATTGACCTTTTTTTATTGGCACAATTTTCAATTTCTGTAATGATTGCCTTAATAAATGCGGGGGACACATGTCACCATGAGACTTGAGTGCAGGCTGTGAAGCAGTGGGGTTTCTTCTTTTAGAAGCATTCAATTCCAGTCGTTTACTCATTTATTGCCTTTACTCGAACGGTTAAGATCAAGGCTCTTGGCATTCCGACCCTTTAAATAGCTTATTCCTCTTTCATTTTTCACACTTTTGGCATTCTTGAAAGAACATTTTTGCTCTCTAAAATTCTTTCTTCTTCGTCCTTCTTTCTGAGTGAGGTTGGCTTTTATTCAGGTATTCCTTTTTCTCCAAGAATACATTTCACTATTACTGTGTTTAATACACATTCTTTACTAGATTTTTAATATGAGTTCGGATGAATCCCAGGTACGATCCTGTGGTAATAACCAAGAAAATTCTTCTTCTTCACCTGCCACTCCCTCTTCTGCCAGTTCGGATTGCCAGGAAGTATTAACTCATGTGCCAATCTCTTCCTTCTTCCCTCGACCGTCCAACTCTCCTAGGAGCATGGAACAGCGGAAAAAGATAAGGGAGGAGAGGTCACATGCAACTAGGAGTTCGGAGTAGTGGGCTGATTCTTTTAGGTCGATAGTTACGGGGGTATGTTGGCTAGTATTAGGGCCAAGTATGGCATTCCTAGTTTGATAGAGTTAGTAATACCATCTTCCTCTGACCGAGTTGATAATCCTCCATTGGGGTGTGTGGCACTTAACACAGCAATCCTTCATGCTGGGTTGAGGTTACCTTTCCGAAAATTATTAGACAATTCTTTTCTTCCTGGGGAATAGCCCCCAGCCAGCTATGCCCTAACGGTTGGAGAACTCTTATTGCGACCTTAATTCTGTGGAGGAAACTAGGCCACCCCGAACTCAACTTGTCCCAGTTCAACTCCCTTTTTACTTTTAAGGAAGATGGGAAAAACACAGGTTGGTGGTACACCAGTGATAGGCCTAAGACTGGAGGCCCATTAGTTTTAGATACCCCATCATCGATTAAGGGATGGAAGGAGGAGTTTTTCTTTGTTTTAGGGGATTGGCAATTTCATCCTTCCGAGGTGGATAGAGAGGATGTAGTTCCTACTCTCTATCACTCTTTGTGTAAGTTGTAGCAGTAAAGTCTTTTACTTCAGCTCATCATATTAACTATCTTCTTAACCGTTGATCTGTTTGTATTTCGTAGTTTACCGACCTTGCCACCTGAGCTCAGTTCTTCAAAGACAAGCGGACTCAATCCGAGCTCTCTCCAATAGGTAGAGGTCATGTAAGTTCGTGATCTCTGATACGAATTTATTTCAGGTGGGTTTACTCAGGGAAACACTTCCGACCTGGCCGTCGAGCCGACCTGAAACTTCTGCACCCGCAGCCTCTTGTAAGTGACTTCAGCCTTATTCTTCTGCTTTATACTTCCAATTTTGGGACTGATACTTTATCATTTCTCTCTTTAGGACAAACTCCAGAAATGCTGAACTTCAAGGCAGCAAAGGCGGCTGAAGCTGCCAAGGAGAAAAAGAAGGAGATGCCTGTAGAAACTTTTAAGGCTGAGGTCAAGGTCGAGGACGAGCAGCCTCTGTTGAAGCGTCGTCGTTTCGAAGAATCTCACGCCACGCCTACTCCGGTAGCACCCCCTAATTCTCCTCAGCCAGTTCCCTTGACAATACTAACCTCCGCCTCATCTTTGAGGTCGCAAGAAAAGTGCCCTGACTTGTAGAGGCCAAACATAGAAGGTTCGTTGGGTCGCCGACCTGAAGTCCTACTGGACTACCTCCGAGCTCCTTCCCCAGCTCGCGAATCAATAACTGCATTACCCACTCCTTTAAGGGAGTCAACTATCCTCATGACCAGGAGCTGGAATGACAATTAGCGGCAATTTATGGCAGATATGCCTATTGGTGAGAACATTCTTTTAGCTCAGCTCTACAGTCACCGAGCAATTCTTCACATGATGTCAGTGGCTGAAAAGGTAAGTTCCTTGGCATTGTACCGTTAGTCATTTTCACTTTTTGCCATCGTTGACATTTCTTTCATTTGTTTTCAGGCTAATGCTGAGCTTGGGAAGGTGCTGGAGTTCAGGGATAAGGCAAATGCCCTTTTTGAGAAGGTGGAGGAGGAGCGGGCCTCTTTTACTGAAAAAGAGAAGAGCTACGAGGATCATCTGAACAGAATGGGAGAAGAGCTCAATGCTAGTTTATCTAAAGAACTGAATTTGATGGACGATGTCCATGCATTGAGGTCTTGGGGGGAGAAGGCAAGTACCCGGGCTGATAGTGAAAAGGAGAGGACTGATACAGCCATGGCTAGGGCAATGGCGGCCGTAAAGAGGGTGAAGGAAGTTGAACTAAAACCTTCCAAGGCAGTGGAAGAATGGAGGGCTTCCTCGGCTTTTGATGTTTTGGCCCAAGATGCTTACGTGCTGGCCATGGGGAAAATCATCAAGTATATTAACAAAGAGCGGCCAGATTGGGATACTGGGTTCTTGGCGGAAGCGTATATGGAGCAGCAGAAAGAGCTGGATCAATTATCATCAGCGGCTGAGGTGCAGATCACTCCTGCGGACGAGGATGCAGCCCATGTATAGGTGCCACCTCCAGACCCTTAGTTTCTGTTTATGTATTCTTATGTAATTCCAAAAAACACTTTTAAGATCTGTTTTGGGTGATGTAACTTTCTGACCTTATCTTGCATGAAACTTTAGTTTTGTTTTATTTTAGCAAAAATATTTTGTTTTCCTGAATTGAGTGTTCGTAATGCACACGATCTTTATTCGGGTCATTTTTTGATCAATAATTCATTCTCGGGATAAGATACGAAGTGTAGTGACAAATGTATCATTAGTTTGTTCCCTAATTGGAAGAGATTTGTTGGGTTCTTAATTTTGTTTTACCCAATTCGGCCTACTTATGAGTAGGAAATTCCACTGAGTGTTACAAAGATTTCATAACCTCGCCCACCTCTACACTTGGGTAGGGCTTTATCATTCCTTTTATAGAAATTTCCACCGAGTGTTGCAAGACGTACAACCTCGCTCATCATTCCTTTTATAGGAATTTCCACCGAGTGTTGCAAAGACTTACAACTTCGCCCGCCTATACTTGGGTATGGCTTTATCATTCCTTTTATAGGAATACCCACTGAGTGTTGCAGCACTTACAACCTCAGTTCGGCCTACACTTAGGTAGGGCTTTATCATTCATTTTATAGGAATTCCCACTGAGTGTTGCAGCACTTACAACCTCAGTTCGGCCTACACTTGGGTAGGGCTTTATTTTTGTTATGCCAGTTGTATATAAAAACATACTTTCATTACTAACGATTGTATGGTGCACAATACAACAGAACTTTTATTGATAGTATTTTTTGAGATGTTCCGCGTTCCAGGGATGTTGTAGGGGTCTTCCTTCCATATCTTCTAGTTCGTAGGCCCCTTTAAGTAATACTTTAGTTACTTTATAAGGGCCTTTCCAGTTGGGCCTTAGAGATCCGGAGTTAAGTTCTCTTGTAGCCAAGAAGAATTTCCTCAATACGAGGTCATCAACTTCAAATTCTCGCGTCTTTACTTTTTTGTTGTAGTACCTCACATTACGTTATTTGTACACCGCATTTCTGAGCTCTGCTGTATCCCTTTTTTCTTCTATTAAAGTCAGCTCTTCTCGAAGTATTTGTTCATTTGTATTTTCACTGTAGGTTAAAGTCCGAACTGAAGGGATTTCGATCTCGAGTGGGATAACAGCTTCTACCCCGAAGGCTAAGGAAAAAGGAGTTTCTCCAGTACTGTTTCTGGACATGGTGCGGTAGGACCATAGCACACCAGGGGGTTCTTCCGCCCATCCTCCTTTAAGATTATCAAGTTTTGCTTTCAGCGTATGTTTGATGATCTTATTTATAGCTTCAACTTGGCCATTAGCCTGAGGGTGATTTGGCGTGGAGAAATGTTTTTGTATCCCAAACTCTTCACAAAAATTCGCAAAGCGGGCATTGTCGAACTGTTTCTCGTTGTCTGACACGATAGAGTGGGGTATTCCGAACCTGCATATGATTGATTTCCATATGAATTCTGTAGTTTTGTGCTCAGTTATTTTGGCCAATGGTTCAAATTTTCACCCCCACTTGGTAAAATAATCGACCGCCACAATTACGAATTTGGTGCCTCCTTTTCCAAATTGGCATATGACCAATTAGATCGACCCTCCATTTAGCAAAAGGCCACGGTACCATTAGATAATGCAACTCTTTAGGTGGGAGGTTGACGTTGGGAGCAAATCGCTAACATTTGTCACATTTCCTAGCGAATTCTAAGGTGTCTTTTTTCATGGTTGGCCAGAAGTAACCTTGTCGCATGATTTTGTGCGCCAGTGATTGTCCCCCGGCATGGTTCCCACATATCCCTCCATGTACTTCTTCCATGGCTCTCAGTGCCTCGTCTTCATTTAGGCATCTGAGCAAGGGTATAGAATATCCTCGCTTAAACAAAACGCCGTTGATTAGTGTGTATCTTGCAGCCCTTATTCGCAATTTTTTGCCATGACGAGATCTTCAGGGTATGCACCCGTCTATAGGTATAAAATGATCTCATCCATCCATGTTGATTTGAGGTCAGTAGCCATATGGACAATCTCAGGTTCCTCAATAGCAGGGCAGCAAATTCTTCCTACTGGGATACTATCAAACCTTTCAATCCCTTCACTAGTCGCTAGCCGAGCCAAGGCGTCAGCATGTCCATTCTGACTTCGGGGAACTCATTCGATTTGGACATGCCCAAAATTCTTTAGCTTTTGCTTAATGAGCTGGAGGTATTTGTCCATTTTTCCCTCCCTGGCTTGATAAATGTTGTTGACTTGATTTACTACCAATTGGAAGTCGCTATATGCAATTAAACTGTCGATTTTCATCTCTTCGGCCATATGTAAACTAGCGATGAGGGCTTCATATTCAGCCTCATTGTTGGATGCATCGAAGTCAAAGGGTAGTGCTTCGCAAAACACTAGTTGGTTTGGGCTGATTAGCACTACCCCAGCTCTAGCTCGCTCGTCTGTAGAAGATCCGTCTACAAAGAGCCTCCAAGGAGTGAGTGGACATGGCTCTCCCCGTGGGTCTGAGCTGAATTCAGCAATGAAATCAGCTAGGGCCTGGGCCTTTATGGAGGTGCGTGGCTTATACCTTATGTCGAATTGGCCGAGCTCAACTGACCACTTTACCATCGTTCCAGAGGTATCGGGTTTTTGTAGTACCCGCCTTAATGGATAGTTGGTTAAGACCTCGATGTGATGTTCCAGGAAGTAGGGCCTTAGCTTCCAAGAGCAATAATGACAGCGTAAGCCAACTTTTCTAGCGGGGAGTAACGGAGTTCGGCTTCATGTAGAGCTTTACTGATGTAATACACAGGGTGTTGGATCCCCATTTCCTCCCTATCTAGTATCGCACTAACAGCATGCTTTGATACTGCTAAGTAGAGCATCAATATTTCTTCTTTCTTTGGTTTCGACAACACTGGAGGCCGTGCTAGGTGTGATTTCAACTGGTCGAATGCGAACTGACATTTGGACGTCCATTCGAATTTGTTTCCCTTTCTTAGTACGTCAAAGAAGGGTTTGCATTTGTTTGTTGATTTTGACATGAAGCGGCTATGGCGCCTATTCGCCCACCAAGCTTTAGACGTCCTTAGCAATAGCCGGGGAACGCATTTCGACTATGGCTCTTATCTTTCGTGGTTGGCTTAAATTTCCCTTCGATTTACCATGTACCCCAGGAATTTTCCCGAGCTCACTCCAAAGGCGCATTTCTGGGGATTCAGCTTCATCCCGTATGCCCTTAAAATTCTAAACATTTCAACAAGGTGTTGTGGATGATTACCGGTGTCCACATATACTTCCATGGTCTTACCAGTTTGTTTGGCAAACATAGAGTTAACCAAACGTTGGTAGGTTGCTCCAAAGATTCTTGAGGCCAAATGACATCACTTTATAGCAGTAAAGACCTCGATCGGTGATGAAGACGGTGTGTTCTTGATCAGATTCGTGCATGAGGATTTGGTTGTAGCCTGAGTATGCGTCCATGAAGCTGAGCAAATCATGTCCAGTAGTGGCATCCACTATCTGATCTATCCTTGGGAGTGAGAAGCTGTCCTTTGGGCATTCCTTGTTCAGGTCAGTGAAGTCGATGCACACTCTCCAATCCCCATTGTTTTTCTTAACTAGAACGGGGTTGGCTATCCATTTTGGATACCTTGCTTCTCGAATAAAACCATTTTGTAGTAGTTTTTGCACCTCTTTGTTTAAGGCCTCATACCGTTCTGGATTTAGAGGATGGCGTCGATGCTGTTTAGGCCGGATAGAAGGGTCCAATCCTAACTTGTGGCATATGATTTTTGGGTCAATCCCCTTCATGTCGGACTGTTTCCAAGCAAAGACATCAAGATTCTTTTGAAGAAAACTGATGATATGACCTCTTAGTGGAGGTTGCAGTTCGTGTCCTATTTTTAGTTCCTTTGGGAGTTCCTCTGTTCCGACCTGGATAATATCCAGTTCTTCCATATGTTCTCCACCTCGTACTTTCAGCCGTGGGGTGTAGGGAATTTGATGGAGTAATGATACGGTGATACTATCGCTCTGAGGTCAAACAATAGAGGTTGCCCTATGATAGCATCATAAGGAGACTTTGAGCATAGAACCGTAAATTTCGCCTCCAGTTTAGTTCGGCGAGGTGGTTCTCCGAACTCAATAGGGAGTTTGATCACCCTCTGTCCTAGAGAGCACGCCGTCAAGCCCCATAATCATACCGGGGACAGGTTACAGTGGAACCGAGTGGAACTCCGATCCGTCCCAAGGTGTCGCCGTAAAATATGTTGAGTGAGCTCCCGTATCTACCAAGTGCTTTAGGGATGTTGACTTTGGATATGAGTACTGGGACCACCAGCACTCCAGGGTTGAGATCGGGACATGCTTCTTTTTCTTCAAACATGAGCAAGTCGTCGTTGGCCTTCCTGCGGCGTTTCTCGTTAATACCGATCTCGCAAGTTCAGCTACTATGAGCTTTTTGGAATTTGAAGTCGCAGCCTGCTGAATGTGTTGATCTTTCAACATTCGGATTTGAGGATTAGGCAAGTCGATGTTGCAGGTCCTGGCTTCCGCCTGGTTTCCACATATCGTCCCTAGGCCACTTGACGTCGAAAACTTAAGGCAATAATGATATATCGAGGTGGCTGCTTGTAACTCATGTAATATGGGCCTTCCTAGTATGGCGTTATAGTTGGCAGGTATGTCTATGACGATGAAATCCGCCAGGATCCTCCTTTGGCGAGGAGGGTCGCCCAACTCCACACTCGGAACTATTTGACCTTGTGCATCAATGGGATCTCCGGAGAACCCATGTAGCCTTTTAGGGTAAAGTTGTAGATAACGTTCTCGTATTCCCATTTGCTCCGCAGTTCGAGAGTATAATACGTTTACCGAACTTCCATTGTCTACCAAGGTTCGATGTATTTGTATCCCGACAACCGTCATAGTCACAACTAGCGCATCACTTTGATCTTGCAGGATCCCTTGTGTATCTCTTTCCAAAAATCCGAACCATTCTGGGTCCGATGGGATGTCGTACTCTAGCTCCAAGGATGCCACATTGTAGTTCTGCCATACGCGAGCATTTCGTGCCATCCTTCGTCGAGCTCTTCTAGACCTTATTAGGCATTGATTTCTACTAATTAGTGTCTTGATTTCAGTTCGGTGTTGGACGTCATGCATTTGAGGTCCTGGCCGAGCTGGAGGGGTTACCCTCTGTTGGTTAGGATGTGGGATCCCGATTGACGTTACTTCTCGAGGTTTTGCCACAAATTCTTGTAAATGACCTCGTCGAATGAGAGACTCCACCTCTTTTTTTAGGTTCCTGCAATTGTCTGTGTCATGCCCTGTAGTCCTGTGGTAACGACAGTACTTCCCTTGGTTTTTCCCAGTAGGTTCTTTTCTCAAAGGTGGAGGTCGGAAACAAGTTCCCTTTTCTCCCCCTTGTAGGAAGACCTCTTCCAAGGTTGCGTTCAAAGGATGGTATTCATGAAATTTATCGGGATACGGCCTGGAGCGGCCTTGATCCCTCCTGTCCCTTCTCTTTTCTCGACCTGGGTCCTTTTCTGTTTGCTTTCCTTTAGCTCGCAATGGAGATCGTGGGATTAGCTTGGAATCCTCTTGATCTGACGTGGCTTCCTCCGCGCTTATGTATTTCTCAGCTCGTCCCAAGAGTTCATGGTAAGTCCGAGGTCCGTCCTCATGTACAAACCACCAAAACCTCATTTTTGGTCTTAATCCTGATAGAACTGCCATAAGCGCGACGTCATCTGAAATCTTTTCTACCTCCATGGATTGCTTATTGAATTTGTTCAAGTAGCTCTTGAGTGATTCAGTTTTTCCCTGCTTTATACTTACTAGCCTCTCCTTAGGTGTGGTTCTTGCCTTTGAGCCTATAAACTGAGCTAAGAATGCCGTGGCGAGGTCGTCCCAATTTTTTATGGACCTCTGGTGTAGCCTCCTAAACCACCTTGGGGCTTTATCCCCCAAGGTTAAGGGAAAAGCACGACACATTATGGCGTCTCCAGCTCCTTGCAATTCCATCCAGGAGGCATATTTGTCCAAGTGACTGAGGGGGTCTCCTTCCCCGTCGTATCCGGTCACCTGGGGCATTTTTAACTTTTCGGGTAGTGGCTCTGCCAGAATGTCCTCTGTAAAGGGGGAGTGTCGCTTGGTAAGATATTCCTCCGTACTTCCTTTATTTTTGGCTTCTAAGTTAGCTATGCGCTTCTTGAGGGCGCTCATTTCAGGTTCAGCTTGTTCTACCGGGCGAGGCTTATCATGTTTATCCAGGGGCGTCAGTGAATGTTGAGAACCTAGCCTGTTGAATACACTATTTGTTTTCCTGGCTGTTGGTTTTGTTGTGGCAGGAGAACTCCTGACTTCTTCAGTTCGTTCTTTAGAAGATTCTCCACTAGAGAACTGGAGAGTTCTTTTGGTGGAGAGTCGCCTGCTCCTTCCTTGTTGATGGGATTCTACCTCATCATTTTTTGGTGGATTTCGAGCTTGTTTCTGCTCCAATCGACTGACAACATTTGTCAGCCTTTCGATAGCTTCCCTCATAGCCACCATCTGAGGGTCGGTAGCTTCGTCACGATCTCGTTTTTCAAAGTTCATAGGGTGGCTAGTTTGTTCGGGGTAAGTATGGGATCGATTTCCAGATATTGAAAATTCACAATCATGCTGGTTTATAGGTTTTGTGGAGAGATGGAGCTGTTTTCCCAAGTTGGGCCCTCCTTCTAGCGCCAAGCTGTTGACGTTAAAAATTGTATAGACAAGATTCAAGCCAACTTAAGGGAAGATATGTGAAGTTCTTATTGGAAATATTCAAGTGTTTACAAGAATTTGATACAAATAACCATTTCTTCCTCGTGTAATCAGAGATATTTACAATATGGAAAATATGCTAAGAGATTATATAGAATTGTATTCACGTTTTTTCTTCCCCCCTTTTTTCTGGGGCTGTGGGTCCCTATTTATAGGGATAATATGCATGCATGTTGCACCTCTTGTCTTTTCACTGCAATTCCGAGCTGAAGAAGTACAATGGCTGGTGCGACAGGATTGGTTGCCGAACTAGATTTTGTCAGAGCTCTTCAGAACATTAATGGTAGGTGGCCCCTAGTAATTAATGCATTACTTAGAGGGGGCAGCTAACACTTTTAATTGGAGGATTATGGGGGCAATGATGTAAGACCTTTCCAGGTGCATCTCCATAATTGGGTGCTTATATATCCTGTCAGAGATTTCTCATCATTGCAATATCTTTTGCCTTAGGAGACTACACAAGCTTCATGCAGAAGGAACCTATATCTGATCTGACCTCATTTATCCGAGCTCAACATATCATCCACTTACGGCATAGATCAATCCGACCTTAATTACCTCGGAGGTCAGCTCCAAATCTCAACATGTCATCCACTCGTGACGTAGACCAATCCGATCTCAATCACCTCGGAGGTCAGTGTCAACAGTAATGATAATGAATTTCTTTTTCTTGAATACGACGGATGTGTTCCCTCAAAATTGGATTGAACTCTGCAATCATTTCAATTAAACCTAAAAAATTCTCATTATCTTTTTCATAAATTTTCTCGTTAGTCCCCCGAAATGCCAGATTATTCTTACATAGAAAGCTAACAATAGAAACTATCCTCACAAAAACTTCTCTTCAATGTTCTCTACCTTTGTTGATTAGATCTTGCACAGCTTTATCAATTGTTAAATTCTCTTGTAATCTCCTTTCCAATTCAATCCATCTTCTCATGTTATACATGTGCCCATTAGTAGTTTCATGACTTTTAAGCCTAAAACTAAGATTTTTCCAGTCATTGATTCCTTCATTAGTTGATTGAATATTGTTTCCTTCTTGCTTAAACAACTTACAACAAAAGCAAAATACTTTATCCAATGAAATTGAGTAGACCAACCATTTTCTATCACTCTTCTCACCATTTGCTAAATGCCGAATATAATATGTAGAAGAGAAATGTCTATTTTTTGAATCTTTTGGAAAAGTAAAACAATCCTCTCTAAGGGGGCCTCTTTTCACTAACAAGTCTATCAAGTTTTGATCAATAGTTTCCCAATTTCCTGGATCACTAATGTCGAAATGCGAAAGTACACATTTTTCAATTTCCTCCAGATTTTCTTGCTCATGATCTACTAAAATTTCATGCTCTTTATTCATATTATCTTCACTTTGAACCTTTTCATTTTCAAATTCTTTATCAACCAAATCTTTCATTGGACATTCTCTTTTATTATTAATAATATTACTACCAAGAAACTTGTCCATAGCTCCCACTTGAGATTGAATAAATTCTTTAGTTTTTTTTTTTTTCTTTTTTCATGTCCAGACAAATACTTTCTAGTAGACATATTAAAGCAATATAAAAAACAAAATAAATACAATATTAAACTTTAAATTAGTTGAGGAACAATAAAACCTAGCAGTTCGTGCAATGTCACAAAAATGCCCACTTGATCACTCTCAACCAAATGTTGTGTCTACTCCCTTGATAAATAAATCTCCAGACACTTTTGATCTGTACGCAAAGAGTGAGGAGACCCTTTTTGGTTAAATTGTATCTTTGAAAGTTTAATTCAAAGAGAGAGAGAATTTATTGTACGTTGGGTTTAAAACAATAAAGGTAGGTGACTGTTGAGTGGCATTTGAAGAGACAAAAAAGACTTTTTACTTGGTTAAGAAAAAGAAAAGGGATGTTTGGAAGATAAATGGTCAAATTAGTTATAGAAATAGAAAGTTATGGTTGTGATATATTTATATGATAAATAAATGTAAGTATAAATTTTATGTCATATATATATATATATATATATATATATATATATATATATATATATATATATATATATATATGTATATATATATATACATATATATATATATATATATATTTTTTTTTTTTTTTAAAGATTTTTATATTTTTAATTTTTATTAATTTCTTGTGTTTGCATATGACAATTTTATTTTAAATAATTTCACTAATATAATTTCCGTTTCTCTTCAACCAATCAATTAATCTTATAAAATTCGAGGCCCTCGTAAAAGCGGGGCCTTAGGCTGCCACCTACCCCGCCTATAGTCAGGGCTGCCACTGCATGCTTCCAGTTTGGCCATGCGCTTCACTGCCTTCCGCATTTCCATCTTTCTCTCCCAGCCTTTGCTTCATCGACCTCGTCGCCATCTCTAGAAGCACCTGGTAGTACATCTGCAGTATTACAAAGTTACCATTTTACCCATTTTAAAATTAGTGAAAATGATGAAAAGAAGTTTGGTGGCCATGATGAAACGTTATATGAAATTGGGTGGCTATGCTGACACCAAATATAAAGTTGGGTGATCATGATGAAACAAAATCAAGTTAGGTGGCTATGGTGACACTAAGTATAAAGTTGAGTGGCTATTGGTGGATTTAACCATTTTAATATTACGTTGTGTATTAAGAATTAAATAATTTTGCTAGTTTTGCATATGTTAGTAAGCCTTTATATGGTGCCTACTAAAAAGAGTTTTTTTTTTTTTGGAAAATGTATTTTAGAATAGTGATTTTTTGAAAAATGTATTGTTAAAAAGTAGGAAAATTTTTTGAATTTACGTGCAAAGTATTTTACTGTGAGAATGTGTGATTGAAAATGAGTTTTAGAAAAAAAAAGTTTTTGAAAAGTGGTAGACAAACATGGCTTAAATGTCGATTTTAGAATTATGTGATTTATTCGATTTATTTTGTTATTGGATTTGAACAATTTATGGCCTTATTTATTGGTAGTGAATATGTATTGTTTATCGAGATTTGTAAAAAATGAGCTGGACCTTTTGATTTCAATTCTTTATTGGAATAGTATTAATATTTATTTTGCAATTATTGTTACTACAAATTTGGAATGGAAGACAAATGTTCACCGTCTTTACAAACTGGAGGACCTAGGAATGCAATTTTAGCTTAATTTTGACTCCAACCAATAAGGAGGAGGAGGCTGGCGATGGAGGTTCCTCAAAATGCAACAGCAACCGTGAATGTTGTCACCAGGTTCAATGTAAGGCTGCATAACCTTCGAGAGTCATCATTACAACTGAACAGGTGGTAACGAGCCGGGCCGAGCCCGAGCTTTTTTCAGACCGAGCCGGGCCCGGCTAAAAAAAATGAGGCTCGGCCCGAGCTTTTGGCCCGAGCCTTAGCGGGCCGAGCCAGCTCGGATTTTTTGGTTTTTTTTTTTCCTCTTTAGTCGCTTTTGTGCAGCTTAAAAATAGTCGTCATAGGGCAAAGATGTCGTCGCCCAAAGAAGAAGCTTTGCTCAAGCATCGGTGCAGTGCATTTTGTCGGGCAAAGAAGCTTGCGCCCAAAGAAGAAGCTTCAAAAAAAAAAAATTTTTTGTTTTTTACGGAGGCTCGCCTGGGCCACGGGCCGGCCCAGGCACGAGCAGACTCCCCAAAGTGGGGCCCGGCTCGGGCTTTTTCCGAGTCGGGCTCAGGCCGTCCGAGCCTCCGAGTTTTTTTGCCACCGCTAGGTTGATGTGGGTATCAATGCCATCACTCCCATGAGAGATGGAGATGATGGGGCCCACGATGTCATGACCTTACAGTTTTTTGGGTTTTTAATGGATTCTTATCTCTCATCGTTGATGGCAAGGTGATGGTGTACCAATTTTGGACCAGGTAACACGCTTTTTTGGCCAAGTTTGGGGTCTCTAAAACTGTAGGTTGAAACCATCAATCGAGATATTACTATTTGGGTCGATTTTTACTTGAGAACTGAAGGCAACTGTTTTGGGCCATTGCAATTAGGCCAATTCTTGAGAAATTGGACTGAAGACGTGGATCTCTGCACAGTAGGCTTAGTTAATTTGGGCAAAGATTAGATGCTTGCAGCAATGCAAATTTAGGCTGTATAGAACAAATAGAAAATTGAAGAATTGGGCCAAATTGTGGTCCAATTGGATCTTTAATTAATTTGTAATTGGGAAAATTAGGCCGACTGTCCTTAAAAAAAAAAATCATCTTTGATTAATACCCTTCAAACTAAATCAAAATTATATTACCGTATTAATTACTTCTCTCAACAATCTCACTCTCGTCTCTGAGTCTCTCGCCTCGATGCCATCCATCGGCAGAAGAAGAAGGTAAAGGTCTCTCATATCTCGATGTCTCGCCGTCTTCCACCACCGACCGCCGGGTCCCTTCATCTATTTGGTTAGTCGTACTATCAACACTACAAATTTATTGTCGCCTTTTGCACATGTCAAATTCGGATTTCGAAGAGAAATTTATTTCACTTTTATACCTAAATTTCCTCAAATTCTTATATGTAAAAGATCTAGGTTTATCATTGTAAGCGGAGCAAGATGTTGGTAAAATGAAGGTTGTGACTGAACTTGTGGAGGAACATGTCGTGGGTTCCATTTTCAGAGGGATGAGCTTATTTGTTTGGGGATGTCGATTATTCTTCTCCAGTCTAGGTATTGAGCTTAGGGATGTTGATTATTCTTCTCGTTGAGGCATTTATTTGTATGCTTGTTAACAGTAAATAATACAGTTTACAGGGTAATTATAAGCTTCTGCTTTTTGAGCCATGCCATGTTCTCTATTTTACTGTTTTTGTTTTCCATTTGGACATGGGGACAAAAAGATCTTACTTTATTTTTTTGTGTTTGTTTCACTTCACAGCCAGGGACAACTTGGTATTCTTGCAAAAATGGTTCCTCAAATTCCCACAGTACAGAAATAGAAGTTTCTATATCACTGGTGAAAGCTATGTTGGTAGGTTTTTTGGTGCCTGAAATTTACAATATTCATTAATTGAATGAAGTTTATGAAGAGATTAAATCTTAAAGATGCTTATTATTTATCATTAGGCCACTATATTCCCCAACTAGCAGAGATTATGCTACTATTCAACAAGAAAGAGAATCTGTTCAACTTGAAAGGAATTGCGTAAGTTGTCTAATCTTTAAAAACACGTTCTTTGCATTACTTAAAAAAATTTGTGAATGTTTTGCGACACATTCAGGGAAAAATAGATTGAGATCATGGGTTGAAATAAACGATTTGGTACAAATAGCTTAGGAGTGGAAATTTGAAAATTACAAAATGATCCCTGAATGTTTTAGTTATATTTTGATGATGATGAATTCTGCCGAATGTTTTCCAGGGGAGGTGGATTGGACTTGGGGAATGCGGGAAAAACAACAATTGGATCTGAACAAGTCTTGACAAAAGATATCTAACTCAGAGAGGCATCGAACTTACCACTAATGTATTGTGTTATCAGAATGTGGTACAGTAGATTTTAATAAAAGTGATACTAAACTTTAAAAAGTGACATACATAAAAAAGTGACATTGTGTCACTTTTTACACAATGCTTTTTACTTTCAAAATACTTTTTATATTTACTCATGTTCATGTTTGCTCAAGACAATTTGGATGTTTTCGATTGGTGTTTGTGCCACTTTTTTGAATCCGTCACTTTTTTAAAATTTGTTACTTTTTTGAATTTTGTCACTTTTTTTAGTTTTGTCACTTTTTTTAATTTTTTGTCACCTTTTAAGTTTTTGTCAATTTTAAGAAGATAAAAATGAAATAATATGTTATATTTTCCTAACATAATCAGCATGTAGATTGACATGAACGTGGTGATTATTTTAAGAATATGATTACTAGTGCTGCATAAATGGATGATGCTATTTTGGTATTTGTCAATTTTTTTTTTCTTTTTTTTTTTTTTGTTACTTTTTTGAGTTTGTGTCACTTTTTTAAAAAAAAGTCAAAAAAGTGACTTTTTTTATAAAAAAAATGACATTGTGTCACCTTTTTCATTTTACACAATATTTTTTACTCCTAAAAACTTTTCATATGATTTTTCAAAATACTCCTAATTTTAAGGGTATTTTTGTAAGTACCTCTTTGTAATTTGTGTTTAGGTTTGGATAATAAATTTTTTTCTAATTAATTTAGTTATTGATAAAATTACCCTAAATCCTACATTTTAAGTTTCAAATTCGAAATTTTTTTCATATTAAAAAAATAGATAAAATTATTTTATTTTCAATAATCAGATAATAATAATTTATTAAATAAATTATATATTATTTTTATATCTAATCTCTCTATACACTATCACTTTCTCTCTCTACTCTATCATTATCGAATAATGCTACTTATACATAAGAAGTTATATAATGATTTGCATACAGATAAGGTGTCAAAAGAGAGTGGAAAAGTTTTTTTTTTCTTTTTTGTATTTTTTTATTGAAGAATTTTGATCCAATTATACTTCACCGCATCATGTGTGTGTAAACCATTATATAAATGTAGCATAGTCGATCTTTATCACGGTCTCTCTGATCTTTCTCTCAATCTATTTACACCCAAATCTGTCCATCGGCCGCCACTAAACTCCAATCGCCGTCATTGGAAACCAAACTCTAGTGACACATATCTATATGATTTAATCGGTAGTTGGCTCTCTCTCTCTCTCTCTCTAGTAATCTACTGCATCAAATAATGTCTTCAAATGCTGAATAATTAGAAAATGAAGCTCTAATACCCGAACAAGCACCGCTATCCATCGATCCAGATCCTGATTCAACCGATCGAATCCATCATATTGACGTACAATCACCTAATGCAGTAGAAGATTCCAAAATTGATGTCGTAATTGAATTCGACAAAGTACAATCAGGCGCAAAGCCATCAAATTCTAGATCGAAAAAAATTTGAAGTGTGATAAAAGAATATGAGGAGAAGAAGATGAAAACGAATGACATGAGAGAGTGAATTGAAGTTGAAATAAGATCAAGGGAATGAGTTGGAGGTGAGGTAGACGTGGTGGTTGTGGTGTGGTGGAGGTGATGGTGGATTTGAGGAGGTGGGGATGATTGTTATAGATTTGAGGTGAAAGTGGTAGTGATGATGATGGTAGTGGTAGGTCGTGGATTTGAGGTGTCGAGTGTAGCGAAGTGGGATGGGTGAGGTGGGGGAAATGAAAAGTAATGTGTGATCAGTTAATTGAGTAATTGAGATCAGTTAATTTGGTATTTGTGATAAATAAGTTGTGGCATTTTAAAATGTGTGATTTGCAACTAGATTTATAATTGTGACCTACAATTTGTGCCTTTGTAACTTGACCTTGTGTAATTTATGACTAGTATGTGATTGTGACCATAGAATATATGCTATTGTGACTTTGACATGATTAATTAATTAACGGTCAAAAAATTTAATGAGGTGGTCACAAATGTGAACAATTGATTTTTGAAAGAAAGAATTCCACAAATTTCTTAAATTTGAAAGTGTATTTTGAAACTATAGTAATTATGTATTTTTCCCTTAATTATTTCTTTAACTAAATTTTGAATGAATGTCATTTATATAACATGCCATGTAGATGGCATATACACTGCTCTACGTAGTATACCGTCATGCATGGTAGATAATGTTTATTTTCTTTTATAAATTATTTAATCGAAAATGATAAATATTATTATTCGCAATTGGCAACTTTAATTAAATTGGTTGGAAATTAAAATATTAATTTCCAAGAATGTGTATGCATTATGCTAAGAGCTTGTTTGGTATAGATTAAAATCGGATTAAAATTGAAAAACTAGTCGTTATTGTTGACTTTTATTAGACTAGTGGGACCCAATAACGACTATATTTTCAATTTTAATTGAATTTTAATTCTTCTCAAACAAGCTCTAATATATTTTAATGGCTTCCCTATAGAAGAGTTGCACTATTTCGGTTGGCCCAATTAGGTGATAAATTTTCAAGCACGAATTAATCGTGATTGTCTTATATGTAACATAATTAATTTGGAACTAAAAAAATCGTCAATATTGAAGTTATACACTTAAATCATAGACATCATGAGAAATTCCTCTAGAATAATCAAATGATATCATTAATAGCCAAATTCAAGCGATACTAAATTAATATTGTATGAGATGCTGAGATACATTGAATTTAGTGGGAATGTTCCAAGCTAGTCATAAATCACAGTACCTTCTTCTGTAAAATGATACGTTTAAGATTTTACGGTTTCGGTAATCACCATATTATAGCGTTCGTTTCACCCCATTATTTCAAATTATAACGAGAAGAATAATAATTTTTTGTAGAATATATGGTTAAAAAATAAAGAAAAGTTTTCGAATTGAATTAATAGCAGAAAATTCCCTTAGAAACATTTTCAAATGTGAAATACTCCATACCTATTGGAAATCGCAGAAAATCCTCATTTTTGAAATATTTTGTGCGAAAACTTCCCTGCCGTCAAGATCAATCAAAATTTCCATTTAAAACAGTAAAAAATGTCAAAACTAAGAGTGTGTTTGGTAGAGATTTTTTGGGAAAGAATTGATTTTTGAATAGTGATATGATGAGAAATGTGTGGTTGAAAAAGAAGAAAAAATATTGATGTGATGGAAAATATTATTTTATTGAAGAATGTGTGGTTGAAAATGAAAATTAATTTACTGTAGAAAATGAGAATTCGTACCAAACAGGCTCTAAAAAGGAATAATTGTAAATTCAGTAACCAAACTTTTTATTTTTTTGCAAATCATACCCAAATTTATTATATGTGCTACCACAATCCCAAACTTTTAAAACTTTATTTTTCACCCACCCCCACCTCATCTTCTTCCTCAAAACTTTATTATTTTATTTAATCCCTTTTAAAACCCTCCTAAATCCTTCGTCCCAAATTCCTTATTTCTTTTCACATCCTTGAGATTACACTTTAAAACCCTCTTCCTAATCCTAAATCCACAAGTTCTGAAACTATGATTGATTCTTCTACTCCAAATGCGAACTCGTTTCCCAATCCTTGGGCATCTACTGGAAGTACGCTTTATTTTGCTCTAACCATTTCTTATTTTGGTTGTTTAGCTAGTAATTAGTGCAAACGAACTCATAGGAGTAGGGATACCCTCGAACTCATAATCATACAACCAATTCGTATTTCTCGGGAAATCCATTTCCGATTAGCTTCCAGAAAAGTGATATTATTTTCCCATGTGGAGGGAATTGAGTTGCCGAGGGATTTATATTCACCCGTTTGGTAGAGAAACGAAATTTGATTTTCCTGGTGTTGAAAAGGAATTGGGAAATCTGATGAAATAGAAATTTAAATTAGGGCAAGTTTCAATTGGTGAAAATTGAAAAGTCCCCTTCAGAAGTCAATGAACCACTCTCAAATCCAAGAAACTTTCAGGTGTAACTCTCATGCAACTTTTTCTAACACTTAAGTCCCTGACTATCAATTTTACAACATTTAATCCTTGATCATCAAATTTTTTTTTCTGACATTTAGATCCTTGATCATATTTTTTCTAACATTCAGGTGTATGATTTCTTGGTGGAGGAGAAGTGTAATCTTGGGGAAGAGAAAAAGAAATGAGGAATTTGGGGTGAATGATTTAGGAGGGTATTAAATAAAATAATAAAGTTTTGGGGAAGAAGATAAGATGGGGGTGTGGTGGAAAATAAAGTTTTAAAGGTTTAGGATTGTGGGTGGTACATATAAAAAATTTGGGTATGATTTGCAAAAGAATAAAATGTTTGGGAACTGAAATTGTAATTATTACTTTTTAATTTTGACATTTTTTACTATTTTAAACAACAAATTTGACGAATCTTGACTATATGAGGGTTTTTCACACAAAAAAATTTCAAACATGGAGATTTTCTATTATTTCCAATAGATGGGGACATATCGCATTTGAAAACGTTTTTAGGAGGTTTTCTGCTATTAACCATTTTTGGATTTATGTGCAATAGTATTTTATTGTAGAATAAATAGTTGATAAGTAGAGAGAAAAAAATAAATTGTAATTTAATAAAAAATAATGAGAGTCAAATGGGGGCATAGTAATATGGGCAAATTAGTCCCATGCTCTTAAAAAAACACAAATTAGATTAGTACCTGAGACAAAATAAAACCTCCAGGACCGTATTTAATTAGTTAATAAAATCCCCAATTCAAACTAAGCCATTTCTCTCTAACTCCTCCTGCGACTTTTTTCTTGTCTCCGTTGACCGCAAGCCTCATTCTCATTCTTAATCTTTGCTAGCACCAACGCCGTTCATTTTTTATATCAAACTTTTCTTCTATCTCTGTTGCCCTAGACAATATCTAAGAATGTTAGAGAGACAATTGCATGTACTGAAGCCCTAATTGTTTTTATCTGGTGTTATCATGAATTTGAAGGGTGAGATGAATGGTAATATTCAATTTTTAACAATAGATAGTAAATTGCTGTGTTTCTTTCTTCCAAAGGCATGCTCTTCATTTGAAATTTGAGTTTTGTCTATGTTTCGTGTCATTTATTTGGTCACTTCCGTGTTCGCAGGTTCTACCATAACTAGTCAAAAGGAGTGTCGTAGGGGGGACAGGACGGGCCGTAGCCCGGTCCAATCCCCAGCCCACTTCATTTTTTGGTGTAATTTTTTTCTTTATGTAAAAAAATAAAAATAAAAATTCATGTGTAATTTTATTTTTATTTTTTAGCTAGTAGTCCGGTCATGGATCTGTACCTCCGTACCTGGGAGTGTGCTGATCTTTCGCCTAGGATTGCCAGCCAATGCCATTGTTTAGAAGAAATTTGGAGTGGTGGGGAATTTTTCTTTTTCGAGTTCAGTTGAAGTCTTTTAAGGTCTGATGTTAGAAATTTATATGACACCTATACTAAACAAGTTCCTATTTTTGTGAGAAGTCAGATTCTTTACCCATTTTCTGATTTCCTATATGATTGTAGCAAAGGTGCGCCATTTATGTGTTTATTGTAGATGTGTCGGCTCTTGGGCTATTCCAGTTGACTCTCCATAGTGGTACGTGCAATTTGCTTGTATGTGAAATTTGTGTAGTTTATGTGGGTACATCATGAGAAGACATTTGAATTGGATTGCCTACTAGTGTTGTGTAAAATTTTCGATCGATCACCGACTTTCGATCGTGGTTTATTACTTATGACATGCCTTATAAGATTTCGTATGCATTTTTATTATATATGGTTGATCACCAAATTTTTTCTTCATTGGCAAATCGTTCTAATAGTTATCTCTCAAAACTTTGTATTTGACATTCTAAGATGAATATAACCACTTGAAGAATTTGATATGGAGAAGTATCTAGTTACTATTTACTTCAAGATGAGTTGATACAAATGTTAGCATAAGAAAACTAAAATTGAACGATTCCCCCATCCCCCTCCCCCCCTTCCCTTCACAAGATTGAACCGTAGATGTGATAAAGCAAATTTTGAAATTGTAGAGTTCACCCGTAGAGGAGAATCTAGTAATGTTTGTTTTTTGTATTTTAGGTTCTCGCATTAGGGATGACAATCTGGTTCTGGTTCAAGGTTTGCCTCGGCTAAAATCATAACCGCACCACCAAATTGTTGGCCATACCATAACCGCACCATAACCACGTGTTGGTTCGGTTTGGCTCGCCGTCAGATCGCGGTTTGGTTCGGCTCGGTTAATAACCACAAAAATAAATTATTTTTTTATAAGTCCAAACTCTAACCGTCAAATTGAAAAAAAAAATTATGAAGAAAAATCAATAAAAACAAAAACACAATACTAAGCCAATTGCAAAATTTCCTGGATTGGTAAATTACCAAGCTCTCGCAAACTATATAACCCAAAATATATGTTGAATTTTGGAATTTCATTAATAACATCGGCAAAAAGCCATATTAATTCTGTAACCAAATTAATAATTCGACTCTATTTCTTATGAACATAGAGAAACTGAAGAACGCATAAACTAACAAGCAAAACATACTAAAAATCACATTTTTTGGGCCACACATTTAAATAATTTTATAAAGAAAATGCAATCAAGTATAATGTATATGGGTTTTGTTGAATTGTACATGGAAGATGGTTTGAAGCCAATGGACGCAGAACAACTCAGGGAGTGTACTCACAAGATGGTAAACTTCGTTGCTTATTACTACAATTTGAAGTTGAGGTACAGGCAGCAGAGCATCGACATATTTGATTTGGTTGGTTCATTGGTTGAGTGGATGAGTGTTTTGTAAGTTTTGTTTTTAATTTTCAATTTTAATGTGTAGGGTTAGAGTTAGGTTACTGAGTCAAGAGTTTACTAGTAATGTTAATTGGGCTAGAATTTTAGGGAAACCCAATTGTCAAAATTGCCCAATTAATTTTGGGAAAGAATAATGGAAACCCAATTGCCCAATTAAAATTTTTTTAACGGGTAATCGGTTTGGGGTCGGGCACCGTTGCTAAATACCATACCCGCCCCACCCCGAACTGGGTGATTAAAATTAAAACTATAATTACCCCATTGCACCATCGGTTCGATTTTTTTCGTCCCATTCGGTTCGGTTAACCGCGATTTTCGGTTTTAACTGCTAGAATTGCCATCCCTATTCTACATCCAAGCTTATTATCTAGCTTTTGTTTCACTGTCAATATTAATTTATTTTATTTTTATCTTTTCAAATTTTCAACATGAGATATTGAATTATTGACGCGAACATAATAAAGCTAGGGAGTTCAGCCATGTGTAGTTAAAGTCGACTTAGTGCCAAGACATTGAGTTCAGCATACCCATGAAAATTCTGTCACTTTTTGAGTGTGTCCTTGGATTTTTCAAGTGTAGGAGATTCGTTTACTTATCAACGGATTCTCCAAGCCACACCGGACTTTAATGATGCAAATTTAATCAAGCACCACCATTCTGGTGATCTTTTCCGCGGTATTGATAAGTGTATTTTGTACACTTATTTAGGCCATTAAACTGAAGTATATGTTAGTATTTTAGATGAGTTATAGCTTAATTTTGTGCTAATTGTGTTTGTTTGGGTCAATTCAACGCAAAGTAGTATATTTGGAAGAAAGGAACGAAAAATGTGCCAAAACGAAAGAAATACAAAGTTTGGGGACAAAAGTGTAAACATCCAATAGTTAGTTCGGAGCACAAAACGATGATTGAAGATCATATATGATCAATTGGATGCAATTGGAGGTCAAATGAGTAAAATATAGCGGAAGTATTTTCACAAATCAATTTTCGGCCGAATAAGTTATACTCCGGATTTTTAGTCTCAACTTGAGACCTATTTTTCGAATAGCAAACGTTCGAACTGGAAAAATTGTATTTCTAGAAGAATTGTAACTCTTTTAAGTACCTTTCCAATGCATTTTAATCACTACAATCGGATATTGTATAGGAAGTTATGGCCAAAATAACGAAAGCTAGTCAGGAACAAATCAAAGTGAACTCAAGGGCGAACGGAGATAATTCATGGCGCGCTCGGCACTTATTTTCTCCAACCGAGAGCCATTTGGCTCAACAAATAAGTGACGGTGGTTATGCTTGTGTGCATGCGGGCCATTTCCGTAAACGAATCATTAGTTTCCTTTCGCGATTCAAAGTCTTTTGTAACCCAAATTAGACGTGGTTTTGATTTATTTTCCGCTTTTATAAAGAGAGAATGACGGCTACACAAGAAAAACCCTCGCCTCTTACCTCTTCATACAAATATTATCATCAAATTCATCAAAAATAAGGGGTCAATTACTATTTTTTGAAAGAGTTGATCAAGCATTTGCAATGAATTGAAGGTCAATTACATCAAGATTTTGAAGAATTCAACCGTGGAATTGAATATCAGCATCTTTAAATTATTTCATGATCCGGATGATATTTTTCTATTATCCTTCTTGTAATTTATATATTAACATGCTAGGCTAGATCTTTTTTTTGTATTAGATGAAGATGAACCATATTTGTTTATTTGTTTTATTTCAAGGCTAGTAGTTAAGTTTATTTCTTGTGATTCTTGATTAGTTTTGCATACTCATTGCATTATTTAACTGATTGGCCATCAATTACATAATTAGTTGCTTATTGTAGTGTTGGGAGACTCAAAATTAGTTTAGAACGCGACAAAATTAACATATGTATAATAAATGTTAGGAATACCATTTATCAAATTGTAATCTTATAGATAAATCAAACCTTAATGCATTTTAATCATTCGAATTCGAGTTAGGAATAGATTCGGGTCGCGGTTATGATATATTTATTTTTGAAAAGAAAATTATATATCATAGCTTTATCGATTGTCAAGAACGTATAAACGGAACTACATTACAAATCAAGAATTGAAATGGATAGCAATAGGCGGATTCGAGATCCAATACAATCATCTATAAATTGATAAAAATCACATTTTTACAGCTTTCTTAAATTAATTTAACATAAAACAAAATCAAACTCTCTTTCGTTTACATAATTCGAATCCCATAAAAAGTTAGTAAACTTGAATTGAATTTATTTATTGTGGGACGATAACTCTTAACATATTAATTCTATTACTTGTCTACGACCCGTACATTTGAGTGCACGAACAAGTTTTTGGCGCCGTTACCGGGATTCGTTTACTTATAAGCATACCCATGAAAATTCTGTCACTTTTTAAGTTTGTCCTTGAATTTTTCAAGAGTAGGAGATTCGTTTACTTATCGGCTGATTCTCCTAGCCACATCTGATTTTAATGATGCAAATTTAATCAAGCACGGTCATTCTGGTGATCTTTTCCGCTTTATCCTTGAAGGCGGGATCCCTATAGTCATCAAGAAGATTGATTTGCAGTCATCAGTCAAAAAGGAAAGTTACATGTTATAAATGGACCTTTTTGGTAAGGTTTCTCAATCCAGATTGGTCCCTCTCTTCGGGCACTGCTTGGAGAATGAGAAAGAAAAGTTTTTGGTCTACAAATATATGCCAAATGGAGGCCTATCCAGTTCTTTGTTAAAGAAAATGAATTCAGATGACAACAGTTTACAGTCGCTGGATTGGATAACAAGACTGAAAATTGCAACCGGTGCTGCCGAGGGTCTTGACTTACCTACAACACAAGTGTACTCCCCCCACTTGTTCACTGGTATTCTGAAAACATTTTGCCTTGTATTACAATTTCCTTGACATTTTACTGTTTCCAGTTTAAGCTGGCTGTGAGGTCAATATTTGGATCTTGACATGCAGAATGCGTTACTTTATCATAGTTATCTGATCACAAGAGACTGCTCATTGATTGATGAAAAAACAAAACGAACTGGAGTACTAAGCAGAATAATATGCTTCGGATTTGATTTGATTTGATTTTGTTTCCCAAACTGTCAAATGCATGGCTAACATTTTCCTTCCCGAGAATCAATGGAAGCTTGGGCGGAAGTACTCATGTAGTAGGCAGGAAATAAATTTTTTGAGAGCAACGCAATTACTTTCTTTCTGGTACATTAGCTACATAGTTTTAATTATAATGTGCAAGCATGCTCATCTTTATTTTTGACATCTTTGAGGCCCCAAATGCTAAAATTTGGACCTGTTATAGGCTATGTTCTTTAGGCCTGCTGGTTTTTGGATATTAAATCTATGCTTGAACGTCAAAGGTGTAGAACTTTTTGTCTGCAACTTGGCTGTTGCCCAAATTGCTAAATTTTGAAAATTCTAATTTCTCAACTTTTTATCTAGGGTGTGATGATAGATGCCTGCCAAAGTTTTTACTTGATATTAATTTTTACAATCAGATTGAAATGTCCGGCAGCAAGAAGAAAATTGAGCATAATTTGCAAGCTGAAGCAAAATAAGAACTAAGCCCCTGTTTGATGCCCATTAAAAATAGTTTTTTTTTTGGGAAAATAAGTTTTCGAATAGTGATTTTTTGGAGAATATGTGGTTAAAAGTAGGGAAAAGTTTTGGGTTTACGTGCAAAATATTTTATTGTGAGAATGTGTTGTTGAAAATGAGTTTTAGAAAAGAGAAGTTTTGGAGAATGGTAGACAAACAAGGGCTCAAGTCTTAATTCCCAATAGAGCTGAAGCATATTTTTCCCTCTGCTTGATGATTCCTATGCATTTTTGTTTATCAGTAAATGTAAATTTTATTGATCAAAATTCATGTACAAGTACGCTGGGCTTACCTGGGCAAAACAAAGATCAAAAAATGTACAAATGAAAAAGATCTATCAACCCAACGCTAGAGACTCAACATGAACCAAACATTAGGAAAAAAATAAAAAAAAGACTTTGTATGCATGTGTTTTAATCTTCTCACCGTGCTATCAATACATGATTTAAGATCTTCAAAAATCATTCTAATCTGCACCATCCAAATTTGGTAGACCGTGCAAGCAAATGCAATTTTCTTGGTTTTAGATTGCCATGATGTGCCTCGGGCTTCTTTCTTCATCCACTTCAATACGCTAAGTATTTTTGTCATTGATTTCCTCATTCCCAACCAACCTTTGATCTGTCCCCAGATGCTAGAAGTCCTAACATACTGACTAAATAAGTTTTAACCTGTTTCAAGGTGTGAGGCACAAAAAAACACGTCCTGTCATTGTTTAGATGCATCAATTTATCCTTCATAAAGAGCTTAGATTGCGCAGCCAACCACAGCATGAAGGAGTGTTTTGAAGTGATATTTGGTCTCCAAATCTCCCCCGTCCAGGTCTTTGTCTCTCCCTTTGGCCTAAAAAACTGATATGCACTCCCAATGCAAAACTGGCCAGAAGCTGTCCAATTGGACAGCCTATCAACAACAGCACATCCAGCGATTTTCGGCCCTCTAAGCTGATTACGAATGTCCAACAGCTTCTTGATCAAGGGAGAGTGCTTTTTCCTTGCCATATACCCACAAATACTAGCCCCATGGAAGTAAATTTGATTAATCCATTTAATCCATAGCGTCTTTCTTTCTATGAATATTCCAAAGAGATTTTGAGAGCAATGCTGAATTCCAGCATTTTAGATCTCTAAATCCGAGCCCAAGCCTCATCTTCCTGGCAAGCAAACTTTACTCCAAGCTACCAACGGTTTATTAGTACCCAAAAGGGAAGTTGTAGCATAAGCTAGTGATCTTTGAAGCAACCGTGGCTGGGATTGGAAAGATGGAAAGCCAAAAACATTCCACTCCTTGGAAAACGGCTCTAATAAGTTTCTGCTCTACCCACATAGGACAAAGATGCCTTAGACCATGCATAAATATAAGCTGTGATTTTGTTGAGATATGAGTCATAATAGATGATTTTCAACTTCCCCGGCATGTGGGATTCCCTGGCACCGGAAAGGCATGGAACCTTTGGACATATTAGTCAATTCATAGATCTCCTCAAGGTTTTGCCCATGAACTCCTGCCATATACAAGCTAGACTTGCTAACATTCAACCTTAATCCCGACATGTCTCCAAAATTAGACAATCCATCCATCAAGATGCCAACCGAAAATGGATCACCTCTAGCAAAAAGCATTAAATCATCCGCATATATGCCAAGTGTGTAATTTTTAAAGGGCTACATTTGGCATGCTAGTTAAACTCACTATTGTCCGTAACTCACTTCAAAGTTCTTGAGAAATATTCGAGGCAAGTGACAAATAAAAATGGAGATAAAGGTTAACCTTGACGAAGCCCCTTTTCCCTTTAAAGAATCCATGAAGGCCACCATTGAGCGCAATTGAATATGAAGGAGTAGAAATACATTCCATCACCCAACCTATGAACTTCGTGGGGAAGCCAAATCCATTAAGCACATCCTTGAGAAAGTCCTAATTGACCGAGTCAAACTCCTTGAGATCAATTTTGAGAAGGCATTTAAGAGCAACCCTCTTACGATTGTATTGTCTTAAAAGCTCTTGAGCAAGATGGATATTTTCTCTCGTCATACTCATGCCTTACACAAATGTGCCTTGAGCTTGATCCACAATGAACCCAAGGATAGGCCTCAATGGAGCGATTGGTCGAAAGTCTCCCACAGATGTGGAATGATATGCCTTGGGAACCACAACAATGACCCTATGATTCATTTGCTTGAGAACAAATTACAAAAATAGGGCCCAAAATAGAGACCAATACCAAATCAAAATCACTAAAATGGAGGCCCAAAACCAAATCAATTTCACTAAATAAAGATGGAGGCCCAAATTAAAGCCCAATACCAAATCAATTACCTAAACAAACACCCAACCAATGCTCAAGTTTGGATTTTCAGCAATTGTGAGGGGTGGTCGGCGATGAGGAGTGGACAACTGCAGACCGGTGGCTGTGGGTCTTCTTCTAGCGGCGACATGGCTGACTTTATGTGGGACGGCGGCGTTAGGAGAGGTGGAGTGGAGTTTCTTCCCTGTTTCTTCTCTATATTCTTATTCTCCTCTTCTCTGTCTTCTATTTTTGTGGCTGGAATAGAGACGGGTGCGTGGGTTGGGGCGGTAGAGGCGAATTGTAATACCGGGGAAGTTGTGATGATTGGCTGCGTTTTGGGTCCTGTTGTCGATGGGTGGCTGAACAAATTTATTATTATTTTTTTTAATTTTAATTTTTTTTTTTAAGGAAGGTGGTTGTGTGGGGTTGGAGATGTGGAGGTGGCGGTTGGCCGTTGGGTGTTGATGACGGGAGTGGCAACAGTGGTGTTAAGGCTGATTGATGAGTTTGGCGGCAGAGTGGTATAATTTTGGCTTGGTGGTTTGGTGTTTTGTAGGGTAGCAGCGTTTACTGTGTTTTGGACGTGAATTGAGGATGGAAGCCAGGTTTAGCTCTGATACCACTTTGATGCATGATGACTAAGAATTTAGGGTGAATTAGAATTAAAGCCAAGAAGTTAGAAGGGAAGCAAGAAGAAGAGGGGATGAGGAGGAGGAAGAGGGGAGAAAACTGTTGCAAGTCAATCTTTAATTCATCATATTCATCAAATGTCTAAATTACAATGGAAAAACCAATAAATAGCGAAAACCTAGCGGGTTTGGGTCAATCCACTACTACAAAGTCCAATAACAATAATAAATAGAAACATAAATGATAAGGTCCACTAACGATAAAATAGATTCTGATGGGTCCAATATTGTCTACATCACTCTGAGATAATACCATATTGTACTTTTTGAAGAATTTATGGGATAGTGAAAATGCTCTAGATAGTCTAGTGCATCTTTACTTTGCAATTTCATGAACTTTGTGTTTTTTTGGTAACTATTATTTCCTGCTCTCATTGTTTTGCCATCTAATATTAGTGCCATAAAGCTTGTCAGTTTACTAAATAGCTATTTAAATGGTAATTCTATTGATGGTTTCCAAATAATATTTTTATCATCCTTCGAAGAGTTTCCATAGCTATATGCCTCGTGCATCATTAAATCAATATTTGCTGACTTTATTTGTTCCGTGACTGTTTTATTTAAAATTGGTTAATAGATGTGATGTTTAGATAGATGAAAAGATTTCCAACCGCATCCAAAAGCAACCTGCCATCCCATGGAACAGTTGGGCGATTGAAGCACTCGATTAATAAGAGGGATGGAGTCAGTAATAATGACCTTTTGGAATGTTCTCTGGGTATTATTCTACGTGAATATGTCTTGAGTTCAGGAATATTATAAAAATTGGTAATGATTTTCATTTTATTATTCTTGGACTCCATTGTAGGCCCTAATTAATGTGAATTATTTTGTAATTGTTGCTCTCCAATTGATGTTGTCAATTCCATTTTTAAATATGAGCTCTTTACAATTGTACATTTGCATTTAGAGGAACCTCTATATCTATTGTATACCTCATCAGTCTCTCATCACAATAGCAATAGGAAATGCAGGGACAACCATGATTGAGTATATGAACTTGGAAGGCCTCTACTACTCCATAGACATGAGGTCCGTGAAGATGGAGTAGCTTAACAAGTAGTAAAAATCCATTCCTAGATGGCTAGTTATGGAGTACGTTTAGATTACCAATCTCATGGACACTAGATCTTGCTATGAATTGAAACTTAATCCATAATTTCGTGAGCAATAAGCAAGTAGAAGTCAGAAAAATGCTTCTAGATGGCCGATTATGGAGTATGTTTAGATTACCAAACTCTTGGACATTATATCTTGTTATAAACTGAAACTTAATCCCTATACCTTGAGCAATAATAGCAAGCAGGAGTCAAAAAACACAAAGGAAAACACATTAATAGTGATTCATCCTCAATGTGAAAACTACATCAACTAGCCTTGCAAGTCTTCACTAAAAATTAAGAAGTTCACAATATAAGCATTTCGCATCTCTCAGTCTGTGTGTCTCTGTGTTAAAATGTCTCCCCTCTAATTTCTTTTATATAATTATACTATTAAATTAACCTAAAACAAAATTTGAATGCCAAATATACGCTTGTAATAAAAATGTTCATGGTTGAGTGGATAAGTGAACACTTTAGTTGGGCTCCATGTTGTCCAACGTTTCTCTGTTATCGAATTGTTTATGGTGTTTTGGATGACATTAATGAATTTTTACCAGATTTTCTCTTTTGGCCTTTTATCTGCAAAGTGGTACTGACAATGTCAATATTTATTCATTATTGTTCTCAACAGGATGTCCAAGCTAACAGCATCCTCCTTGACGATAAATATGAAGTACGGTTTGGAGCTTGAGTGAGGTTTGCCTTCAAGAAGGAGACACTCATCAAAATAGGTTCACAAAGGTGCTGTGGCTGCCACATTGAGTATTTATATCACATCACACATACTGACCTTTTTTGTGGATGTACTTGTTCTAGCTTTTCAAGTGCTAGCTTGAAAAGATCACAATGAGTCACTATACCCGAGTGTATGACAAGGGAAATAAATATTCAATAGCAATTATTTATTCTGGTATACATTTGTAAAGGCAGTTTAGCTACTAACAAGAATGATGATGTTGACGTTATAAAGTTTATCTGTTTCGAGTCTCTGGGCCTCCCATTAGCATCAGCTAAATTCAGATTTATAGAGGTTAATACTATCTTTGGGCTTTGTGATTCATGTTAAGTTATTGTTGTACAGTTCATTCCAATTGCTCGGTTGAGGTTGTGACAAATTTATTTGTTGTATTCCGGACATCAGACCATGGTACTTCAGGTGTGTGCAGTCTCTTTTATTATAGTTCTGTTTCCGTCATTATTACTTCTTGTCTGCATATTCTACTACGTAAATGATGCCAGCTAGATGCTTCTTTATAGTGTTTGTTCTTATCACCCAGTTGATTGCAATGGATATGGGGTCTGAAGGGAACTAACATCTATGGGCAGTTTGGTTAAATTATATACTGTGATATAGAAGGCCATTAAATACTTTTCCTTACCAAGCCATTGCTAAAACCTAGATTGCAAGGAATTTTTAAACAATAACGTTTCCATTTCATGCACATTTCAGAAACTGAAACACTTCAGAAACTCTTAAGAAATGTTTTGGACACTCAAAAAGGGTTTCCTCATTTTTTCCCCCATTTTCTTTTTATAAAAAAAAAAAATCATTTCTCACATTTTCCTCTACCTTTTACGTATTTTTTAACCACATATTTTTCAAAGAAATTACTTTTCACGAGATCACTTCTCAAAAAATCAACTTCACACAGGGCTAATTAGAATACATGAACAAGCATCCTGAATTGAAAGAGTACACGAATTGAATTTTTTAGCCCTTGTTTGTCTATTGTTTATATTTGGTTTGTAAACAACCCTTTTTAGCCACATATTTCGTGGACCCATACATACTATCCACTTATGCTCATTCATTTCTATCTATTTAAAATTTAAATTGTTTATAAACAACTTCAAAACATGCTTTAAGCTAGAAATATAGTCAGTTGAACTTGGCTTTTATTCATATCTATTTCTCCTCTAATGTGTTCATTGCTAGATTTTATTAATTGCCAGTCTTGGACAAATGTGTAATATAATTTCCTCTAGAGGATCGTGGAATGCCTCTTTATTTGGCAGCTGGCTGCGCAACTGTTCCAATGTGGAGGCCATCCCAGCCGCTTCTAATGAAGTGGAAAGAATGATTAATTTTTAACAGTCTGGAAGAACTGGTTCTCAAGGAAGTGGTCAAAACGGTGATGAGAACAGTCATTTGTCCTCAGCCAGACAAATACCAAGGAGATTTTCCTCGAAACTATTACCTATGGATGCACGGGATATACAAAGAGCTCCTGTTGAGTGAATGGAAGGTGATTTTTTCTCAATTCTTCGTCAATAACAGAGCAGTCTCCGAACTGGGATTTTCTTTTTTATTGTTTTAGCGTACTTTGTCCTCGATTTTGGAGTTCATCCGTTGCAAGTCAGTTTTGTTCTTAAAAGTTGCACATTACTTGGTTTTAGCTAGTGAGCGGTTCTTGTGGTATTTTTTGAAAGCTGGTTTTTGGTTAAAATAAGCTGCAAATTTTATTTTATTTTTTTGTAATTGATCTTTTCTATTGTAAAATGCAAATTTATGATATTGGCTATGCTTCTTCTAGAGGTAAAACAAGAAAAGAACAAGCAAGACTACACATTATTTTCTTGATCTAAATTGATTTATTTGTTAGAATGAAAATGGGAGGTCCTCCGGTCGTTTTTGTGTCCAATGTTTATGGATTTGATAAGTTGAATTAGGTGTTGGTATGTGGGATAAGATCCCAGGAGTTCTTGGAATCATATTAGCCGAGAAGCATTCCACATTCTTCACTGCGTTAAAAAGAAATGTTCTACTTCTGGCGATGAAGATTTGGGCCTAATGTTTGGATTTCTCATCTTTGGGTGGATGATGGTGACTCAATGGGTTTTTGGAGTACCATTTTTAACATGGTCTTTCTTCTGATAAGTTGAGTTGGGAAAAAAATGCTTGAGAATTTGATCGTGACCATGTTCTATTTGCTTGTGGATATTCCTAGAATGTTCCTCAAATTTGATTTTTCATGTGGTCTATCATAGGGAATCATATTGTGAGAATGAACTTTTTTTTTTAGCAAGGTCTCCTATTTGTCCACTTGGCTTCATATTGCCGAGTAAATTTCCATTTTTAGGGCATAATGCTCTTTGTAATCAATACTTATCCATCAACTGTCCACGTGACAGTGGTTATTGCAACATTCTTCAATAAATTAAAATGCATGCTAAATTTATGCCAGCAGTACCGATGATCAACATTTGACGTAGCAATTGTCACTACCACATTCTTCAATAAATTAAAACAACTCAATTTTATAGGAGAATATGTCAGATATCGCATTGACCAATAGATGGTTGTTTCCAGTGAAATCCCTACAAATATCATTATGCTAAATTGATAGGAAATTGTGGCAGTTACAATAATTCTACAGACTGCTAATAGGTAAGCATAGATTGTTGTTTGTAGTGCAATACCTACAAATATCATTACTCCAAATTTATAGGAAAATGTAGCAGTTACTTTACTTCCATAGACTCTGATAAGTAAACACTGCATACAAATAATATTACTCTATTTTAACATATAGCTTACAGACATATATACATAAATATGTGCACATGTAAAACTGCACATCACAATAAGAGCCTATTAGGCTATCACTATAGCAAATGACAATGACAATGACAATGACAACCTACTTGATTATCCATTAAGAAAAATGAAAGGGAAATGTGTAATGTAGAATTTTACATCGTATAATGTTCCCCTCGGAGTGTTTGAAATGGTTGGCAGCCACATAATTACTACAAATGATCTTTACTCAAATGAATGAACATAGATCATCCTCAATCATCATAATCTTTTTGTTTTCTTCTAGCAGAGTGTTGCCTTCCCAACAAATTAGGTTTCCTTTGATTGCTCTTAAAAATGTGTAGCTAAAGTGAAGGTTCAATTTGGCCTCTTCCTTTTTAATAACAGAAACAATGTGCAAGTCAAATTTTGTGTGAAAAACACGCCATGGAGCTTGCAACAAAATATATGCAAAGCAGTGCCATGTAGATGATTGGGCCTACATGCTTATAGCGACCGATTTAATTAACAACTTTCTCGACTTGGTAGATGATTGAGCTATGAGTCTCTAATTCAACCTGAACCCTCTGACTTGTATTGAGAATGGATGATCAAATGGAAAATCTCGCAAAATCGTAACATCATCCCCATCAAAATTAGTACTATGGCATGTCTATAGAAAAAATAAATAAACTAATTTGAAGATATCGAATAAAACTAATGTTTTTATCTCCTATCATTTTTAACTTTAATGATTTCAAAAAAGGAAGGAGAGCTTTAGCAATTTAACAATATATGAGTTGCTTGCTCAACACATTAAATATTTATCAAACTAGTTCTCGGGATGTGCGATGAATACAAACAGACATATTAGAGTATTTAATAGATGGAATTACCAAATTCTTGTTGTAGTCACCATTTTTTGCTTCAGCGGGTCTCCGCAAACGCTCAACTCCTCCTCTCCTTCCATCTCTTTCTCCTCAAAATAAGTCTCGTATACCTCAAAAAGGAAAACAAAGACACGTTTCCCCTCTCCTTTTCGCTCGCGAGCTATTGGAAGGGAAGAGACGCTTTGTTCCCCCACCGAAAAGCGTAACAAACACCTTGGTCAGCCTTCACAACAACAAAAAGGAGGAAAATCGTATTATTAGATAATTACATTCAATTAATTTTGATAAAATTCACATGAAGCCCCGCTTTTTACACGTATAATTCTTCTTGAAATCCTAATTTTACCAATTCGATTAACTCACCTCTAAATTCAAAATTTTTGAAAATTTGGAAGTTTTAAACACAAATTAATGAAGATTGTTGGTTGGTTCTCACCTTCAGTCTAGTTTTTCAAGTGATAGTGCTTGCTTGTTGTCTTCTTCCTACTATTAATTAAAAATAAAATAATAAGTCAACATAGTTGCCAAGTTTTAAGTACAAAAAAGTTGTATAGCTTAATCCCAACTAACATCTCCAAAGTTTCCCCCATCGTCCTCATCACCATTAACCTCAAACTTTCGACTCGTCGGACTCATCTTCTGTAAGCACCTCCAACCTATAAAAATAGTCTCGGCACATGTTGTTTGAGTATTGCGCAATAAACTAAACAATGCATAACTCTACGCTTTCTCATAGATGGATTACCAAATTCTTGTTGTAGTATTCCATTTTTGCTCATATTCGTCCTTTCATTTATCTCGCCTTTTGCACAAAGGGAGCTTTTTCCTTATTTTCATAACAACATTAGGAAATTTCTCGGAGAAGAAGAATAAAATATAAACAATATCTTAGACTCGCATATAATTACTCTCTATCACTCATGGATTTCCACTTATCTCCACCAAATTTTTCCAACCTATATTATTATGTATTCGAAAAGGAAAACCAGAAATCATAAAGAAAATTGTCATGAAACACTCCAAGTGAAAATTAGCATTAAAAAAAAATGCACGGAACTCACAACAACAAACAACTCGATATGTTGTTTGGATATTTTTCTTCGTACTGTTTCCTAATCCCTTCCTTGAAAAATGAAAACACAAACAACATTGAACAAATTAATTGTCTAGTTAACCTTTTGCTAAACGGCATAAAAAGATAATCGATAAGAAAAAATAAAAAGAAAAGATAGAGACAAAAAAAAAAAAAAAAAGCCAATGGGACTTACATGAAAACAGAAAAGCACTTGGAGGCCTCTTTTCGCTTAAGTGTGCCAGATCCTTCATTTTCCTTTTCCTTGTTTGCCTTCCTCAGCCAAGCAGTTCTCTAATATTACCCTTGCAAGAAAAAATCAATCACAAATAACTATAGCATCAAACAAAATGTGGGATAAACAAAAAGAAAATAAAAACGCGCGCACACACACCAAAAAAAAAAAAAAGGTTAACCGATAAAAATCAATAAAAAACACCGCACTCAATCGACGAACAAATTCTCGATTTGCGGGGGAAAGCAAAATCTCAAACCATAATGAGGATCTATACCTTTGTCATCCCGCCTCAACGCTACACCGAGTGCAATGAACCATGTCGTATGACAAGGATGGAAATGGGAGCCGGTCTCGAGAGATGAAGTTGTCACGATGATTGCCGGGATCTCTCTCTGCAAGGGCCGTGATGAACCTGTCTACCGCTGGCTCATGGGCGACGCCATACACAAGCAGAGAGACATCAACTTAAGTGATGTTAGCAAGCGAGCATTAAAGCTACCACAAAACCGCAACAAAAATCTAAAGTGCACCTGGCAACTTCGGAAGAAGAAAATCTTCATATAGAAGACAACTCTATTTGGGTGATGTAGCTTCCAAGCAAAAAGAAGAGGAAACATATATTTGTTGTCTCATGTGTAAAATAAATTAAGTGCATTGATGCCGTCAAGAATAAAATAACATTTGGCTCAATAAACTTAATATAGTTAAAAAAGGCAAATCGAATGTAGCTTCAATACATATCAAAAAACACTTAAAAGTGCAAATGCAAAAAGTAAATCCAAAAAAGAAACTTACTTGAAGATCTAATAGAAGAGGCACCTTTCATTCCATCTTGCGTTCTTAGAAGTAATCGTAAAAATGCCTACATAGTAGTTTCATTCAAATGGTGTAAGAACTTCCGGGTCTAAAATAAAAGTGTTTAAAAAAGGCACACCGCACATAAAACTCAAAAATGCATAAACATATAGTAAGTCGTAATCAATGGATTTCCAATTTGCTAAAGTAGATTGGAAGCAAAATATTAATAATTTAATCACGTATTCTATCCAAGTTGGAAGGTGATTAATTGAATAAACAACTATCACTCCAATTTTATCTATTTTGATAGAATTTTACTCGTTAATACAACACATACAAGGCGAGAAGAGAGAGGGGTCGATTTTAGCGCCATAGCCAATCAATTATTTGATTGTTGGTATCGGCTATGAAGTATTGATTTACACCGGCAGAGAAGAAGGTCACACATTATAAGATGAGTAGGCATGAACACTTGAATAGCTGCTACGTAAAGTGTAGATTCACTTTTTGCTACGTAAAATTCACATTCTCGATTTGAAAAATAATCGACGAAATGTCGAAAAAGTGTTCGCTTGAAATGAGACATGTTGAGATTCATAGGTATCGAATTAAATCGTTACCTCGTGTAATTTGAATTCATGGACATGGATCATAGATGGAACGGTCATCAATTAGACTTTGGGAATGTCGCAATGATGGGCCTTAGTAGTCTCCTTTGTTCTTCAAACACCGTTTATTAAGACAGCGGACAGCCTCTAATGCCAAGTGCTCACAAGCTTTTTAAGCGCGGGCTTCCACAGGCAACGCCTCGTGCTTGGGGCAATTTCCGATGGATAAAATTCGAAGAGAGGTGAGGTCTCCTGAGGCCCTCTCTCGATAGTAGGTTTCCGTATTCGGCAGATCATAGGCAACGACAATGAAGTTAGAGATGGAGGAAGCACACAAAGAGCCCTTCTTCGGGTCAAGCATTGTTAGGGAAGGAAACCAAAAATTCTCCTGACATCCACCAAAACCCGAAGTATTCAAGAGAGGGCGAGTTTGTGTAGGCCCCACTCCCCTGTGGGCTTTAGTTTCCCGCAAGATGAGATTATGAGGCTGCAGACAGCATTTGGGGGAATATTCTCTCGGGGGAAAGAGAGTTCCATTAATGAAGCACAATAATACACCTTCAAGAATAATGAAATGGACGAAAGTAGATCCATCCGATCGGTAAGGACTTGGGAGATGTTCACAGCCCTCAATTAATAGATGTCTTAAATTTGGTGTGGGCAAGCCTCCATGTGGGGAAACGAATTCTTAGACCATCACAATCAATTATAAATAGAAGAGCGAGACTCCTCGGGTAGGTAATTGTGGCTAGAGCCTAGTAAATTTGTCAAATTCTAAATTCACCCAACTATTCTCAATCCACAGATACTTGAGAGAGGTGCTGCAATCCTGTAGCTTCATAATCATCTTTAATGATGGACATTCAATAATAATCAACCCTTCGAGACAAGATATTTTATTAGGCAACAACTCCAAAGCTCCACAACTTTCTATATCAAGTTCCCTAAGATTAGGAAGAATGTTAATCTCTTGAAGGCACGCTAGCTTAGGACAACTTTCAATATGCACTTTTCGTAGGTTGAATAGGTTTCGTGAGGTATTATCACTTGGCCATAGAGTCACAAGGTCGTCACATTGATTAACTGAAAGACTTTCAAGTGTAAAGGGGAACTGTACAAATGCTTTGATGATTGAAGTTAATCCGAAAATTTCCTTCAATTCTATTTGGGTTAAAGATTTCAAATTCTGCATATGATTTAGCACCACCTCATTACACCTTTTAGCTTCTAATTCACGAAGAGATGGCAGTGAGAGATCTGGAAGCGTGACCAATTTTGAACAGCAACTTACATTCAATTTGCATAGCCGAGGAAATTCGATAACACCTTCTATTCCATGCCATTCCTCCCAGTTAGACATGTCCTCAAAAGTCAGATTAACGAGTGATGGAAAAGGTGATTCTCCATTGCCTCTATTCCCATAAAATTCAGCTCCAATCACTTTTACTTGATTAATGCCTTGAATGGTCAAGTCTCTTAGCAAAGGTAGTTGCCCTAATGGTGGCAAAGTTGTGCAATGTCCACAAAAACGGAAGCTTATCTTTGCTAACTTAAGGAATGCTGAATCTCCAATCCAATTAGAGAAAGTTTCACCCTTGTAATCCATGATTTCAAGTGTTGATAAGTTTTCATGGGGCTTTAATGCATTAAGCACACATCCAAATCAAAAAGCTTATTCCGGGAATCATCAAAGTCTTCGTTCCATGCCAATCTTATTTTGTTAAGACTTGGCTTATACATTAGCCTGGCATCCTTTGCATCTTGAACATTCACAACATTTTTCTATTCCTGAATAGCAATTTCACCTTGTAGAAATGATTGATTGCCCAACTCCTTTAACCTCCCATCCCATTATTTTTACTTGCCGTCATCTTAGTTAACGTTCAGCAAACTTGTTAGTTGAGCGATTCCCTGAGGCATCTTCAATACGTAATGCATCAGTCTTCAGAAAATGTCCAGATGCCGAAGATTAATAAGATTTTCCATGCTTGTGGGCAATTTGGTAAGCCTCCAACAAATCCCTCGTAGAATCAACACTTTTAAGTTGATAAGGGTGCTCACAGATTCAGGCAACCACTTCAGTGAAGTTCGAGCTAGGCATAGGTATCTTAAATGTCTTAAATTACCAATAGATTCTGGCAACTCGTATATTTCATAACCACTCAAGGGATAGCACTCTTAAGCAGTACGAATTCGATAATAGGTGAAGCAAAATTTTGGGAAAAGAAATTAGAAAGGGAACTCATGCGGTAGTGGCAAAAAAAGTTCCTCTAATTTTTGAACTTTCTCGAGAAAATTAAATCTAGGGTAAGTTTCGACACGTACTGCAACTTGAAATTATTGACAAGTGATGGACCTTTTCAGAAATTTTCCTAGGAAGATTTTCCCTTTAGCGCATCATCCATCCTCAAACATTTATCACCAGCTACAGACATAGCTAGATCTATTAAAGAGGTCGTGCATCACAAAAGTATGAAGCATTGACACTTGATTGTTGGGAAGAATGATCCATCCAGCAGTTCATCAAAATATTGACTACCTACTTCCTTCAATTGACGTATCTTTTCTTTGATTCCTGCAAAAGACCTTTCAGCCATCCAAAGGTACACCAGATTCCAATTTTTCAAACTCATTGTCCTTGGGAAAGATACAGTAAGCAAAGCATCTTTTCAATTGTGGAGGAAGATAATGATAACCTCAGTTTTAGAGCTGGAAGAATTTCACCATTTTCTTCAGCCATCCAGATCTCACTTTCCAACACCTCTTCTTCCCATCGTTTAGGACCTTCTGTCCTGCGAAGAAGCCCCCCCAAGGGCCTTTACTGCAAGGGGGCAAGTACTTACATCTTCTTACAATAGATTTACCAATCTCTATTAAATCTGAATGTCCGTCAAAAAAAGTTTTAGCTCCAAAATGCATGTTGAGCTAACAATGATAAAAGCATCGCTCTTCGATAACAAACTCAGGTGGTATGCTGGAAATTGAGACATGATTTTGGCCACCCCTCTTTGTCGAGTTGTAATGATGATTGTGCTTCCAGGTTTTCCAGCAAGAAAAGGACGGCGTAGGATGTCCCAGTCTCCATACTTTTCATTCCAAATGTCATCTAGAACTACTAGAAATTTCTTGTTTGAAAGGCTTTCCTTTAGTTTGACCTGAAGTTTCTCAAAAATTATCATCATCACACTTTTCAGAAGAAACGAACTCAAGAATGTTTTTTGTTACTCTTACAGCATTAAATTCATCTGAAACGCAAGCCCATGCCTTCAGATCAAAACTTGTCCTTCAATCTTTCGTCATTATACACCAGTTGGACCAGAGTTGTTTTGCCGACACCTCCTATGCCCACAATTGGAATCACAGATATTTGGACTATCATTTGATCTGGTAACACCAAATAAGATTTTGTGCATTTCCTCTTTGTCCTCCTCTCTTCCATAAACTTCCGATTCTACCACAAGCGAAGTTGTTGGCAATCTTTCATAAGACCTCCCCTCATATCCTTCACCAAATTGGAGCATATTTTTTCCGTTCTTTCAGATTTTCCAAGCGGTCACTAATCTTTCTTAGTTTGGAAGCAATCCCGCGATCAGAAATGAAATCGGTGAAAGAAAGATTAGTACAACAGGTGGGGATGAGCTTTTTTACCTTACTGGTGCTGCCTTTATTTTCCATTAATATGCGCTGCAAAGCTTCTGTATTCAACTCATCCACCAAGTCTTCAAGATCATAAGCCAAATCTTCCAGATCG